>MU826829.1:2253344-2480844 GCA_029204205.1 Desmophyllum pertusum | reverse complement strand
ACCGACCGACCGACGACGACGACCGACCGACCGACCGACCGACCGACCGACCGACCGACGACCGACCGACCGACCGACCGACCGATCGATCGATGATGGATGGATTTGATCAACACTTACTTGCATGCAGAGATAAATCCACTCCAATTCCTTGCTGCTGTCTTTCACAATTATTTTATTTGCTTTCCACTAAAAAAAATCAAAGAAAAAGCATCAGCTACAAACAGGAGAAAATAAAGAGTTTCCTCTCTGTCAAAGTGTTTCTTTGATCTCTTTCTACCTTATTGTAAAAACATTCTATGATGGCGATATTTCTCACCTCTTGGATTTGCGCCTCAAAGCAAACGTTTTTAAGTGCATCATCTGTCCATTGTTCAAACAGCGTTAAGCTCCTGAAAACCAAATAGGATTACAGCTTATGCGATTCATTCCCAAACTCGTTAATTCTGTGTTCAGTTTTTGAATCTTCCTATAGTTTAGATGCAGAAAATCGTGTCAATAACAAAATTCTCGTTTCTGATTGGTTCTCAGCGCGCCTATTTTTTTATGTAATTGGAGCGTGATCACGTGGGTGTCCAATTGCAGCTGTCCAATCACTGCTCTTTGAAAAAAGATCGCTGTAATGGTCACCTACGCCATTCGCGCGTCAATAGACAATATTCGTATTCTCACGGTTGGACTGGAACTAGCTTGCAATCGAGGCTAATGCGGAGGAATCTTTTCAAATGCAAATATTTTAATGATATTCCCCGCATGAGCCTCGATTGCAAGCTAGTTCCATTCCTACCGTGAAAATACGAATATTGTACATTACGCGCCTTTGAATTATCTCTCAGTTATTAATAAAGCGCTAGTTGTTTATTCACACGTATCACTTACTTGCAAAATTGGATCTTGTCGGCAAGCTCCTTGTCGAAAATTCTGGGACACGTTTTGGAGAAGACGTTTTTCTCGACTACCAGTAATTCAGTGTCTTCTCTCACTACGACGGAAGCAGTTCGTTTGATGTTCCTTAGGAGAGCAAGCTCCTGTGGAATGACGAGGAAAAGAAATGGTGAACAGTTTACATGGCATGTACACGCGGCACGACTTGCGCGTGCAACGCGACCCCACACGTCACTCGATGCGCACACGTGACATCACGCGCGCACGTGATACGACGCGCACATGTGATACGACGCGCACATTTAAGACGCGACATATACACGTGACATGACGCGCGCGCTTAACACGACGTACGCACGTGACACGCAGACGTACACATCATGTGACATGCATACACATGGATTTTCGTTTTGAAATGTAACAGCTACAAGAAAGTATGATGTCATTACCCCAAAACTGTCTCCTCGATTTAACGTGATCGCTGTATGCCACATCACGTGACCTGTCTTCGTGAGTAGTTCCTCGACGTTTACGAAAACGGAACCGGAGAAGATGAAATAGAAACTGACGCCGATGTGTCCTTTACGTAACACAACCCGTGGATGCTCCACCCTGTGAAGAAAAATTGGATAACTTTGATTACAAAAAAATATATAGAATATAATAATATGATGGAACGTGTGATTTGATTGGTTGAGATCATGTCATATTAGCATAGCTCGTAGAGTTCAAGGTCTCGTTAAAGTATAGTTTAAACAGCACTTGTAAGGAAGGGTTATTTAAATGTTTATTTTTCAAAGCACCTCTATCAAGTTATTATGAAGCATTTGCGGCTTTTCTTTCTTTCTGTAAATTTTTAGTTGACTACAGTCAACTCTCTCTAAGACGGACACCATCGCGGTACGGCACCAACTGTCCGTCTTAAAGAGGTGTCCGGCTTATGGAGAGTTTAGTTACAGTAAAATGACTGAAAAACGGCGAGCAGGACCAACACCAGGTGTCCGTCTTATAGATGTGTCAGTTAAGAGAGAGTTGACTGTAGAACAAAACGAATCAAAAAGGACAGTGTCAATCTTACAGACTGGATTTTTATAATCTCAACAGTAGTGGACTTCTCCATTGCATGGCTCGCATAAGAAACGGTACCACAAACGCTCGCATCCTCTCCTACCCATTCTCTTCCCAGGCTTTCTTAAGCGAGCGCAAGTATGGCACTGTAAAAATATTTCTTCGTCTCAGCCGTCAGTTGGGAAGCGGGAAGTTCAGACAACCTCCCCCCCCCCCCCCCCCCCAAACCCCTTATCTCCTCCCACTCAGTAAGTGGATCTTATAACTGCAACTTTATAGATTCCCTGTGCTACTTTCCTTACTTGAGGTATGTCATAGCTCTACACATGGCTAGTTGGATGCGGTAGGTGAACTTGTCATACGATGTCAGACCCTTGAGCATGGAGTGGAGCTGACTCAATTCGTTCTCGGATCTCTCCATGGCGGATTTCATCAAAATTTTCTTGGCCCACTCAGGAACATATGCATATTGCTGTGTAAAAAAGTACAACGCGAAAAATATTTCAAAAAGAAGTTATTCAAAGACACGAAAATTTTTTAATTTAAAAGTACTGACTCATAAAAATTCCCAGCCGTATTAAACAACTTTAATTCCGCTGAATAGTTTATTTTTTATACGACATTATTTTCCCCGAAATCTTACCCTGGTTCCAGAGGTTTTCTTTCTTATTTGTTGTGTGGGCTTACACGATGTATCGTGTACCCGCACGAGTCACGAGCAAAAAAAATGGACTTGTTGTTTGTTTGTTTGTCTGTCTGTTTGTGTGTCTACATGAATTGGGCGCCTGGCCAATACATGGTCCATGAGAGGAATTGGTATAACTGCACTTGCTCTGCGAAGCAACAGAGATACATGAACATTCTTGTTTGCGATAACATGTTGCATAGAGAGTCATCTGTGAAATGAATCTACTGTTATCTGTTCAATTAGCTCGAAGATCTTAGCTTAACCTTCTGTAACAGGGTCTTTTGGGGAATTTAACTCCATGGTTGAGCGGGAGGTGCCCTGCTACTCTCCGGGATCTTTTATATCAAGTGGACCAAAACATCATCAAGGAACATGGTGTTTAATGTTGATCTTGACTCACTCAAGTACAGGCAGAACTCAAAGCTATTACTAAAAGTAAAATTGTCATAAACATTTTGTAGCCAATAGTATTTCGACAACTCAGTTTGACTTGCGCAAGCTAAGCAAATAGAGGAAATTCTAAAGATATTACTTTTAACGCTCTTAGAACCAACAGCTTATTTCTTATTCAAAGGCTTTAATTGTTCTAAGAACAGGTGCAGAACACATCATGATACAACTTTTACAAAGAAGATTGTGCTGTTTCAGTGAAATGAACTGAAATCTACTTTTTACCGAAAACTGTTCCGTAACTGACTTCAAAACACACTTTTAATTTAATTGATGCACTATGCTGATTGCTAAAAGCTTGTTTTGGCAGCTTATATTTTAGCTTCAGTCGTAGCATACCTTATATATTTTAGTTTCAGTTGTTGTAGCAGTACCTTAAGGATACCGGGTTTATTAGAAACAACCCGGCAAAAGCCCACACACGTATGCACACACTGCGGACCTATTTTTATTAGGTATTATTTTCGAAGTATAAAGTGGAGTGATATCTAATTTCTGTCTATCTCAGTATAACTAGTCATCTCACCGATTTTCCTCTCTGATACAGCGACTTGTTGAATAAGATCTCCTTCACTTCAGAGTTGTCGCGCAGAGTGCGAAAGGACCTCTGAGTTGCGGTCTCGGGAATCATGTCAGCGGAGTACGACACCAGGGCCCTCAATACGCGGCCAAGAACAATCACCACACGAGTGGCCCAACGAAATTTGGTGCTTGCCTGCGTAAATACAACACAATCATTTGATGAGTCAAAAATACTCTGAACTGAATGAGTATTGTTGCTCTTTAACCACCGCAGTTCATATATCGGTAAATTTTTGAAGTTCAAGACACCATAGGCATAGGTAAAGTCGCACTCGGGCCTTTGTTTATAAGCTCTCGTAAGCGACCACTTATTGTGCTACTTTATGAGACATTGTATTATTTGTAATCATCTGAATAAGAGAAGTTTTCAATCTCTGTGGATGCGTAACCTGTATATTCGCTTTCGTACATTTCTTAAGTGGCCAGCCTTTATTGTTTCAGCGCGTGGTCATTTGCGAGAGCCCATTCTCGTAAGCGACTAGCTCTAGTTACGACCTACTTTTTCGAATTCCTGAAGTGGTCGCTTACGAGAGCTTCGGCTGTAGGGAGCCTGCTACTCTCCCTGCATGGATGGGATGCTAGTCCATCGCAGTTACCTCCAGCATTTTGACGCCGGTACCCATTTATACTCCTGGGTGGAGAGAGGCACTATGAGGTGTCTTGCCCAAGAACACAACGCAATGACCCCGGCCAGGGCTCGAACCCGGACCATTCGATCCGGAGTCCAACGCCCTAACCATCACAGAGTCTCCCATACCAGAGGCATAGACCTCTCCGGTTAATGTTAATACTTACAATTTGTCTGGTCCACAATCTCTTCTCCGTCAGCCATTTTTTCTTCTCCGTGAAAGATTTAAAATTAAATCCCGCAGCAGATACATTCAACGCCATGACAGCAAACGTTGCACTTCGTAGGGTGTGTCGCTTCTTCTTCTTCTCTCCTCTTTCAACCTTTGTTCTTCCTCTATTCTCTCTTGTTCAGCCCTTTCTTTTTCAGCCTCCATGATGCGTTTAATGCGTCTCTTCGCCGATTGCTTTCTAATCGCGGCAGTTAAATCACAATCTAGGGGT
The DNA here is from genome assembly GCA_029204205.1 of Desmophyllum pertusum. Taxonomy (NCBI): domain Eukaryota; kingdom Metazoa; phylum Cnidaria; class Anthozoa; order Scleractinia; family Caryophylliidae; genus Desmophyllum; species Desmophyllum pertusum. Next base: position 2,476,100 of record MU826829.1, on the reverse strand, counting down.
TCTCCGGTGTACTCCGAGCCTCGCAGTTCGAGTAAATTTTCTGGAGCAGTGCTACCTTTCATACTTGAAGTCGGGCGAACCAAGACGGGTCCCGCAGAAGCGGTTCTACGCAAGGATGCCGAGGGATCATTGTAAAACACTTCATCTTCTGAGTAACCCAATGGCGCATTCTCAGCGTCCAAGATCTTCCATGATATCTTCATCCTCCAAGTTTGGGTATCTGATAGTGGTTTTCCCGAACGAACGCAAGAAGTGGTCTCTGCGCAAGTTACTGTTCCTCCTGTTAACATAATACGCCATGAAATTCGCTGCGTCCAGCGAAGAGCTTCGTCTTTTAACCAACAAAGCGCTGCCCCTTCGAGCCGGTCTTGTCTCTTTAGAAGTGTCTTTGCTGTCTTCTTTGATTTCATCGCCATTCTCGTCCAAGAATACAACACGGCTGCCGCTCGAGCTCCGCGCTCGTCCAGTTCCCTTGACAACTCTAGATCTATCATTTGAATACGGAACTTTCAAACACGGCACAGCAGAGAAACTCCTTCTTGTCGCAGGCCTTGTTTCCATTTATATTTAGTATACCCGGCAAATTTTATCGCGCCTTTATTTAGCAATTATACATGTTCAGTAGCTAAGTAATATTGTTTGTTTGCTTTGTTTGTATATTTTCGTTTCGTTTGTAGTGATACCCGACTTTTTGTACTGCATCCGCTTTCAATCTTCTTTTCAGTTCACTTTCCCTGCAGAGCCAGTTTGCTTCCCGAATTCCTAAAAATAAGGCTTTTCAAAGCATCCATAAGGTAGATACTTGCGTCATGTGCGTTAATCAGAATCTTGAAATTCACAACTTTTTTTAACTGTTCCGTGCCGTCCACTTTATGTCTGTTTCATGGTTGGCCCGCTTTGCACGCTCCACTTGGATTTAGAATGGTTTCAATCACATACCATACCTCCGTCTTGAAATGGCTTCCGTTAAATCAAAACGTTCCGCATTGGACCTTGTTATAATACAGTTACAGCCAGTACTGAAAGTTGAGAAAAATATTATCGAGCTAGCATTGTAATAATCGCATTCTTTTTAGCATATTGTCAAAAATTTGCATGCCTATATAAACCAAACAGAAAGGCAGGTCACAAGAGGGCTTAATTGACACAAAAGTGGTACTTTTCTCGTATCTACTTAATTATCACCCAAGAGAATTGATTTTGTAAAATGAACATATGACCGCGATGGCTCATAGAACTTTCATAAGGCGGCTAATCTCGCTTTCTAATAAACATATATTTTTTTATAAACCAATTATTTATTTGCAATCATTGCTGGTATTGCTAAGCCGTTACTGACGCGAAATGTCAGTTTTTCAACTTTTGCCACGGCGGCTAATTTACTTGTATACATGTGTATCAACTTCAAGTTGATCATTTTAATTTTTGTTAAAACAAAGCTGTACTTCATTCGGTTTGAAACGCACACCACTGAATTATGAAAAACCGTGCTTGCAGAACCAGCAGTTTCCCGAAGCTCCTGTTTCTAATGACATTGTTTTTACTTTTTACCTTCCATTATCAAACTAATATCTCTTGAGCGATATCATTGTATTGCTAGTCTTAATTCCATTATCGTTATTTCCATTGTTTCTCAAAATTTATATAATTATAGTCAACTTCATTTGTACAAGCAACTGCTCCAATTCTGGAGCCTTCGGTCACACTAGTCAGCAACAGAAAGATCCGGCTTTGCCTGAAATTTCGATTTTTTTTAAATTCTAATCATATTTGAGCCGTTCTTCTGAAATTGGCTCCGAAGGGAATAAAACGAAAGAAATCGCATGGATAACTAATCAGTTCTTTTTTGTTTTATTCCCCTGAGCCTCGGTACCAAGTTATAATTTTAATATATTAGAAACTGACCTATTTACTTTAAAGGGTGTTCAAAAGCAACTTCGCACAAGTAGCGCAAGTTTGAGCCAGATTTGAAGACTCACGTGCATCTAATGAACTAGCTAGCAGGATAAAAAGAAAGGGTTTGAAACATGTTAACCTGGTTAGCTTCAGCGGAAGAGACACGCCAACCGCAGCCAGTTTCAAGCGAGGTAAGCGTAAAATAACAAACGATTGTTCCGCCGGACATTGTTTAATTTGGTGCTCGGTCGGCCTTCTGATAAGGAAGGATGAAATGCCAGATAAAATGGCAGTAATCAACTACATGTTAGGTTATCCGAGATGATAGTCGAGAATCTAGTGTCCAGAGAAAAGTCATTTTTTCTGAGCAGACCGTCGAGTGCCACAAGCGGGCACAAGGCACGCTCGTCTTGGTTCCCCGATCGGACCTAAGAACACAGGGCGAAGTCTCTTTTATAACAGCGGATTTAGTCAATCACTGTCATTCACATCGTCAATCGCGGCTCTTAGTAGAAAAATTCACACGTAAAAATCGAAGCAACGATGACAATATATCAGTCTTCCCGCATAACCAAAACTCCGGCGACAAAATTCCAAGATTTTGCGACATGCAAAACATGCAAACTGCAATTAATTAAATTTGGCGCGTTTTTTGGTCACGTGATGTAAAGGACTTATGGGATAGATTCGAAGCCGTTCGGTCGAAAGATATCTTGATGTGAATTGTGAAGATGGTTGGGTTTTTTCGCCGTTAAGCAAGGGCTTAAAGAAATCTTCCCGGAAAATCACACTCGATTTTAGACAGGGATCAAGTAGTCTAAACGTCCCAAGAGATGGCTTCAAAGAAAGGGGCTAAGGTCTGTATATTATGGTCGATGTTCATGGCTTTCTCTGAGGAAAATCTTTTCTCTCGATCGAAATGAATTTGTGTGACATGTTGGTTTCAGATCTGTTATTTTAATACTTGGCAGGCAACCTATGAACCATAGTAAACAAAACCTACCGGTCTATATATCCATGAAAATCGATGGCAACATCTAGATTGATAAAATTTTAAATGCATGATTTAAAATTTTGTGACTTAATTTCCACGTGATTGATTGTTATCGATTTTCATAGTTTTCATGCGTACTCGAAAAGACAACAATATGACATCATAGCATGGCCAAAATATCAGTACGGAATAATGACTAATCTCTGCACCTGTTTTGACCATGCTGTGATGTCCTACACAATAATTATTCACCGAAGGTTCCCTGCGAGCAGAGTCTCCTTTACCGTTATTTTGAGGCGGGAAGAAAAGGAGACTCTGCTCCGACTCAAAACAATGTTTGATGTAACCGCCGTCCACAATCGTTGACAAAATAAACCGGTTTTTGAAACCAGTCATCGCGAAGTATTCAGTACGCATGCCTAATGAATTATCACTGACTAGTAACTGAGCCCACAGTGTCAAAGCGCATGCTGTTCAATGTGGCCGCTGGTGAATGTTGAGCCCACATGTGACATACGATCACGTGCGAAAGTTGTTTGGTCGCTTAGTAACGCTAACGCATGTTCAATAGGAATCGTTTCGAGTCAGAAGAGTCTCCTTTTCTTCCCGTCTCAAATAACGGAAAAGGAGACTCTGCTAGCAGGGAACACCGAAGGCGAAGTGAACATATAAACAATAACCGCCATTTGGTGCAAAATATGCACAGATATTTGTCCATGGACATTATCTGTTCCAAGAATGGAACAGTTTTATGAGAGCAAAAAAGAAAACTGTGAGCTTCGAGGAACAGATAATGTCCAAGAAAAAATATCCGAGCATATGGCAGACCCATACTAAGTTCTGTAATTTTCCTAATATTGTTTTCCCAATAACTTTGTTGCAATGAAACACTGCCAAATTAAAACTTGGGGAATATATTTCTTTCCAACTATTCTTACTACAATCTCTGAGTTTGTTGATGTTTTTGATGCACGCAAAATGATCTTGTTATTTTGGTGAAAACGATCTATTGCTTTACACAATAATGAAATTTAATTTATTTGTTTTATTTAGACACCAAGCGCAAGCCCGCAGGCCAATAAAAAGCAGCCTTCTCCAGGCGGAACATGGCCACCTATCAAATGCACTCCACTGTGCTCGTCTGTATGTCAAAATGCGGGAAAACATCACGAGTTAATTATGTCACTTGCTAAGGTTGCGAATACTAGTAGTGATCTAGAAAAAACCGACTTCAAGAAAGCTCTGGACAAGTTCACTAAAACAAAGTGGCTTCGTAATGATTGTGTTCCTGACAAGAATGATAAAATCCGCTTTCCATTAGTCCATTGGGCTTGTATTCTGGGGAAGTACAGACCTTTAGAATATCTCATCAGCGAGAAAGGCTTTGAACTCACAGTGAAAGTTGGTAAGAACAAAGAGGGACCGTTGTTTTCCACGGCTCAGCAGCTTAGCAGGGGTGTCAGTCCAAAATGCTCTAAAGATTACATTGGAAATTTGTTTGGAAACGTTGTAGATGTCTTTCTGAAGTTTATGCCAGAAGCCCTGTCTGTAAAGGAAACCAGCAACAATGACACAATATTACATTTCTGTGCCAGGCATTGCTGTTCCGACCCATTTTCTAGGATATACTTGAATGTTCTGTTACGGAAGATTAAGGAGAGTGACAAATTTTCAACTGAGAAAGAAGAAACACTTTTAGCTGCTGTGAACAAGAAAGGTGACTCCTTCCTCCACCTTATGGTGGCAGATGAGGGGTCCACCGATACTTTGACATATTTCTTAGGAACCTTTGGCTCAACCAGCGAGAACATTTCCAAAGCCAAGAACAATGTCGGCAAGACACCTCGTCAGATTGCTGTTGAAAAGAGGTCTTTCTCGATGCTTAAGGCCCTAGGAGCACCAGATATAGTTATCAACAGTCTGAAAAAGGCCGTGAATGTCCCCAGCCACACACCCAGGAATTCTCATACTGCAAGGAAGTCAATCCCGCCACAAAAAGATAAGGGATCTCCAAAAAGTGTGGGTAAACACAATGGTGTTTCAAGTGATAAAGAGAATCAAAACTCTAAGACCTTATCCAACCAGGTAAAGTCACCCGTGCAAGACACAAAAAGTGCATCACCCGGAGAAAAACAGAATGGGGAACTGAACAGCAGTGATCATCCACATGCAGAAGGTGTCAAAATGTGTTCATGCGATCCCCCAGCTGAGACGACGGAGCAGCCAACTAATTGTAATACACCAACCAAAAGTCTGATAGAGCCGTTTCCGCAGCGTTTTCCTGGAAGAGATCAAAGTAATACAACACCAGAAAAGCCCACTGCTACGACCGAGAACAACACAAGTGATTTACCAACTTCAGTTGCGGAACAAGAAGAGATGGATGTAGAAAACGTTGACTGTACTCCTGATTTGCCTGGCGACAAAGAAACTGATGCAAAACCTTCAGACCGTAATGTTTTTCTCAGTCTTGCAAACAGCATACGCAGTTTCACCAATAGGGATACTTCAAAGAGCAGTAAAAAAAGACCAGCTCCTGTATCAGGGAGGGTTAAAGGTCCCAGCAAGAAGAGAGGTCGTATGGCTGATTTGTCGTCTGACTCTGAGAGTGATGGTGAAGAGGATGCAGACTTTGCCCTGGATGATGACTCAGATGATGATGTGGAGTCTGCCGAAGAAGATGATGATGATGATGAGGAGGAGGAGGAGGAGGAGGAAGAGTTGGAGGAGGCGCAAAAGGAGGAAAACAATGACGTTGGTGATGATCAGCAGGAAGAGACAGAGGCAAGACATGTGGAAGAACCTGAAGCAGAGTTGGAAGCAGGTATAAGGGCTGTCACTAATTTTTGAACCACATTGTACCGTAGTCACAGTGTCATGTTTTAGTTACCTGCTGATTACTGTGTGAATCAAAAAGGTGTGAACACTTTAAATTAACTTTGACACAATCAAACCGCAAAAAAAATAGTCAGGAAACTCAAATTTACACTTCATTTTTGTAGAAGAGCTTTGCAAAAATAGCAATAAAATAAATACAGGAAAAATAAAGTCCAAGTTTTGGCAAAGGAAAATCCAAGCTTAAATCCAAGTGTTTGACATGCTTTTCCGATTCACACAGTGATATTCACTGTCAATACAAGCTTTTGTGCATTATATGACATATAATATTGTTGAAACAAACCATATAAATGCCATCTTGTTTACTCTACTTTATGTTGGCCTATAAGTATTTTGGCATTGTAAGATAACAATTCCAGCTGCCATGCAAAAACTTATAATTCACAGGGGGGGGGGGGGGGGGGGGGGGGGGGGGGGGGGGGGGGGGAGGGGGGGGGGGGGGGGGGGGGTGGCCTTATAAATATATTTAGCCCTGAAGAGGGAAGGTGGGGGCTTCTTGCTCAATGAAGCTGAGGGACTGTTTGTAGTCTAACAACAAGCTGGTACATGATAAATTCTTACTGCCAGAAAGTATTTGGCTCTTGTTCGTCATGGTGCTTGGACCAAACTGCACACGGTTCATTACCTTGCATTTCCGTCCACGCGCCCATGAGTTCGTAGTACATGTATGTTTCGGCAGCGACAATTGTCACTAGTGAAATGTTCCAAGCTGCTGTACTCATGTAACACCCTTGATGGATTTCTTAGACAATGTTTTACTTCCATCGTGTCCTAAGCTGTGATCCTCATCTAATCTCTCCTTACCATATAAAATTAATACATTGTCAAGCAGACAGGTGATGAGAATACAGAAAGTCATCAACTAGCTAGGGGATATTGTCTTGATGTACAACTAGATTCTCAAAACTAACATTAAAGGAAATAAATTATATGGTAATTTGTAAGGAGAATTCATATTTTAATAACTGATAGTTCTGATCTGAGAAATTGGTAGCCTGCGAGCAAGCTCTCTTAAGGTTTTTTGGGGGTGGGGGTAGGGAGGCAATTTGGTAGTACACTAACTTAAAGATAATACAGTTCATTATAAATAATTTATTATAAACTAGAGCGAATTGCAAGGATTTCTTTCACTCAGAAATTTGTATCTTTACACTAACAGATACAGTAATTGTATCTTTCACATGTGAAGATATCGATGACATCACGATTGCTGAAGAGTTTGTCATGTTTCAAACATCTTCGGAAATGTTCATGTGACTTTTGGAAAAATGGTCGGAAATTTTTGGAAATTTATGGAAAATAATCGATGACATCACGATTGCTGAAGAGTTTGTCATGTTTCAAACATCTTCGGCAATCTTCGGAAATGTTCATATGACTTTTGGAAAAATGGTCGGAAATTTTTGGAAAATAATTTAAGGGTTCCGTGCAAAAACGCCTGCCCGCAAAGGCTGTGAAATATAATTTTAATGTGGGCTTGACTTTGGATCAAGAGGTCTGGGTTCGAGCCTGCCCCAGGCCCTTGTGTTGTGTTTTGGGGAATGACAGTCTCTCTCCACCCAGAAGTAGGGGTATAAATGGGAACTGGAGAACTGTTAGGGCAAGACATGCATGGGGGGGGGGGGGGGGGGGGGGGGGTAGGGGAGTAGCAATACTCCTAGTATCTTCATGCAACAGAAACTGGAGTAACAAAAATGGCAAATTTTATTTTATTCAGAGCTAATACTTTAGTATACTGTAGGACCTAGAAAACTATGTTTATTATTGAATTAATTTGTAAATAACATCCTCCTTTTAGCTGTTAATATGTTAATCTAAATTTTATCACTGTACATAGTTAGTAAGGTATTTATTTATTTACTATTGTTATACCGTAAAAGCTCTATTTATCCCCCCTCTCTATTAAGCCCCCCCTATCTAATAAGCCCTCCCTTTGGAAGTCAGATTTTGTAATAAGCCCCCCTTTCTATTAAGCCCCCCTCTCTAATAAGCCCCCCCCCCCCCCCCCCCCTTCTTGAGGCGTGAAATTAAATAAGCCCCCCAGGGGCTTAATAGAGCTTTTACGGTATTTGTATTTGATAATTTAGTGGCAGGTTCACATCAGCTTTATAAGGTATGCACCGAATAAAGTATGCATGTATGTTGGCCTAAGTTCCCACAAGCCCCCTGTAGCTCAGTGGTACAGTGTAGATGGTCTGACCAGTGTGCGGAAGGTCATAGGTTCGACTCCTGTTGGGAGAACTCGGAATTTTTTTTCCGAGTAGCTTGTGTCACTGACTGATTTACATCTTTTTTTGTTGTTACAGCACCAAAGCACACGCCGTTTTGTGGCAGTAATTGCAGCTCTCAGCACCACAAGCTGCTTCTAAGCCTTCTCAAGTGTTCCAATTACAACTACGGGGCAGCATACGTGGAATCCTTCATGAAACAAGTCAACGAGTTCGTGAATCAGCTGGGAAAGTTTTCTGATGTGCGCGCCAACGCGGACCTACCCGACCCTATGGATTCCTTCAAGTACCCTCTGGTTCACTGGGTGTGCGTACTGGGCAAGTTCAAAGTGTTGGAGAAGCTGGCAGCCATGAAGGAATTCAATCTAGGCGTCCAGTCTAATCGCACTGGAGAGACGGGACTGCATCGCATGCTGTTGTCCCTTGACCGAGCCATGGTGAGGAAGAAGAGTCCCACAAAGACGATACTGGAGGTGTTCTCCAAGACACTGAAGACGCTGACCAACAAACTTCCAAGCATCATCACTGTTTGCAACAAAGAGGGTGATACGCCGTTTCACTGCTTGGCCAAAGTCATACTCGATTGCACGGGCGAGCTCGAGAGAATGAACACATACGAAGGGTATTTTGAACACTTAGTGAAGGAGTTGACGCGTCTTAAGACCTCCGGAAAGCTCACGCCCGAGATCGTGCGAGAACTTCTTTTGAAGGCCAACAACAGTCAGGAAACATTCCTGCACATCTTGGCGTGCAGACACGGCGTCGGCCATCGTGTTATAAAGAGCGTCCTGAAAAACATCGACACAGAAATCATGGATGTCCTCAAGGAAACTGTGAACGCGTATGGCAAAACCCCGTCTGATCTCGCCGAGGATTTGCGCTCGTACGAAATGGCGGCAATTCTTCGTCCACGTGACCAGGACGCTGCCGCCGTTGATGCTAATGATGAGCCCATGGATGGCAATGATGACGAGCCTATGGATGGCCATGATGATGAGCCTGTGGATGGTAATGGCGAGGACCCTGTAGAGGAGCTCCCGCAGACACCTGAAAGAAGTGTCAGTGCCCCAGAGTCCCCAGACTTTGTGAACTCGCCACCAGCTACCCTCTTCCACCCCATGGAATACGCCATGAGTCCCTTCGTTCCAGATGTCGCTTCTGCCCGAGTGAAGCTGTTTTCAGTCAAGAAGGAGCCTGCAGAAGGAGGTCCTGTGGTGGAACCTTCAAGAGAGAGCCCGATTGAAGTCAACGACTCAGACGGTCCGTCTGAAATATCAGATAATGCGCCACGGGTACCAGTCGTGAAAACGTCTCACCTCGAAAAACAACCTCGCCTTCACCTCCGGCTGCTGATCAAGTCATAGACGTTGCAGCTTCTTCGTCAGCCAATGGCAGCGTAGAAAACATCACGGCGGCTTCGACAGCCAATCACGTCAAGGCTACTACCAGTGCGGCATCCGTTGCAGCCAATCAGAACAAGAATGGCAACGGGGAGCCTTTCATTATCTCCGGGATGCCTCAGTCGGAAAAGAAGAGCTTCTTGAACTCCTTGCAGGCCAAGTTTCAAAAGGAGTTGGTTCAAGCTGAGAAGGGACTGAGGAGAAAGAGGACGCCCTCGAACAAGTGCGTCAGCGGATAACTCACACGGAGGAACGGAAACAAAGGCTGTTGCGAGAACTCCAAGAGACCTGGGACGAGATGGCTATGGGGAAGATAAATGAAGGTGTGATAAATGCTGAAATTGCGGCAAAGAAACGTGATGTAGAGAGATTCAAAGCAGAACTGACAAAGTACGAATCATTAAATTCGACCATTTAATTCCAGTGTTAAACGCGTACGCCCCTGGTGCGTTTTAGCTTGTCCACAGACAGATTTAGACAAAGTGCTCCCGGTATTTTAAATGTAAGTCCCTGGGGGTGGGGGGGGGGGGGGGGGGGGGACTCCCATATAAAAGTGACGGGGCTGATTTGTGGTTTGGTACCGCTTAGGATGTTCGAGTCTAAAATGACCACAGACACTGCTCGAGTTATCCCGGTACATTTTAGTGTACGAAAGCCGGAAAAAGATATGACACGGAACTAGTTTCGTTTTAGAATTGGTACTTCTAAGGGATGAAAATAAATTCGAGCCACACCCACAAAACGACATTCTAGTACCTTTTAGGGATTCCTGTCTAAATTCCCGACGATCATCCCCGTCACTTTTATATGGGAGCCCCCCCAACCCCCGATCCAAGTCGTCTTTTCCCCGCATAGGTCTTGGAACAATTGTAAGCCGAACTCCCGTTCATGCGGACACTATAAGGACCGCAGAAAGTGTCGGTGTTGGGAGGGGGGGGGGGGGGGGGGGGGTGTATCTTTAATATTTTCGTCGGATGCATCATTTTCTCGGACCGAACTTTGAGCGTCCGAAAATGTCCGAAGTTAAAGTAATTTATCATGTTTGGTTGAAGTTGTTTTTCTCATATCTCTCTGCACATAGAACTGTCGTCACAGGAATATCAATAGTTTGGTAAATGTAGGCTTAAAGAAGATTGTTGTGAAACGTATTCCGCCAAACTATAACGAAATTATTTATAAGATTTAATTCCCTGGGCGTTGATTTCATTCGTAGTTTGCTGTACCAGTTAACGATTCCAACGCTGAGCAACTTGGTCCTACTTCTGACTTCAAACACGAGCTTTTCTTAACCCTTTTACTCCCAAGAGTGTCGAAGCTCAAAAATGAAACAATCCCAAATTTCATTTTCCAAGATATGGAAAAACAAACAGCACCACTTGAAAGTACTGTTCAATAGCTTTCATTTGAATGGTCACACACTGGGGTTTGATCCACAGACTTAAAAGTTAGAAACACAATAATTGACTTGATGCTTGATTATGGGAATGAAAGGGTTAACCAATCACCTCTCTACAAATCTGATCAATCGAACCTGGCGAATACTTTTCACGTGACTCTAAAGGCAAGCAACAGTCTCTTATAAGACTACTGTGACGACCCAAAATAAATAACGGCTGAGATTAGCGAAGGAGACTACAGTGGCTTGAAACGTGTTCAAATATATTTTTGGTGGGGTAGCAACAGTAATAAACGAACCTCAAGCTACCTTGCAAGAGTTAATTGTGTAATAAATGATTAATAATAAGTAATTTATTCCGAAACCCTCCACAGACGATCGTTTGGAGAAGGACTTCTCCTCTGATAGCCACGAATATGTTCCCGTATTTACCAAGTATTTAGTGTCGTTAACAATGTATATATTGGGCATTGTATTTAAATATCGCCTTCATTTTAATTAATTGTACTATGATTTTACCCTTTGATTGCAAGCTTTGTAAATACAGCATGATTGTGCTTTTTATATAGTTAATATATTTTTGAAGTCATTACCTGGAAGTAAAGATTTGTTTTATTTCATTATTAAGTGAAATCACTGTCGCATTCATTGGAAATTTCCTTTGCGAGTCACTAAGGCTTTCTGCGCAGCATTGACTGAAGTAACGCGTGAATTTCACCTTATTTTGGTACGTGCAATGTTGCAGAAGTATAAGCCCTTGAAAAACCTCGTTCCCAGGGTCTACTCCGCTTTCAAGATGGCGGCTGGGCGCGGAGAAGACTTCTCCGCGCCCAGCCGCCATCTTGAAAGCGGAGTAGACCCTGGGAACGAGGTTGGCCCCTGAAAAAACTAATGAAAAACTAGCCTATGAAGTCCCTATGAATCCCTATGAATAGTCCCCCAGGCTTCGCCCGGCTCGCACGCCATTTTCTTTTTACCCCATCCCCACCGCGGAGCCTATTCATAGGCTACTGAAAAAACGGTCTCAACATTTGTCTTAACATTTTGAGAGCCGATGTCGAGGCCGTTTGACACCCCCTCTAACAATGTTGAGAGTAGTTGAGAAAAGTTTCTTTTCATTTCTTTTGTTCTCGGTTGACACGCTCTCAACATTGTTCTCAGTCCCAGACCTCACGCATTTCACTTGTTGAGCATCTGTTGAGAGGTTGTTGACATGACATGGCCTCAACACGACCTAACAAATGTTGAGACCGTTTGACAGGGGCTTAAAATCGCTTTTCGCGCAACGATTTCAACGTGTGCCCACTATCTTCTGCTTTGCGCGCAATGTGACGCAAATATCAACGACTTTCAGCTAGACTACGAGCAGAACCTCATTTTTCTCAGGCGAGCGAGCGCGCGCGAAGCGCGTAGAAATCACCTCCCACGAGGAGGACACGAGGCAGGAGACGCGCCCACGCTTCGCAGCCCAGATCGCGGGAAGGAGGTGTTGCGGCCGGTTGCCAATCCCCACCCAAGGAGTTGTTATTAGCCCCTAAAATAATTAATCTTCATCCCAGCTTCGCGAGGACCTGCGAGTCACGTACTCAGACTAGTAGGAGGCCAATATGTTCCCAGACCCCACCCCCCCCCCCCCCCCCCCCCAACCTGGGACTCAGCGTCCTTTTGGGATGCCGCTCACAAAAAGACAAACTGAAATATTTTCATTAGTTACAGCCTTTCAAATAGGGGATCACAGAAACCTGTGCTTTGACCGTGAAATCCTGTACACGACCGAGTCCTCCATTTGTCTCCTTCCCTCCCTTCCCATCTTTCCGATTAATACACTCGTGCCAGTCCACACGTGCACTTGTTTTGGCGCACTCCGCTGACACGGTATATTTATTTTTGATCGAAAGTGAAATTTACTTCACTTGACCATTTACAGCTGCTTCTATGAAAGCGGAAGGGACTTTGATAAACCAGTTGGTTTCCTCAAAAACATTACTGGATAATTTTATAACACGAGATCAGATAGCGGAAGGAGAGAGAAATATGTCGAAGCCATCTTCGAAACTTGCTGGTACAGCTGTGTTGACGATTTCTCTTCTGTCATTGCAAGGGGCTTTGTGGTATTTGCAGCCACAACCTACGGAGAAAACATCGCCACTGCATCGCTATAGTGTTGTAAATATTCATGGCGGTAATCGAAAGCTTTTGGATGTAAATTTTAGCTTGGAATCTTCAGTAGACCATGGAAATCAACAAGAGCTAGTAAGTTACAAGCTTATATAAGCTTATACACTGTGCATATTTGTAATGAAATTGAAATGATTTAAGCTGAAACTAGCTTAAGATTTAAGCTCAACTCCAAGATCAGAAGGAATTAATTGGACGATATATATATATATTTTTTTTTATATATAGAAAATGGTCGATCTGTAGAAAATTATTTTGCATTTTATAACTTTTTCACACATGAAAGTTCTCGCCCCGGGGTTCTCACTTGTTGTTACTCAGGTTACTAAAAATAGGTCTTTGTAGTGTAATCTCCCAATTTTAGACATTACACGTACCTACAGGTGTACACTTATCAAAACAAGAACCCCTGAAGGGATTACAAGCGGCCGATTTCCCGGGGGGGGGGGGGGGGGGCACTCCCTTATTTTCGCTATATAGGAACGTGCAGCTGGACAGGGTATGGTTTTTGAGCATTTTTGGTCTGGAACAGGGTATACCAAAAGGCATTTTTGGGTATCAGGGTATCAGTTTCCCAGGAGTTGGCATGAAGATCGGTAATTGATACTCTGGCATAGGGTAGATGAAGTAGTCAGACGAAAAGAAACACGTAGGAGTGTTAAAAAAGCTTTACAACTACAACTCGCAGTGCTGCTTAGTAGTTTAGCCTTTTGGGTTAGAAAGAAAATCGTTAAGAATCGTCCGGAATAGGGTATCTTTTTTCAACATTTAGGACCTGTTTACATGGAGGGAGGGTGACCCGGGAACCCGGGTCACCCTCCCTCCATGTAAACAGGCCCTTAGTCTGGAACAGGTTCGCAAAATTAGGGTTGTTATAGCCCAGCGGCACACCCCCACCCAAATTTTTTGGGAGAACCCCCCCGGGCCAATTTCACCTTGAGGGGAGAAAGAACAATGCACCCCTCCACCCCCTCGGTCAGTTTACTCTGAGGTTCTCCCGCCAAATCTAAGAGTCAACTTCGAAACCTGCGTGACGAAAAAAGGGACTGGGTGATGCAATATTTTGGCTAGCGTAAGTTTGAGCTTAGGTCAAATTTACTGTGTAGAAAACTTTAGCTAATGTCAATTGCATCATAATCAACAAGGGCACAGATGTGTTTTCGCTCAACGTGAAAATAAATTGTGAATGACATATATGCTGTGGAATTGTGTAAGAAAAAACTGTTATGTTTTTGGGACCGAGTTTTATCGTTCGTTTAATGAGGTAGGGCTAGCGACATGAAAAAAACCCGTCCATTTCTTGAAGCAGCTCGATGCCCATATAGGGCATCGGCCGCTTAATAAATTGAACAAAAAATGATTGATTAGTTAAAATACAACTCAAATACGTGGCAGTTGATAAAACAGTTGTTTTTATCAATGATTATTTTGATAGCTCACTTCCGATTCAAACAACAAAAGGGAACTTTGTGACAAGCTCAAGAAAGATCACAGACAGATAATCCTGTGTTTAAGTAGTCCATGTTTAAGATGACTTGGTCCACTACTACTGATTAAAGAGTAATCTTGATTTCTATGATTCAACAAAGTTGGCGGACAATTTTGGTTAAACTTTTCGCAAAGTGGCCCAAAAAATGCAAGAATATGCTTAGCTTTGGCGCGCGCGCGGTAGCCGAGAATGGTTGCACTAATTTCTCAGCAAATTTTTTAAAAAGCCATTATAATAAAAACTTTATTGAACTAGCTTGTTCGGTCCGTATTGGGAAATATTGGTCTCGTTCTTTTTTGCAAGTTTATGGACCTCGCCTTCGGCTCGGTCCATAAACTTGCAAAAAAGAACTCGACCAATATTTTCCCAATACGGACCTCACGCTAGTTCAATAACATCTATAAATGCCATCAACTAATGACAAATAGTCATTTGAAAACATACCTTAATTTATCTTAATACCACTAATCCAAGGACACTAATCACGTTTACAAAAACATATACCACGGGGTATCGTAACTGCGATCAGGAAGAGAAATCCCAATGCGGATTGCTTCATGCTCATAGCACAATACCTCTATTGCATCATCTTTACATGACCAGAGATTGCGTCATGTCAACCGTGGGATCGAATAACGAGAAAAGGTCACACAACAAAATTTAGCACATTTTGCAACAACACTGCTGTTCGCTGCTGTGGGACATTTGTCTTTGCTTTTTCCAATGCGATTACTGTAATAAACTAAATACACGCACTTACATGACACTACAGAAAGAATGTGGAAGAGAAATTCTCTACTGGCTAATTTTAGATCGAGATGCGATAACATCATGTCAACCGTGAAGAGGACTAAGGCTAGCGACATGAAAAAAAAAGTGCATTTCTTGAAGCAGCTCGATGCCCATGATGCATCGGCCGCTTAACAAGAAAGTGACTATCAAAAGTATCACATCTACTGCTGTCAAGACCTTAATTTGCTAATCCTATTATATATGTCTGGGTCAGAGTCTAGTTTTTTGGATTGAGCAACATGTATCACATTACATATTAACAATATAGTTCAACCAATGACAAGCTATATTTCCACATGTTGCCCAATTTCTGTATAAAACTACCTTATTCGTACTAATTTTCGCGGGAACTTAATTTCACGAAAATGGAACAGGCATATTTTGCGGGACTTAAATTTCTCGATTTGGCAGAAAAATTATGTTAAAAGGAACTAAATTTCGCTAATTTTCGCAATAACTTTTTTTCACGGGTCTTCAATTTTGCAATTTTTTTTAAATCGCGAAAATTAAGTCCTGCGAAAATTAGTACGAATAAGGTAAGCCTTGTCATATCTAACAGCTTCAACAACATTGTAACCCTGGGGTCACCCTAGCTTAAGTTCCCTGGCTTATTATTTGGGGGACGGGGGGAACCTGGAGTAAAAGGGTGGGAAGTCTACGGGGGGCAGGAAGTCTACGGGGGGCGGGAAGTCTACGGGGGGCAGGAAGTCTACGGGGGGCAGGAAGTCTACGGGGGGCAGGAAGTCTACGGGGGGCGGGAAGTCTACGGGGGGCAGGAAGTCTACGGGGGGCGGGAAGTCTACGGGGGGCGGGAAGTCTACGGGGGGCGGGAAGTCTACGGGGGGCGGGAAGTCTACGGGGGGCGGGAAGTCTACGGGGGGCGGGAGAAGAGAGGGCTGGGAGTGGGATTCTCGCGGTGGCGGAAACCGGGAGAGATAGGAATTTTTTTTTAACATTGCATAATATTTTTCAATAGAAAAAGTTCAGACCCTCAGATGGTTGGATCCAGTGATAGGGGAGGGGTAGCTCTCAATATGGCACTGATGGGGTTCCTGCCACCCCCCCCCCCCCCCCCCCCCCCCCACCACTGTGTTGCCTGCCATGGTTACACTGATTGTGCTTTTTTGTTCCACATCAACATATAAAATATATATTTTATTTAGTCTCTGTTAACCAACTCCGCATGCCTGCTTTAGGAAGATTTAACTTTATTCTAATAATTTGTAATATTTCCAAATTGCAGGAATGTTCATCTTTGCGCAGTTTAAACAGCTCAGAAAAGCGTTGCCATTTTATTAAGACAACTGAAAGTTGTGAGATGTCAGACGGATTTATTCAATACATACGGATTCCATATTGTTCATTTCCTAATCTTGTTCCTCTTGCATTTTTCTTACTGGTATGTACAATTAATTGAAGTAATAATATTATTATTGTCACAGTTATAGAACTGTTTATTCAACAAATTAATGGTCATGATCTTCTCTAAAGTTCTACAAAATGTAGTTTGAGGCTCCCATATTTATATAAATTATATTATCTCTGTCTACCAGCAGATCACAAGAAAGTGAATCGATAGATATTCCACTCTAAGTCTTGATCGCCACCCTTATAGTAAGATTATAAATAACACAAAATAACAAAATTTATGGTTTAACAACAATATCAAGATGTACAGTATCTTAATTTTCTGGATATCACAATAAATCTATTTTCTCTAGATACCAAGAAAATATTTATGATTTTTTTTTTTCCAAACATTTTTTATTAGTTTTTATGGTTGGTGTTTCTTTTCATCACCCTTGGATTGACTGCGGATGACTAGTAAGTTGAAAAATTAATTCTAATCAATGGTACATGTACCTTTTTGTTCTGACAAGTATTATCATATAGATCTATGTTATGTACTGTAAGTATATTGGTATGACTCTCTCTATAGGTACCTACCTTGAAAATAAATAAATTATTTCTTGATGGTAGTACTGAACAGTATCTGACGGTTAATGAACACAAAAATAAAAGCAACTGTCAATAGTAATCTTAGTATTGTAATCTTAAATAGCAATAATTATTATTAATATTTAATTACAGTAATTTATTACTAAATAAATTAAGCATAGACACATAAATTATATCGGTTTGTTAATTATGACATTGTATTCCCTGTAGCTTCTGTCCATCCTTGACAGTAATGTCCAAAACATGGGAATCAGTCAGAATATTGCTGTATCCTTTTATGTTGGCGAGATTATAAATCTCTGCAATAATTTATTGCAGATCAAAAGGTATTAGACCTAAATGGCCAAAAAATCCCCCCCCCCCCCCCCCCCCCCCCCCCCCCCAAGAATGAAAAATAACATGAATGAATGAATAACTTTATTTACCCTCGGGTTGATGAGGCTGGTTAGGCCTCTAACAATATAATTATGCTAATTTTACCGAGAAAATAAATACTACAAAAACTTAAACAAATTACAAGAAATAACTATAAAACGTGATTAAAAAGCTCTAACTAAAACCTGAGGTCGCGAACAGCTTAGGTAGCTTGCAGTTAGCCTTTATAATTATCGGGGTTAGGGATTCTGGCTTGCATGACTCACCTTAACTGGCTTGCATGGCTTGCTACTTGGCTCACATTGGCTCGCCTGCTGGCTCGCTCGACTGCTGGCTCGCATGGTTCACTGGCTCGCACTTTGCACACACGCATTCTTGTCCATCCATTCCCTAGGAGTGTCCCAGCATGTCCCGGCCTGGCTAGTTGAATATTGCTCAAAATTTTATATTACAATGTATATGCAATTCAATTTCCTTGACTATTATGTAAATTTTTAAGGGAGTTACATTTCTTGCGTTTGGCAATGGCGCTCCTGATATTTTCAGTGCATTGGCAGCTTTCTCTGGCAGCAGAAATCAAAATGGAGTACAACTTGGAATACAGGCCCTTTTTGGTAAGATATGGTTATCAATGTGCCCGTTCTCTTGAGTATAGTGAACTCTGTCTATAGGCCCTTGGGGCCAGCTCTAGCTGTCTGCCTTAGAGAGGTCTCCACCTTATAGACAAACAAGTGAAATTTGACCAGTCAAGGGCTATTAGTTGTGTTTAGTAAGTCAAGTCTGTTTCAGCCTAGTGACTCCCTACTCAACTCAACTTCATCAATTTGTCACACTTCATCAATCAACAATAATTTCTTCGCACACCAAGTGGGGCATAAGGCAATTTGTCAAATTGTTTACATAGTGTGTTCCTGTTCATTGTTAGGTACTTTTTATCTGATGCAATGAACTCTCTCTAAGGTGGACACCCTCCAGCTCTAGCTGCGTTTAGACTTTATAGATAAATGAGTGAAATTCGGCCAGGACAAGCCGGTAATTTCACTCGTAGCTGCTAGCTGCTAGCCAATCATGTCCACCTTAGAGAAGTGTCTGCTTTATAGTGGTGTCTGCTTCGACAGAGTTGACTGTAATTATTTTTCTGCCTTTTAGGTGCTGGTATGTTTGTAACAACAGTTGTAGTTGGCGCCATATCCTTCATCTCAACGTTCACATTGACAACTCGTCCGTTCACCAGGGATGTTTTATTCTATCTGGGAGCTGTTTCATGGACTTTTATCACATTATATAAAGAGAATATCACCATGGAAGAGGCAATAGGTAAACACTAAATGTTCCCTGATGATTATAATTAAGTCCGTTCTTGGGAAAAGTGGTCCACACTGGCTTCAGGAAATTATGTGTAGCATGTTGAAATATGTGACTACTACTTTACTTTATATACAGTAACTATATGCTCAATTAAAGCTATCCTCTGCATGCATTGCATGCCTATGATGCTAGATAACACTATCCTCTGCACGCATTGCTTGCCTTTGATGCTACATGTAGATGACACTATCCTCTGCACGCATTGCATGCCTACAATGTTAGATAACAATATCCTCTGCACGCATTGCATGCCTACAATGTTAGATAACAATATCCTCTGCACGCATTGCATGCCTATGATGCTAGATAACACTATCCTCTGCACGCATTGCGGACCTATGATGCTAGATAACACTATCCTCTGCACGCCCTATGATGACGCTATTCTCTGCACGCATTGCGGACCTATGATGCCAAGCCAAGAGGTCTGTGTGACAGTGTGTAGTATGTATACTTTAAAGAATAAATTAGATTTTTTTTTAAAATTATTTTACAAAGTGAGAGGATTTGAATCAGCAAAAGGATACTTTGGTAGTGAAAACAATAACAACCTTAGAAAGTAATTCTTGTTTCTTTTTTCTTGTACCTACAGGATTCATAGTATTTTATGTAGTATACATTCTTGTTGTAATTTTTGGCCACTACATCTACCAGAGATGGAAAAGAAATTCAGCAGTGCGTGTTGAAATTAAGCCATCTGACTCAGGATCTGATGTTAATGTTACATGTATTTCAGTTACTGATAATACCATTACGTATGGACCATATAATCATGTCTTATTTTTTTACCCGGCAGATTCTAATGGAGACTTTTTGGAGACACATGGCCGTGCTGGGGCAAAAAAATTATTGAATACAGTGAGTGGTCACCATGAACCTGTCGCTGTAACTGTTAACGCAGAATCAAGTGATGTGGAAAGCACAATCACAGATGGACATCACAACACACTTTCAGGTAAGGTTGTGGCACTGCTACCCCATTTGTGCAACTGACGGCTTGCGAGCAACGAGGACTTTTCAAAAACTCCTTCAATAAAATCGAGCATGTGAGCACTTTTTTTTGCGAGCACAAGCAAGCAATCACCCACTAAAGTTTGCGAGCAGTTTGAGCAGATCGAGCCTAATTTTGCGAGCACTTGAAAATTTTGAGGGACCATTCATGACCCGGCCCTCCTAGTGTGGGTCCCTTAAGAATGTTGGGTGGGGCTGTGTCGCTGGTCCCACAAAACCCATGCTGTCTTTTTAGAACAAAACAATGCTGATCCCACCTCCCAAAAGTAACCAACTCAACAATAACTTTTGTGAACTTTTGTGAAAGTTACGCATTGTTGTTTAATCGATAATAAATTAGACAATATTTCTATTTTCTGCAGATGCTCTGCTTTCAACTGAAAATACCCTGCTTGCCCAGCGATTCACAGTGCTCCAATACCTGCCAGGCAGGAATCTACACGTTCAGGTATTTTAATAGCCAAGATGTTCAGCCATTTCCGTTGGTCGTGTACTCTCAAGCGACCAGAGGAGACGGCTGAAATTCAGGCTGGTATTTTGAGGGAGAGGATTGGAGGAATGGCTTTATAGGAAGGATGGATAAATGGCTGAAAAAATTAGGGAGGAGGGAGAAATGGCTGTCCCCTCTATTTTAATTTACGATCGGTTGGTCGGTATGAAGGTACCTTTAGATGCATGCTGACCTGTTCTTTTTATTCAGTTGGGAGAACAAGTTACAAGTACCTGTTGATGACGAAAAATCCCGCCTCCGAGACGGGACTGAGCAACATGACGTATTTGCTGGCGCGATTGCTTTCGGAGTACTCGTGAGTGCTCGCGCTAGTTTTTGATTGGATAAAATGATTCGGAAACTCTTCGAGTGCTTCCACGAAGATTTGCCAAAAACGGCACTTGTTCCCCCGACTTGAAACATTGCATCACAATGATTATTCAGGGAAAGTTCCAGAAAATTTCGGTTGTCAACATCAATTTCAAGGGAATCACCTCTAAACTAGTGCTCAAGGACTGGTCAGAGGATTTTAAAGTTTAAAATTCTGTAACGACCCGATGAAGCCGAATATGTTTTACGTTAGACATTGTTACGAACGATGCAGTTCGCCTCTTGTAAACAAAGATGATTATAATTGATAATGAACATCTTGTTTTCTTTTCCAGGCGAAACAACTCCTCTTCTTGGTGGAAAACGTGAAATTAGTGCATGGAAAAAATTCCTGCAGGGCCTGGAACCCATCGATCGTGAAGACTGGAGTAAAAGCAATATTTTCTGGAAATTCTTTCTGATTTGTAAGGTAAGCAAGCATAATGTTTTATCATTGGCATCCCTGCCTCATTGCCCAGTCTTGTATAAAACAGCTGTTTTTTTTACAACTTAAACTTTTCCCGTTCTTGTGCATATTATCAGATCACGTCAGAAACCGTGAAAAGTTGTGTGTTAAAAATTTACAACAGCAACGCCTTCTTTATTTCAGCAAACAGACGATTTGACCCGAAAAATTCCATACTGATGACGCAGCACTATAGATATCAATGCATGAACATTCAAAACCAGGCGACAACCAATCAAAAACAATGCACGGATTTTTGTAGAGAGCTCTACGTCAGAAATATGGAATTTTTCGGGTCGAATCTTTATCTTGTACCCAAATCTCCATGGACAGTTTCAAAGTGGGATCTGGATACGAGATACGCCTCGATACGCCTCTCCTCTAGTCCACCGCGGTCAAACGTCTGAGCATGCAAACAAAAATAAACTACGCCAACAAATCTCAACATTACACCGTGTTTTAAACACGTCTAACTTTGTTGGTAAACGTCCAAAAAAATGGTAAATCAACAGAATGCTGGAAATACACTGAACTCTGTGTTTGAAAAGTTCTAAACTTCTCCTTTTACCTACTTTTGTTTCCTTTCGCAAATTACTATCAAGGTTTCGATTTTTCGCGCAAATTTTGCGTGACACCGGATTGTTGCAATGGTTTTCCTTTAAACTTTTGCGCGGGAAATTGGCGCGCGGACGACCAGAATTTACGCCTTTGCGCATTGCTCGAGCATTTAGGTCGTCACGTGACGAACCAAATAACTACCTCTCCGCGCGAACAGAGACAACTGTTTACTGACAGGCGACTGACAGGCTAGTATTTTGGTTGCAGGCTCCTGCGGTATTTTGTCTTAATCTCACCATACCAGTTGTGGATTATGACAAACCAAACAATAACTGGAACAAGTGGCTGAACGTCTTGCACTGTATCACAATGCCGGTCTTCGGTGTCATGGTAACGAAAGGTTAGTACTTCATGTATCTGTACTTGGAAAATAACTTGTCATCAGATGCTATGAAACCAAGAGAGGATGATCTAAGAGAAGATAGTTTCGCGCCAGTGAAAGTTATTTTTATTTCCTTCTGATCGAGGCTCCGACATCACGTTACTTGAACTGACCAATCAGGTAGCGCTCTTAAAATAGCTTAACGTATGAAAGGTGACAAACTGAAAGGGCGTTTTACAAATGGGATTTCTTTCTTACAGCTGGCAATCATATGATTGCTGAACGGCTTCCTGTCTGGTCGTTGGCGCTGTGCGGAGGACTGGTTCTAGCTCTCATTGTCGCCATGACAACTAGAAATGACAGACAGCCGTGGGGTCATTGTGTAAGTATTCCACAACAATACCTTCAAAATATCGAGATAAAAACATACGGTAATTTCAAGAACTTCTACATTTATTTTATAAAATAAAGAAGATACTGTACGCGCTCTGATTGGCTCAGAACCATTTACCATAACTCTACGGAAACATAGAAAATTGCTTCGTGATTTTAATTCATAAAAACAACAGAAAACGTTTTCTCTGTGTTTCCATAGAGTTATGGTAACACTCGTGAAAGTTTGGGAGAAGTCCAAATTTGCTGTGGAAACACTCGCCTTCCACAGCATTTCTCGTTCTCCCAAACTTCACTCGTGTTACCATAACTCTATGGAAACACGGAAAAACGTTTTCTATTTGGTATATAGTTGTTACAGTGGTATAAGTTACAGTTTTCTTGACTGCAAATATGTTTTACGTAAGCCACTTATAACTTACATTGCTTCGCTTGAATCATTTCTCTCCAGTTGTTAGCGTATGTGGCGTTTGTGATTTCTGTAATCTGGATCTACTCCACGGCAAACGAGATTGTTAACCTGCTTCAGGTACAGTTGAAACTTGAAAAACCTGTTTATCCAGTCAGTTGAATACACAGACACTGCGATTAGTCAGGGAAAGTAGTATAAGTAGTGATAATTTTCGGAAGTCCTCGGGTGATCTTCGGAAGTCTTAGGTCCATCTTCGGGAGGCTTCAGGTCATCCTTCGGGTCAATGTTGGAAACTTCGGAGATTCCTTCGGGCAATCTTCGCCAATCTTTGGAGTAATTTTGCCTTCGAACGACCACCAATCAGAATTCAGTAATTTTGTCCTCTAAACAAAATACTCGACTCCCAAAATGAGATTCTACGATATTTCAAGAAGTATTTCAAGAAAATGTTTTTTTTTATTGTGTTTCTCTGGTGTTTATTTGCAGACGTTTGGCATCGTGTTTGGTTTGAGTGACGCTATTCTCGGTCTCACGTTTCTTGCCTGGGGAAACAGTATTGGTGGTGAGTACAGGGTGATGTTTGTTTACTTAGCATAAATTAACCGAAAATTCAATTTAGTGTGACAAACTTATAGATGCAGTAAATCGACAGCGACTGTTTCATTTAGTAACTGTAGCAGATTTCAGAGGAATACATTGAATATTTACCGAGATATTTCTTCTTTTTTTTTGGGGGGGGGGGGGGGGTGGTAGCTTTTGTCACTGACTGATAAACATCTTTCTCGAGATATTTCATTTTGAAAACCGTTAAATTTACAGACGTTATAAAGACTGTGTGGCAAGAGTTAACACCCAGCCACACAAATATATGTAAATGTTGCAACCTTTGATTGCATCGTTTGTAGCATATTTCAAGCAGTTTTCTTTCAAACTTGGCACAATAACTAACTTTTGCATGCTCTTTCTAGTCTTGATAATGTAATCGGCTGAATTTCTAAATACGAGATGTACATGTAAACAATGACGTCAGCGTGCAAAGTTATTGCCTCTCACAATCTGCTCTTCATACCAAAATCGCGGGAAAGACAACATATGTACATATTTTTTTGCACATTTTTTTCAGATTTTGTATCCAACACAGCTATGGCAAGACAAGGATTTTCACGCATGGCCGTGTCAGCTTGCTTTGGAGGTCCTTTGCTTAGTATCCTTTAATCCCCTCAAAACTTGCAATGGACTAGCACCCCATCCAGGAAGAGTCTCGCAGGCAATACCAAATACACTCGAAGCTCCCGTAAGCGGACACCCTCGGGAAGCAGAAAAAGTGTCCGCAACTGGAGCTGGCCGCTTACGGGAATGTGTAAATACAGAGTTTGTATGAGCTAGGGTTCAAATGGGGTTTTGTCAAGGCGGCCGCAAGTAGAGCTGTCCGCTTACGAGAGTGTCCACTGACTCAGAGAGCTTCGACTGTACTCCTTGAACTGTCCAGGAAATGGAAAGGTAGGTTTTTTTCTCATTGTGGCGCGAGTGGCGTTTTAGGGTGAATGTGAAAGTGCTTTCTTAACTTCTCTCCAGATATGTTATTAGGTATTGGCATATCATGCACTGTAGTAACGGTGTCACGTGGGCATGCAATACCTGTAAGTATCTACTTATGTTCATTTGATAATTAACAATTAGGCCCAATTTATACGTCGTATTTCAGTCGAATTTCAGTCGCGTCGAATGTTATTCAAGTCCAGAAAACTCGCTGAAATCGCTTTAAATCAGCGCAATGCCCACACAAATAGCAAAGTAGAACACGTTGCTTCCATGGTGTATTGCAGTGTAGACCAATCAAGTAATACCAGCGAGATTTCTGCGGCTTGAATTACATTCGACGCGACGCAAAAATTGGGCCTTAGACTGCGAGCCCGAGTTTTCTATAAGCGAAAAGTCAACGAGGCGTAACCGTGTTAAGTTTCGCTCACAGAACACGAGGGCGGCGTATTCACCTTTTGTTGTTGTTGTTGTTGTTTTGTTTAGAAAGTTGTCTGCTTAGAGAGGCGTCCGTTAGTTATCTGTCATTGTAGTACATCCTAACATTCTTCTATGTCTGTCATTGTCTCTGTACAGTTACATCACAGATTTCACCAGTACCAGATCTCCGCTGGATTTCTAGCCGCCAGTCTTAGCTCGTCCGCCATCTTAATTCCTCTAATGGGATTCAAAGTACCCCGGATGTATGGCGTGTACCTTATAGTTCTATACATCGCTTACTTAGCGGTGTCTATAGCTGCCGAAATTGAACACATTTGATGGCTGATACAGGGTACAGGGTAGGGTGGGGGTAGCAGTTCACTACAATACCGTAATAACGGTTTTGTTCCCCGAAAGTAATGACCCACCGAAAGTAGCGACCACCTAAAAGTAGCGAGCCCCAAAGGCTGCTAATTCCGAAAGTAACGACCTTCGTTACTTTCGGAACCTTACGGTAGCTAGTTAGGGCATTACTGTGTAGTTTTTTTATAGATATTTTACGTAAAGTAGTTAAGGATAGTGAATATTAATTTTTATCTTGGACATGACAAAAGCTTCTGTGAGAGCCTTTGTGGCACTCTTTTTATTTAGCGAGCTTTTGCAAGATGATATTTTTTAATGGAATCATTAAATACTAATATTTTTCAACACAATCCATATTGGAGTATGTTTTAGGTAATTTGGTATTCGTACACAGTTTAGAGTGGCTTTCAATTGAGTGTCGAAAGTAATCGCGGAATTGCTTTAGTTTTGCTTTACTTCGCTCTGTGATTGGCTTAAAAAACTCACGCCACCTTCTCAACCAATCAGATGCAAAACCTAAACCAATCGCGACTTTGTCACGTGCATTTTCCCGCGCTTGGCGCCGGTCACGTGTATTTGCTTCGAGCTCTCATTGGTTGATTGTGTTATTTACGTCTGTTGTGATTGGCCACTGTCATTGCTTTGGTTTTGATTTGACGACACTCAATTGAAAAAAAGCTCTATTCATTAGGTAATTAAAACCTTTTTTTCAATGTTTCTAAAGTATAAATGACACGTGTTTTCAGAAAGTGATGTTACTCGATCTTTTGGGAGAAACTCGTAGGTTTGTGTTAATCCAAGAGATTTGCACGAGGACTTTCGACTTCTCCAAGGGCTGTCGGGAGTTTACATCAGGCTATGTAAACACAAGGCGATAGTTTTATCAAATAAAACTAAAAGTGTTTCTTGCGGCAAGCCTATCAGAACTTGCGTGATATAAATAATAATTTTATGAATCGGAAATTTAATTTGTCATGTAGATAAAATTGTATCATAGTTTAAATTTATTTTAAATTTCTAACGTATGGCGAGAATAATTTATTAAGCAAGTCTGATAACTTTGATGACTGTTTTAATCTCATACAATTATTTAATAAATAGAGTACTTAATTTGTAGATATTTACAAGAACAAATCCACCGTCACCAGTTGTTTTAGGGGTTTTAAACGTAAAAAGAAACTCGAGATAGCATATAATGCTATACAGAGTTACTTGTAGGTCGTATTTGTTTCTTCATTTTTGAATATATTAGCCTGAGAAAACAGACGTCGTTTCGCGGTGCTCCCAGTGGTTGCGACGCGAAACGACGTCTGTTTTCTCAGGCTATGAATATACAAATTATCAATTTACAGTGTGACTACTGTAACTGGGGCCAAACCAATCACATTTTGCAAAGTAGATCAGAGCAGTTTTCAATTGAATGTCGAAAGTAATTGCGGAATTGCTTTGGTTTTGCTTTACTTCTGTGATTGGTTTAGAAAACTCGCGCCACCTACTCATTTTACTCAACCAATCAAATGAAAAACCAAAACCAATCTCGACTTGGTCGCACGCGTTTTCCCGCGCTTTTTGCCGGTTACGTGCATTTGCTTCGAGTCCTCATTGGTTCGTTCTGTTGTTTAATTACGTTTGCTGTGATGGGCCATTGTAATTGCTTTGGTTTTGGTATACATTGAAAACCGCTCTAGAGAATTTCAACTTGGAGTAATTCCAAGTTGAAAGGTTGGTTTTCGCCAAAAAAAAACTGATTGGCTCAAACACTGCAAGGTGGTTTAGTTTGGCCCAGTTGTAGTAGACGCACCGTAAGCGAAACTTGATCTCAGTTCAAATTTAACATTGCTGATTAACCCTTGCAGCTCAGACAAAGATCATCAACATCCAAAATCTCCTTAGAATATCAATACATAATCAAACAGGTGGTCAGGAGAATTTTGCGGGAAATGATCACCAACGCAAATTCTCACTGAAAGCTAGTATACAAGAAATGATATCGATTCCAGTGTTGAGAATTTGTATGTTGATATCATGGCTGATAGGGTAAATGAGCAAAATCATCGTACATTACGCAGTGGTCGTAAAATCATTCATTCAAAATCGTACACTTCTCAAGTCTTCATCGTAAAAAAATATATTGTCAAATTCAGATAACTTGTAGTGCTGTAATAAGTGTAAAAAACGTCTAGACTAATAAAGTATTTTCAACTACTGAATGTCGGAGTTTGTCCAGTTTGAGTGCGCGCACTTTGAATATATTTCTGGTAGAAATCTGTTTCCTGTATAAAGGCCGAATTTAACGAAAAGCTACAAGCAAAATTTCAGTTGTGATTCATCAGCCAACTTTCAAGTGGAACCCACGAAACATTTCTGACAAATCCTTTTGAACAAAACTTCATTATCCCCTGGATTCAACCAGCATTAATTTAAGATGCGTTTTTTTTGTTAAGTGACTTTTGTTCTTCAAGCAAATATACTATAATTTGTTCCCCTGGGATTCGTAACAAAGCTTAGCGCACGATAAAAAGACCATCAAAACTTTGCTTCGTTCTTGAATTAAAACAACGGCGAAGTTTGAGTTGAATTGAAGGATATGTCATGTCCTTCATAACAGTCAAATTTGGAGGTAAGTTTGCAGATTCGACAGATGAACTGCCTGACTTTCATTTTTCAACGATTGAGCGTCTGGCTGAGTCTTTAGAGTACGAATAAGTTTACGGTTGGTTCTCATCTTCTCGTTGTAGATAACGAAGAGGAATTGTTCAATCCGAATTGTGTGACAGTTAATTTGCTGGACAACTTAAGACGAAGATGTGGGTGTCAGAAAGGAAGTATGTAAACTTTGTACTTGGCGATTTAACTCGTTATTTGCAGCAGTGCTGTACTGTAGAGAGGTGTAAATCGGTGTTTAACAAGTAATTAGCAATCACCTCTTGTTTACCTACAGGAACACTAGAAAAAATACAGCAACACAGCGCGACGTAAAGATTCTCAAAGCTTCTGTAAATATTGAAAACAAAGAGAGTTATGGGCCTTTGTGCATTTCGTTTTAACTTACTCGGAACTTTCGCACCGCCAGAACGATGGTAACGTCATTTACAAAAAGTTTTAATTATAAATATGAATAGAAATACCACAACAATTTATAATTAGATGAAGTTGGTGCAAAGCTGATGTTTTAAAACGTAATCTAAAATTGTTATCTGCTCTCAAATTGATAGAGTTATTAGTTCCCAGGCTTCGCTCATTGTTTGAGCGCGGTGCGCGTGGAGTTTGTGGGAGCCCTGCGCCTCCCTGTTTCCGCTCGCAACGGCGCCTGGGGACGAGGCAGCAGATCGGTGGTTTCTCTTGATTGGTTGAACTTGCACGCGAAAATTCACAACTGAGCAACAACCAATCGGATCTGTCAGTAGCCGGCTACGTCATCAGTATGGAATTTTCTGGTCGAATCTCACAAGTCTCTCTCTCGCGGGAGAAGAATTGAACGGCTTGATATAATCTCCGTCCAGCTCCTCAAGGAACCCATGTTTTATCAGAGTCTTCTTCGCAAGTTTATAAAAACACGTCTAACACATTCTCTTTCCATTTACTTTTACAGTAACGTTGGACTTATCAGATGAAGATGGCGATATTAACTCATTGCCGACGGCTTACCAGGATTTCGTAACTCCAGTTACGATGACGAAAAAATTTGCGAAAATTTGTCCCTTAACCGCATTTGCGTGATTTTTTGAGACTGGCGTGACTAGGCTCTAGCCCAGTCCCCTAGCAAGTTTGAACAGGTACATTCTATTGTAAGTACACAACGTATTTTCCCGTAAAGTGATTTTCAATTTAAAATGGCGTCTCGTGCGAACGGAACTGGCGATCTTTGGGAAATTTTAGCAAGAGTTTTGGACGAGGAAAGTGATCCAGGAGGGATACCAAGCAGTGAGGAAATTGAATTGCATCTGTAGCTCGAAAATCGAGCGAAGAACCAAGATAAGTGTTACGCAATATAAACAATTTGCATCAATCGATCGAATGAACACAAATGCAACTGAAATGATATTTGATTCGCTTTTTACATTTGAAAACCTTGTTTGATGCTTTGAATACATGTTAAGATTCATATTTCAGTATAGGGAGAGGAGAAAAACGTTCTTATGGAATGACAGAGATAAATTTCGAGTGGATTGTTGACACAATGTTTGGGTCAAATTCCTGCATAAATTAAAATGTGACACCAAACTAAAAAATACTAATTATTCTATACTGATAATTTTCAGCCAAATTTGTAGGATATGTTGCCAATATAACAAGGAACATTTTGCTCTTAACTTTTCCTTATAACAAGTCATCATTTTGAAATAAGTGCTTTTTTGTCCAAATTTTGCGGCTATTAATATTAATTTATGCTAGTTAATTAATTAACTAATTAAACATATTATGGGTTTCTTTGGGAAATAATTTTTTTTCCTGAAAGTTTATTTACTACCCTTTCAAAAGAGATATAGCTTTCCACACAATTGTAAATGACTGTTGAGAAAATAAATAAACAAACAATAGTATCAAATTTCACATTTTTGAGGCAGGTGGCAAAGAGTTAAAAAATTTACACGAGTTTCCAACTCAGTACGCGCATAGATTCCTAAAAGGACGTGAAGTGTTTGTGCTGATAAAAGTCGAAAGTAAGTTTAAGCTTGTTAGAACTATAGTTAAACACTACTGAATTCCCTCGTCCGACATAACGAGCCTCCAGATTTAACTGGCAGACCTATTCACCCAGTCTTCAAATCATACTTACTTGACTTTCTTCGCAGAAGGGCAGGGTGACCAGCCGACAACGTACACAGCGCTGTTAAATGACCTGGAGAGATCCAATCCCAAACTTCTAGGTAAGAAAAACGCTCAAGAGTTGACAAGTGGGAAATGTCCTCAGTATTGCCCGTTCCGAAGTTCAAATGGAGACTGGGGACGAGTTTTTAAATTTTGATTTAATTAAAAATTGGAGCCCATCACAAGAAAGATCACATTAAAATTAGTCGGTTTACCAAGTTTGGGGTTGTTTCGTTGGATTTCAACAATGTAGAAGGCTTTCAAAAATCAGAAAAATTAGAGACTTTGTATGGATTTGGGGGACGCCATCGAGACGTTTGTATGGAATTTGGACGACCTTTGACAGCTCACAGCCTGGTTACTATGCAATGTAACATATCCAAACTTGGTAAACCTACTAATTTTCATACGATCTTTCTGGTGATGGGATTAAATTTTTAATATGACGTAATTTGAACATTTGGTAAACTAGTGCCCAGTCCCTTTTTGAACTTCGGAACGGGCAAAGAAACAGTGTGCCGAACATTTTTAGTATTATCAAGAGAGGATGATCTAAGAGAAGGATTCCCCGTGCCCCATCATAAATTTTGAAATCTATCAATAGTTTCGCGCCATGCTGTGAAATCTATTTTTATTTCCTTCTGATCGAGGCTCCGAACTGACCAATCAGGTAGCGCTCTTAAACTAGTCCTGTAGCCTGGAAAATAAAATAGATTTCAACAAATTATCATTGGAAGAGACCCATGTACGGGGCAATGCTTCTCTTAGATCATCCTCCCTTGATTAATATTGTTCTCTCTACAGCTCGCCTGGAGGACGTTATCAAAATCCTGTTCTGATTCCAAACCCAAATCTGGAAACAGAAAAGAGTCCCTCTGGAACAATGTCGCCAAAATTCGCAAGCTTCGAGGTAACATGCCTAGCGCTGGACGTAACAGAGCAGAATCTAACCCCACCTCTAGAGGGGACAGTAAAAATCTTGGTACCACCCCCTCCCCACCAGGAAAAATCACGGCAAAGGAAGGTTTCCAAGAACTGAACTTCGTATTGAATACAAGGTTGTAATATAAGAAACTATTTGTACTAAATAAAAATGTTTTCCTTCTGCACTGTTGTGGTATGGCTCGGTGTGTTAACCGATACCTGAAGGTCCCAGCACCGTTGTGTTGCTGTTACACAAAAACATTGCACCACGTATCTGAGCCTTCAAACAACACTCGTGAAGCCAATTTCTGAATAGTGGCTTTCATTTGAATGGCAACATCATAAACGTAATGCTCAGCGTCTTCCATTGGAATGGTCACACACTAGGGTTTCATCCACAAACTTAAAAGTTAGAACCACCTTGTACAGCACAATAAACAGTACCACATGGAAGTACTGCCCAATAGCTTTCATTTGAATGGTCACACACTAGGGTTTCATCCACAGACTTAAAAATTAGAACCACCTTGTACAGTATACTAAACAGTACCACATGAAAGTACTGCTCAATAGCTTTCATTTGGTAGTGACTTATTAAAGTTATTTCAAAAATTCTACTTTGTTTGTTATTTCAAACATTTCTCTTGCAAGGTAGCTTCAACAGTGCCAGAATTATAATGGCGTTATCTAAACAGCAAGTAACACGACCTTATAACTCAAATGTACATTCAAGGGAAGAAGTACTATTTACTGTGCGACATACAAATTATCCTTAACTAGTCAGTACGTACTTCCTTTTTTTATTTGTTGCGAGCAGGAAGAATTTCATTACTTATCAATCAATTCCTCCGTTGTTACCAGTTACTTTAAAGAAATTATGTCATGATATATTACGTAAAAGCTCTATTAAGTCCACCCCCCCCCCCGGGGGCTTATTTAATTTCAGACCTCAAGAAGGGGGGGGGGGGGGGGCTTATTAGAGAGGGGGGGCTTAATAGAGAGAGGGGCTAAATAGAGCTTTTACGGTAAGAACTTTTTACGATGTATAAAATTTCTTTAAATTGAAGATAATCTCAAGATAATAGTTGACTAAGATGGAAAACACTAAAGAGGTAGTAACAAACCAAAACGAAACAAGGATGGTTAAGATTGGGGAAGATTAAGACGGATTACTCTTAGTTTGCATCAGAATATAATTTTAATAACGCGCGTGCGCGTTTTCTGTCGTAAAATTTTAATCAGGTCCAAGGTTAGACTGTATTTAATGTCCAAAATATATACGCCAGTTATTTTTATGGAATAAACAAGATACTACGCGCGCTCTGATTGGCTCAAAACCATTTATCATAACTCTATGGAAACATAGAAAATTGCTTTGTGCTTTAATTTCATAAAAACACTAGAAATGTTTTCCCTGTGTTGGTAACACTTGTGGAAAGTTTGGAGAACTCGAAATTGCTGTGGAAACACTCGCCTGCGGCTCGTGTTTCCACATAACTCTATGGAAACACGGAAAACGTTTTCTACTTGGTATAGTACCGCAAATGGTCATGATCTATGGACCGTGTCACTATGGCTCCAAACGAAGCTAGTAGTGTAAGTGAAGAAAAGAATCGTACCCTGTAATATTACGTAAAATGTTATAGACTTTTATCTTAAAAAAAAAACAACTCCGTTTCCGACTACTATAAGTGCTTAATTCAACTTCATTGAAAGTATGCTCAATCGTTCTGCTATGAAGTGGACAAACTGTACATTCTACACCGCTGACACTCCGCTGAGCCTGCGTCATGTGCCTGAGTAACAGAGCCCGATTCCACTCTTGCCCCCAGCCCCCCTGGATAACTGGTATTCTCGAGATCGTTCAAACTCTTTCTCCAGATCGTCCATGAGTTGCTGACCCTGGGGTTGACTGTCCGGCGCGGCGGCGGCGTTCTCTTGGTCTTTGATGCCCATCAAGCGCCGGAATTTGGCTTGCATCTCCCCTCCCTGATCATTGCTGAATGTTGTACTGTTCCATACGGTCGGTTTGGCCGCCGCACTGCTCTCGCTGCTAATGGTTGTGCCCTGTTATACAAAACATCCGAAAGAAAAAAACAGTCAGCTACATTATATCAGCCGCAGAGGCGACAAAAAACGCTAATATTAAATCCAGTGATATTTGAAAGTCATTTTGCAATGTATTTTTGCTTGCCATGTGCCTTATAATTGGTTCAAAAAGTCGTGCAACGTACTCTCGATCGTACTTGGCTTACGCAAGTTTGCTAATATGGTTTCATTTTTCCTACGAGTTTTGATTGGTCTATTACACTATTCGTGATTGGCTCTAATATTTCTCGCCTTTTCCCGCGCTTGCCACCGTCGTGATTGTCTCACGTGACTTTTCTCGCACTTGGCAGATGCTTCACGACTGTCGAGTTCTGATTGGTTTATTCCGTCACTTGTGGGCATTTTGATTGCTACATTGCCTTGCGCGCCTTTTTTCGCGCTTTCCACCGGTTACACGACATTTTGGAGAGCTCTGATTGGTCAGTAAGCTATTTGTGCGCATTATGATTGGCTCAAACATTCACACATACACACCTCAGCAGCAATTTTCCTGCCGCTCCACAGCAGCTTTCTCTTCTGTGCCTGCACGGCATACTGATGCGGATTAACAACTGATGGGTTCAGATAAGTGGGCAGGTTTAGTATGGAGGCAGCATCTTGAGCCTGTTTCCTGAGCGACTCTGCATGAGCTGCTAGCTTGGCTTGTACTTCTTCTGACGTCAGTGGACGCGCGGGACGTGGAAGCAACTCCTGGCCAGTTGCAGTTGCTGTAAGAGTTACAGATTACAGACATGACTGATGAGTACGATTAAACGTTTGGTTTTATAGTTATTAAGTATGACTTTATTGAGCATTATGATTACTTATACTGCTTTATACAATTTGATGCTCTACTTACAATTCCTTACATTACATATAATACGATACTTACACTACTTACAATACGATACTTACACTACTTACAATACGATACAAGTTATTGTAATGCACTGAAAGAACTGCTGTGTAGGGAGGCAATATTTTCTCTCAAAAAGATGCGTCATTACCTAAGCAAGAGGCAAAGTTGCCTAGTGGTCAACGCGTTGGACTCCTGGGTCACTATGTTATATTCTTGGGCAAGACACTTTACTCTCACAGTGCCTCTTTCTACCCAGGAGTATAAATGGATACCAGTGAACTGTCAGGGGCAACCTAACAAAATGCTGGGGGGCACCTGCATACAGGATTAATGCGATGGACTAGCATCCCATCCAGGGTAGTACATGTACTTTGTAATAAAGTGAACTCTCTCTAAGGTGGACACCCTCGGGACCAGCTCTAGCTGTCCGCCTTAAAGAGGTGTCCGCCTTAAAGAGAGTTTAGTTAACTACAGAAAATAAGAGAAACTTGATTCGTTCGGGACCAGCCAATCATGTCCATCTTAGAGACTGAGGTGTCCGCCTTACAGTGGTGTCTGCTTTAACCCTTTCACTCCCAGAGTCAAACCTAGAGTCAATTACCGTGGTGCTAACTTTTAAGTCTGTGGATGAAACCCTAGTGTGACCATTCAAATGAAAGCTATTGAGCAGTATTTTCATGTGGTGCTGTTCGTTTCGCAATATTTTGCTTAATGAAATTTGGAATTTTTTTTCAATTTTGAACTTGGCCACTCTTGGGAGTGAAAGGGTTAAGAGAGTTGACGGTACTCCTAGCTACATTTTGCTACTGAAACCGGAGTTAGGCACCGGCCTGTTGATCCACTAGGGGGGCTAGCAGCGAGGCCTGGGACCTAGTATATATGATTGCACATTTTAGAAATTTGGCCGAGCGAGACTAAGTACTGGTTTGTTTAAAATAAACATGGCGGACGATGGCTGACATGACGTGCGTTTGTGTTCGTTCAGAAATATTTTGGCGATTCCACGTCCAAACATCTATGGGAACGATTCGGTCGCTGTTTAACTGAACTTTGGTCATTGTGGGACACCATGGATGAAAATTCCACAGCAAACTCCCGTAGAGGTACGTTTCTCGAATGATTGACAGATTTCTTTACTTGTGCGATCATGTATTGCGGAAAAGCGGCAAGATCAAAGGGCGCTGCCGCCCCCCCCCCTGACTTTAACTTATTACCTACACTACTGACTAGCATTACTGTGTACTAAGCCAGTAATGTTTCACACAATCAAAACACTAAAGAGTCAAGTTTTCTCTTCAATGATATCTGCCATGTGTGATTTTCTTTCCCTTTCCTTTTCATCCCTGTTCAACATCGTGAGCTTCTCACTAATGACAGGGGGTGATTCAAGAAAGGTTCCAAAGCTCAAAATATGAATTCTCCTTAGCGATTCCCATATATTTATCTTAAAGGAGCTGTCACGATAATTTAAGTCATTTTTGTGAAGTGCAAAATCACCTTCAAATTGAAGAAAGCCTCAAAATAATAGTTTACTGAGGTAGAAAAACACCAAATAGGTCATAATATACCAAACAGGGACAAGGATGGTCGAGGATAGAGAAGATTAAGATGGATTGTGAACAGCGAACTTGCGCCATCCGTGACGTAGCTCCTTTAAAGTTACTTCTGAGAATTTGGTGGTACATTAAGACAATATCTTCTTTTTTTTCTTTCTGTTTTCCCACTTTGATCCCTTCAATTTCTTTATTTTCGACAATATCCCTTAGTTGATGGTTTTCTTGATTCTCATCACCTGTCTGCTTGACAGTGTACTGACAGTGCAAGGAGATATTAGACATTGATCTTTCAGTTACAAATATAACAAAATGTACAAAATTTAGCGATTCATGTTTCATTGATTTGATGGTGAAAGATTGTCTAACCTCTTCTGGGTGACAATCACTCTTTTATAATACAGTTAGCCCGCGTAGCTGGCAGTCTTGTCGGTGCGCAAAGGCAAATTTCGAAGGCAGATTCCTACCTTTTTTATTTTTATTTATTTTTTTAAATGTTACTTAGCTACTTACGTTAAATACAATAAAGACCTACCTTTTACAAACGTTTTCTTTTCCTGACTTGGAGAAGTGGCCTTCTCCTCGCGCCGGTCTTGGTCACGGTCGCGATCTCTGTTTCTGTCACGATCTTGGTCATACCGCCGATCTCTACCCCAATCCCTGCCTCTACCGCCCCTTCCTCTGTCGCGGTCCCTGTCATGGCGTCGATTGTATTCACCACTGGCTCTCCGATCTACATAGAGAAATCATTGGAAAAATTCAACAGTTGAAACTATCAATCCCAGGCAACTGTTGACAAGGGTTAAAATTTAGTTTGCTTTACACATCGTTGGTTTCATTCTGCAGTTTCAAAAATACTCATCATGTGATACCATTTTTGTGGCTCACACAACTGCTATTGATGAATTTTTTTTTACCTACAACCGCCACTAGAACTGGCCAAATTTTCTTCCCAGGAAAAAACCTATCTTTTCCTATAGGAAATATTTCCTTGTGTGAAAACTTACAATTTGATGAAATCGGTGGGTGGGGCAGGGGCTTAACAGAGGGAGGGACTTATTAATATTTTTATCCCTGAAACAGGGTGGGGTTGTTAGAAGGGAGGGGG
The DNA here is from genome assembly GCA_029204205.1 of Desmophyllum pertusum. NCBI lineage: Eukaryota > Metazoa > Cnidaria > Anthozoa > Scleractinia > Caryophylliidae > Desmophyllum > Desmophyllum pertusum. The sequence continues at coordinate 2,439,380 of MU826829.1, read as the reverse complement.
GCTTAATAGGGGGGGGGGGGGGGGTTCAATTAGAGGAGATAAACAAACACACAGTCACAGTCGGGGGAACAAGTTCCGGTTTTGGCAAATATGCATGGAAGGACAGTGTCTCAAAGAGTTTCAGATTCTTTTTATCCAATCAGAAACTAGCGCGAGCACTCATAAGTACTCATGAGCACTCCGAAAGCAATCGCTCCAGCAAATACATCATAGACCTTATTCGTAAATGGCGGTGGATTATTATTCTTTTATATTCATGCTAATCAGCCTCTCTAGCCTCATTTTAGAGTAAAAATTCTTTTGAATTTTGCACATGCTAACGAGGCTAGGGGGGCTGATTAGCATGAATATAAAAGAATAATTAATCGGCCGCCATTTATGAATAAGGTCTATGTTGCTTAGCAACTTCCGGGATGAACACCGCGAGCTCAGTCCCATCTCGGAGGCGGGATTTTGCCATCAACTGGCACTTGTCCCCCCGACTGATCAGATCATACAGGTCAGTAATGTTGTTCCATTTTACCTCTTGAATCTCTAGGTGGGCTTCTCCTGTATTCCTTCCTCCTGTATCTCTCTGGAGACTTCCTTTCACTGGAATCCCCCCTGTCACGGGATCTACTCCTCCTTTTTCTCTTGTCAGGTGATTTACTTCGTCTCTCATGCGTATCTTTCCGTTTAGGAGATGGACTATCCCTCTCTAAGGACTTATTGACTGTTGACTTCCCTTCAGGAGGAGTCTTCTCTTTCTCTTCTTTCTCTGGCGAGCGAGTGCCACCCCTTTGTTCACTAGGGCCTTTCTTGTGTGGTGGACTCTGTTCTCTTTCCTTCTTTTGAACACCAGGTTTATCTTTTTCCTAAAAGGAGACAGTTGCAACCTTCAGAAAAAATAGTTAGTGTTTTTATCTCAGTCTGAAGATTTGTCGTAAAGTGTTGGCAACTATAAAATTTATACAACACATTGTAAGCATCTTAATACGAGGGTGACAAATTTAATAAATGCTGTTTGAACTGTACCATGTAAAGAAGGTCATCTCTTGAATTTTGTAAAAAAATATGTGATGCTTCCAATATTTTTGCAACGTACTGATATATTATTTCTAGTTTCCCAGTAAATTTTTTTGTCTCCCGATTTCCGACTGTTTATGTTGATTCCCGGCAAAAATTATTTTTTCTCGAAACAGCATTTATTATAGTTGTCCCCCCACCAACGCCCCCTAGCCCCCACTGCAAATTATGGTTTTGATTTCAGGCCTCTGTGGATGGAGGTCTTTGTTATAACAACAATATTAGATCAAAATCCCATCTTAAGCTAGGCTCGATTTCTGCCGCTCTCTCGGGTCTGGTCTTCGTTCCTCCTGGAGAAGAGATGGCTGGACGCGTGAATGAACAGCTGTGTCTGTGACATGATCGTAAAAAAATTATTTATGCAATGCTACTCCAGCTCACCGGTGACATTCGTTTATTTGCCATTATCTCTTATATTTCGGAAGAAAACGGATCTGATCTGAAACTTTTCGCGAAGGATGTTCATTTTTCGCCTGTATTGTGAAGCAAGGCCCGGTTATTGTTATATGAAAACCCGGGCTCATTTTCCCGAACAGTGGCTGGTAATCAAGCCTAATCTTAAGCCTGTTTTGTGAAAGTTCAGTCAAAAGACATTATATAGCAAATTGCACACATGTAATGTTCAGCGACAGCCCCTTGCAGAACATTTTATTTCCTCTCAAAATTTACTTTGAGAACCTTTTTTGTCTATGATATGTTCCATCAGTTTTACAAACAGTAGAGAAACAGCAACCCAAGAACCCATTAAGTCCACATAATTATCAAGTGGTGTAAGTGTCCAATATTACAGTGAGACACCCACATGATTGTGCTCCAATAAGTGAAATTAGGCACACAGAGAACCAATCAGAAATTGTGTTATTGATATGATTAAGGGTGTCAATGATTTCTGACAAAAATTCATACACATACAGACTGTCAACTCTCGCCTTGCAGGCACCCGCTATTACGGACAAAATTCAGCTCTCCACCCGGCGAAAGATATAGAAGTTTGACTGAAAATGACTCCCGCTATTGCAGACTCTCGTAATTATGGACTCCAAACTACAATCATGGTCAAAAGTCCTTGGGACACTCGGCACAATTACTATCGTAACATCGCAATTGTCCACCACGAAAATGATGTTTTTAACGCTAAGACCCACCCCCCCCCCCCCCCCCCTCACATACAATGTTGTAATGTAAGCAGCACTCTGGCCACGCGGATTCAACATTGTCTGGGGGGGGGGGGGGGGTGTACTGGGTGAAAAATATGGGTAGTTTGTTAAAACAGCCAGGAAGTGTCCCAAGACTATTGTCCATGATTGTAGAGTGTCCGCTATAACGAGAGTTGACTGTACAAGGAAATGGATAGAAGAGTACAACATTTTGTCACACTTACCTCAGAAGCATCTGTCTGATTCCCTGGACGCAAGTCACGACCAAATTCATCAAAACGACGTCCACTGTCTCGTTCATTTGTTGACTAAGGCAATGTGAGTTATCAAAGAGTGTTAAAACTCAAACAATGCAGCGCAACGTCGTACACTGCACGTATAACATGCAGTTTCTCTACTCTAGCCCTTATAAAAAGGTGAGGAATGATGAATCTATTTGTTTGAATATATTATTTTTTGGCGGTTGTTGTTTTTCATTTTGTTTTTATTGAATTCCAGTTATAGATCCAGTGCAGTCCCAAAATCTGTCACACTATCAGTTAAAACTCGAATCTTTATTCAGTAGATGTACACGGATGTTCAGAAAATCTTGAAAATAAAAATAGCAACATAAACCACTCAACTTTTCTAAAAAAAACTATAATGGTCTACCTATATTCCTACAATTCACACAAAACTGCTATAACATTTAAATAAATTGTCTTCAATAAACATTGTCTTCAATCTCCTAGATCATAATAGTTGTTTAAATGTAATCTTAGAGTTGTTATACACTTAGGAACCTGATATATATTACCTGTTACATGTAGCTAAAAAGCTAAATATACCACAACACAATGTAGGAGAAATATTACTCTTTATAGTTTAATTTACACATGCAATTTTTTCTTGCAACAGTAACCTTAACCTCAGTTTAGTTTATCACTTGCAAAGTCAAAAGCTCCCATAAGCGGACACCCTCGGGACCAGAAAAAGTGTCCGCTTATGGGAGGTTAAAAATATAATGTTTGTATGTAGCTGAGTACATGACCAAGTGTCCACTTACGGGAGGCGTCTGCTTATGAGAGGTGTCCGCTTATCATGTTATGGGAGATTAAAAATGTAGTGTTTGTATGTAGTTGAGTACATGACCAAGTGTCCACTTACGAGAGGCGTCTGCTTATGAGAGGTGTCCGCTTACAAGAGGTGTCTGCTTATGAGAGGTGTCCGCTTACGAGAGGCGTCTGCTTATGAGAGGTGTCCGCTTACGAGAGGTGTCCGCTTACGAGAGGTGTACGCCAACGGGACGTGCCCATTAGTGGAGGTTCGACTGTACATGTACGTGTATATGGATTTGTTCTATTTTTAACTTGGAAAGTGATAATTAAATTTTAATAACTAAATACTATATCTTACATGTACCAGACAAATAAACAACAACAACAACAACAGCTGATAGGTCTGCCTTGTCTACTATGTAGTCTGTACATAGTTCGTAAATTTTTTTGCACACAAAATTCAATACTCTTTCAAATCCACCTTTTTTTTCTATTTTCCAAATTCAACATAATCAGTCATACATGTACAATGTATCATACTCCTTGAACAGGAAATCTGGCAGCTGACACAGCTGTCACTAAGTGAAACCTTACTTGTTCAAACAAGACTTATTTAAACAAGAAGTCTGGCAGCTTGGCAGGATCAATTCAAACTTTTCCAGGCATTAATAACTTCAATTTCAATCAATTTTCCAGGTCTAGGAAACTAGTTTAAAGATTACTATACGTACATTTTCTCGGCTAAACACTGTCTATAAACATTTGCATAGTCAATCAATGATTAATAAATCTGAATCCACATGTAGGGCACCAAGCTGTGACCATTTTAGTCGCTATGGCGAGTAGAACAAAATAATAATGGCAACTAAAATCGCCACAAAAGTTGCCAATTTGGCAAGCTGTTTACCATATAGTGGTATGGCCGCAAAATTATTCATTGTCAGTTTCTTTCGTAATAATTTGTCTCTTTTGGGTGTTTGTACAAATGTACATGTACTAAGACGTGAAGAATCACGAACATGTCCCAGTTCGATTGCGATTGTGGAGCGGCCATGTTGATTACATACATGGTACCAAGTGCATATTGATTGCATTGTGTCATGCGCCCACGCAAAAACACAAGGGAAAATTTTTCAATGCACTTTTTCGACTGATTTATTGATCCTTTCTCTGTTTTCTGTCGTATCTATCAGCAATCAGTAATCTGCAAGGTACTACTGTACACAATTGATTTTGTTTGGCTCAAAACGGTCAGCGGTTTAATGCTTCATGTAATGATACCCAAATGTATCACCCAGAACAAAAAACAAAAGAGAAAGAAACAAAAACCAAACTCGACCAAACTTTTATATCTGGTGACCATTTTACCAGTACATTTAAAGGTCGCCAAAAGGCGAGTTTGAAAAAAATTCAGCTTGGAGCCCTGGTCATGTACCATACGTCTACCTGTAAGCATACATGTAGTTCAATCAATTAACTGACTTGAGAGTTTAGAGTACAAGTTAAACAATGTTTAAAGGAATTTTTTTTTCTAAATAATTACACAAGAGTTTTGTTGTCTAAATAATTACCTGAAATGAGTGCAACACAATAGCTACAATGGTGCAATATTGAGCTGTTAGAGATGCGTACTATGTTAAACCAAATCCATTGATGAAAGAAATACAAAACTTTCCCCCTCTAAGATAATACAGTAGTTTACTTCTCACATGTCTCATCGATACTCTCCCTGGTGACTTTAACATCATCACTCTGACAATCACCAATTGACAAGTCTAAAGGAGCATCTTTTGTTTTGCTTTGAACCCGAGATCTGTTGCCCCTTCGAAGAAACTCGTCAATCGATACAACACACTTGTGTTTCCATACTAACTCCTGGTCAGCTTGCGGAATTGAGTACAGTTTGAACGCACAAAACTTGACAAGATCAAGTTTTCCGCTATCAAGTGCTATTTTCCCTCTTGTGCCAGAACAATTTCTGTTTAATATTTCATCTTTTGTAAACAGAACTTTTACCAGGTTTACACTGAAGTTTCCCACAGAACAACTCGTTTTTTGAACCCTTTCTGCCCAGGACAACAGCTCTTTAGTTTCATCACTGTCACTAGGATGCTCATCCTGATGTTCCGCATCACCGCTGCTGCTGTCGCAGTTGACACAGCCGGCATTCAGAGCTGTTATCGCAGGAGACACAAATAATGTATTTTGATGGGCTGCACTTTCGTTGACAGATACTGAATTGTTTTGCGAAGCGCTGCCATTAGACTCTGTTGCATTAGATGAATTACCAGCCATTGTCCTCGACGCAGTTTTTAATGCCTTGTCATCAACATTGCTAGGCACTGGTGCAGCTGTATCGCTAGTATCACAAAGCGTTTTACTTTTTACATGAGCAACAGCTTCAAGCAGACTTGCTGAAAGTCTTAATTCACCTGTATGTTTGTTGTTGCGTTTCTCAGGTCCTGAATGTTCATGATCGACAGTTCTTACTCCGTTTACCAAGCTCTGTTCTCCAGAGACTGATCGTCTGGGGGACGATACTCCTTGTTGACGCCCCACGAGCTTTAAGAGCTTTTCCTGATTTTTCAGAACTCTTTCCTGATTTTCTAGGAGCTTTTCCACTTTCCATAACAGTGTTGTCAGGCACCCATTCACATCAGGCCCTAAGTCCATCGTGTGAAAGAACTTCAAAGAAAGATTAGCAGTGTCAGGCTGAACTTTGCCGCAACTAGACAGTACTAGAAACTTTTCCTTACAGAATTTAATTGATTATTGAAAAGGTACAATTATTATTATTCTTTAAGCAAATAATTATTATTTGCTCAGTTTGATCCACATGGGATAATGAGCTCAGTAAATAATCTTTTAGTGGCTTCTTCTCAAACATTTTAATTCCCAAGAGCGATCAATATCCAATTTCTTCTTACAATAAATTACACTGTCAAGCAGACAGGTGATGAGAATATAGAAAATCATCAACTAGGGGAACCACCAAACGCTCAGAATTAACATTAAGGATGATGTATGGCGATCAGTAAGAAGAATCAATATTTTGAGCTTTGAGCCTCAACTGCGCAGACACAACACTGTAAATGAGATCCAGAGGGTAGGCTCAATTACCAGGACCGAAGACAGGACTCGAAAGAGCGGCAGAAATCGAGCCTATCCAGAGGGTGGCCACTTAACATTTAGAGACCTATGTGTAGTTTTGGCGGGACTATGAATCTGACTGACAATATTTTAACATTCTTGGTAACTTGAAAAAATACTAATTTTTTTTCCTGCTTATATCAAAAACACTATAACTGCTGAGGCGAAGGCCTATACATGTACCCTGAAGGTGTATAGATCTGTTCCACATTATTACAAATGACCTTCGGTTATGTTGCTACATTTCAATGATTACATGTAAATCTTATCCCACAAGTACATTGTACAATGTACTTCATAATGAAGCTCTAAAAGAGCACAATATTTACATATACATGTATGTACTGTCATTGCACATGTACCGAATGGAAAATATTAATTTCTTTGTTATGAAATGTGACACTTTAGGACTGCACTGGACTCACTGGATAATGCAATAGAGTGTAACAGGTGTAGGGACATAAATGTCCTGGACTTTGAATAATACTGGAGAAAGGTGTCAGAGACAGCTACATTGTACATGTAAAATCAGAGGTTGTTTGATCTGTGACAAGAACCAATTCCAAATGTTTAAAATAATACAGTATATGAAACAGAGGCCATTACATGTACATACCAAATACACAAACTACAAGTAATATTTATACTGTGTACTGTACAATCATGTACCAGGAAATTAAATCCTACATGTACATGTATGTATTGAAACTTGTGTTAAAGTTGCTGTCTGATCGTCTTGCTTTCACAAATTTTATTTACACCTACAGTACACGTACATGTATCTATTCTGTATAAAGTACTAAAGTTATGACATCACAAAAATTAAATTTGCGAAATTATGAAATTGATCAGCTATTTGGAGGAAGCATGCCAAAAAACATCCACTTGCGGCCAAAAATTAGCTCTCCATGGCAATTTGCGGCTGAGATATGGGCACTTCAGGTTTTAATATTTCTCCATACAAACCCTTCTAATTTTACGTCTGTTCCTTCAGTTTAGAACAGGCGCAAAATTAGAGAGGTTTGTATGGGACGGTACCAAACTTTGAACCTCTATATCTTCTGTTCTACATGTATTCGTGCTAACAAGTTGAAATTTTGTGGCTGATCACACAGCAGCAATGTTTACCTAATGATGGGATTTTGAGGCTTGATAAAAATAATTTGAAAATTTGTGACGTCACACTTATTCACTCTATTACTTTATACTACAGTATTACTCACATTTCTTGGACTGCGACTCCTTCTTCTCCTCCTGGGGCTCCTACTCCTGCTGCGACTTCGACTCCGTCTTTTACGCCTTTGATCATCTTTAAGACAGAAACAAAGAATTTTAGATCCTTTCACAATAATGTTGCAGGTATAATATTGTTATTAAAAATTAATAATATCATCACCTCATTATTAAGACTAAATTATAGTTTTACAGATTTGGGGTTATACACTTTTAATTTTCACAAACAATTCATGTGCATAAAATTATGCTTTCCATGTATTTCTATAAGTTAGAGTGTACTTTATTCCCACTAATTTCCATGTGTACTTAATTTCGCGAAATTGACAAACCCATATTTTGCAAGGCTTTTATTTTTGTGAGGCTTTATTTTCATGATTTCAGAGAAAATAAGGGCTCTAAGTCTTCGAAATTTTGCAAAAATATTGCTTTTATTTTCGCATTTTTCCCCACATTGTAAATAACCGTGAAAATCAATACTCGCAAAAATAAGTGAGAATACTTTTAAAAAAGGTATTTTCATTGTGTAACTTGATGCTATTACCTCTTAGATCTGTATTTCTACTTCTTCTGTGGGAGGAAGGTGAGTTTTCCGGAGACTTCCTCTCTGGAGACTTCCTCTCTGGAGATCTTTCTGGAGATTCTGAAACAGACCTCTTGCGATACTTTCGCTGACGGTTACTAGGAGAGCTTTTCCTTCGCGATGAGTGATGTGACGTTTCTTTCTTCTGTTCTGATGTTTCCCCTTGTTGACTGCTCTGCGGAGTATGATTCTCACTCTGATTTAAGAGTTCACTTGACTCCATGATAGCGGCAATTGCAAACTGTTTATCCTGTTTATCTGGTTCGGCAAGCTGCAGACAATAGAATTAAATTGTTATAGGCACTAATTTTTCTCACTAACAATCAAGTAAAGATAAATGTACATACTATGTAGCTGTACATGTAGTGTTATTTTCTTTTTGGGGAGCAGGAAAACTAAAGGCAAACTTCCTACCTGTCTCCTGAAAGTTTGATGTTTCACCAAAAGTAATTCTAAATTGAAATAAATCATCAAATACTGTCACTTAAAGGGTATTATGATTAACAAAATGTAGTCCATTGTATGTTTCGAAAAAATACTGATCCAAGACAATGATATAACACACACAAAAACAAACAATATAGCCTCAGTTTGGTTGCGACCTCTTTCATTTTTTTCACTGAAATTGGAACTTGAGTCTTGAGAAAAGAGAAAAAGCAATATTTTATACAATGTACGCAATTGTTGCAAGACAGATTTTGGTTTCATTTAGAATGTCGCTGCTGCTTGAACTCTGACACCTAATTCAGGGCTTAACGATAACGTAATTTATTATCTTAAACATGAAGTAAAAGCTACATGTAGTAGCTAATCAGCTTTCACTTGTCATAAGCATGTTCCCCCAGAAGGCCTGGCCGATTTGAGGCATTGGAGAAACAAAATTATGTTACATAAACCATAATTGCATGTGTAACAAAAACCCCACAAAGTCTCTGGTTGAACTGGGATTTTGTTTCTTTCAAAACATCATTAAAAAGAGGCTAACAGAAATACAAAACCTACATGTACAAAATGTTTGTTTTTTCTTAGTCGGCGGCTAGTTCCGCTATATTCATTTGTGTCAAGTCTCGTATTTGAAATCAACCATTCATAAAGTGTCAGGCCTTTTATAGAGTGGCCGTATCAATGGGGTACATTACATTTAAAAAAATAAATAAATGTTGGGGACTCAACAAAGGTGGTCATTGCTTGCATAAATGAGATGGTCATATTAAAGCGGTTTTCCATTTAGAAATTAACTGTGAGTTTTTGTTTGGGCCAACAAGATTGTTGTAAGGTGGGGTTCGTCTGTATATCATTGCATATCAATTCACCTGAACATAAATACTTTCTTAAGCTCAGAAATGTAAAGGATCACAGTAAAGTCATAAAAATATTAACAGCAAAATGGATGACACCTTATTAACCATATTTTACCATGGCATATAAACAAGATCTCTTATCTCTAACAAGCTTAAGGTTTAGTTGCCATGCAGTAGAAAGCCTTGGTTATCTGTAGCTAGCCGTAAATTAAACGAATTTAGTTTACAGTTATGGAAAAGTATAAAAGATGTTTTACAATCTATTGACATGTACATGTGTTCACTGTTGTAAACTGTAATAAATTATGCATTCATCATCCAACTCAAAACTTCAAATTTGCAGCTTATTTTGAGATGTAACAAGAATTTAACGCGTTAGAAATATCACCGATGTATAAATTGACCTTTCTGTGGCGTTTCTCACCTGTTTAGCAGCTGGATTTCGCTGAATTTTAGCGTTTTCATCAGAGGAACTTGAATCGTACCCAGCAAGGACGTCCATTTTCGTTCAAAAGCAAGCTCCCGGATGGGGAAAGCCGAATCTGCCATATTTGGGCATTGTATGGTTACCAGTCTCTTTTTCTAACTAGCGCGCCATAACATAAAATTTATAAAGACTTGTATTTGCAAGTCAAAGGATGAGTTGCTATTTTGACATTGTGGACCTGATTTCATTCAATTTCCTGTGCAGTGGCAATTTTTCCTAGCAGTCTACGGGCGGTATTGAAAGAGGGAAGATTTTGCTCGTGAAATTTCGCGACAATATTCTGAACTCGGCAGTTCCCGCGAAAATATAACGTTCGCGCAAAATCTTGTAAACAAGTCAGAACTTGCTCTGGAAAGGAGTTACTTGTCAAAACTTGGTGATTTATAGCGATAATGGGGAATGCACATGGACGACGTTCATCGCAGCAACGAAAACTGCGCAAACGACCGCACAGTATAGCTGTGGAAAAAGCTGAAAGGTGGTCCGCGTCCAGTGCACCATCGCAGTTACAGAGAAGTGCGAGCCAGGGTTCGCTACGACGGCGCTACACGGAATCTGGAAATTATTCCTACAAAACACCCTGGCCCGTTCCTCTGAGCGAAGCTGTGTTTTTGCCGGAGTATGATTCCAAGCAACCAGTCAAGATCAGCGACTTTGAGGTTTGTTGACAGAGCTGAAATATTCAAAAAAATTCTCCCCTTGCATGTGAAGTGTGGTGCTTGAATGGTACTGTGCTAGGTACATTCTGTTTTGCTTGTACTTGGCAAACTGTCATTCTGCATAAAATATGTATCTTAATGACTCTTTTATTCAGGTAGCTTGCCAGGACTATGTAATGTAAATACATCGAGACTGAAGAACTCGGGTTTGCCCTAAAAATTTTAACCCCGATAAGAAAATAGTTGAATCAATAAGCTTAATTGTGCGCTGTTTTCAACATGCTTTCTTGCTTCATTTATTGGATTGATTTCTTTAAACATAGTTATTAATGAGACATTATATTGAGCGTCTGTCGTATTCCCGATGTGGACTATTTCAATATGAATATTTATTTCAGAAAAATGCAAAAGACTAGTTGACTAAGGACAAAGATATTTCCTGAAATGAAATCGACTCCATAAATTTTCAACGACGTGTGTTCTAAGAAACCGACATTAATTGAATTTAATTAGTTCTGTTTATTTGCATGCATGTTCAAGTAACCGCAACCAGAAGACGACTGGCTGGAATAAATATAATCTTAACGTGTTGACGACAGCGGAAAGACTTTTACAAATAGTTGAGGGAATCAGGGAAACCATGATCAGAAACCTGAACACCAATTTAAAGAGGTTTACGCGATTCTGTTGACGTATTCGTGAGAATAATCCATTTTCAGACAATTTCATTTCTAATTCCTTTCCGTGTCTGCCAAGGCGATTCGTTTTGAATATGATTATTATGGTTGATTACCTCTGCGTTTTAGCCTCAAGTGTTCATTTCCTCGGATGCAAGGACATATCCGGTTTGTGGGAAAATATGAAAGCTACCGCGTGTTCCATTTAAAAATAGGCGGGAACCACGGGAACTGGCTGTCGCCAATTTCACCGATCGGCGGTTCATTTGATTGTGTGTAATGAGCTAATATACTCTGCAGGAGACAGGCTTAAGAACAGTAAGATTTTGGTGGTTAGCATCTTGTTAAAACAAGGCAATGGCTGGTAACAAATGAACAGTGTATTATATTGCGTGGTCGACAAGGAATCGGAAAGGAAGTAAGACAATATTGAAAAAAAAATTGAAAATAAGTGCAATTTATTGTACAAAACAGCAAAGATGTAATATATATTGTAAACAGCTGTTCAATTTCACAGGCCTTGGCTTAATTTGCGGCAAACTGTACATATAATTAAAAAAAACTCTGTAGCTATTAAATATTATTAATAATATTTTGAAATAATTATTATTACATGTATTTAAAATATAGTTGCACTATTTCACAATTTTATTTCTTTCTTTTAATTTTTTCCAAGCTGTAGGGATGCGTTTTAAAATTTGTACATAATGATATGTTAATTGACTTGCCAGGGGTTATTAAGTTTAATTAAATACATATTTATCCTTAAATTTTTGTTTTATGTTTTACTAGATCCTGGCAACTGTCGGAAAAGGTGCATTTGCGCACGTAAGTTACCCTAAAAGCTTTTTCATCTCCTAAAGAGTTCCGAGGTACAACTAAAAATTTATTATTGAATGCTCGCACTTTAGGATTTCATCCATACGAGTTACAACCACATTAATTTATTAATTTTAATATAGTTAACATACATAATATTGTTGCCCTTTTAAAACTGTAAGTTTAACAAGCTTTACAGTCCAAAAAGGCCAATATTATACCCTTAGCTAGTCATCAAGAGACTGAAGAACATGTTATCAATACTTATATATGTGTACTTTACATAATATATAGACAATATCAACAATTTTACTTTAATAGACTATAAATATTGACACCTTAAATTTTATGCAGACCAATAAATATTTTAATAGCCGTGAAATAATAGTAGAAATATGTTGAAGCATTCAGACGTAATGAACATGCCGATCTTTTCAAAAAACCATCAATATATTCCATTTACTGTCACATACTGTACTATGATCCACTGTTGATTCCTTTATAATATTATAAAATTATGCAAATTTAAACAGGATCTTATTTTGAGGTAATTTATTATATGGCTAATGCATATTTAGAAAATTGTACGGTTCCAGAAAATATCCATACCCACCCCAAGGAAGGTCATTGGAAATTCTGAGGGAGATGGGGTGTCAAAAGCCAACATTTTTAAAGGAAAGTATGAAGCTAAACTGAAATTTACAGGGGTGGGGAGGAGGGTTCAAACCAAAACACCTTCCATGGGGGGTATGGATATTTTCTGGAATTTACAGGAGGGGGGTTCAAACCAAACACCTTCCATGGTGGGTATGGATATTTTCTGGAGGGCTCCATACAATCTGAGCAAAAGTCCAAAATCAACAAAATTAAATCATGTATGCCCCTTTTCCCCAAGCCCTTCATAATTATCATTTCTCGATTTCCCGTTTATAAAGATTTGTCTTTGGCATGAAAGCAAGACACTGCTTCCTCCACAGGCTCCTGTTAAATTTAATTGAGTGGGGATGCAGACCGTCCTCGTTAAGATGGACACTTTCTGTTGTCTCTATGGCTGGTGTCGGAAGTATCAAATGAATGCAATTTATAAAACTGAAAATTAAGTTTATTTTCACATAAGTTCTTCATAGAAGACAAACATTGTCGTGCTGAGGTTCCAGAAAATATCCATACCCCCCTCCTCATAGAAGGTTTTTTGGGTTTGAACCTCCCCCCCGTGGAATTTCCAGTTTAGTTTCCAATGACCTTCCTTGGGGGTGGGGGTGGGTATGGATTTTTTTATGGAACTGCACATTATACATGCATTAAATTTGTTATAATAATAATATTGGTGTTTTTTTCTTTTAGGTGCTTCAAGTACGAAACAAACAATCTAATAAATTATTTGCCATAAAGGTAAATATTTTGCTCTAACATCTCATTTTAAAGAGACATTTTACAGACCCCTAAGAGATGAACATTCCTAGCTTGACTTTGTTCTTTAATCTCTTCAAGGTACTAAACAAAGCAGACATAATTAAGGAGAATGCTGTACAACAGTGTAAAGATGAAGTAAATATTCAGGTAAGAATAAATTATGAAAAAAAATCTGTTGATGCAGGTAATTAAATAATATTTTAATAAATATACTCAATAAAAGTCTTCATTATTATTTGTTTATAAAATCCAATGTACAGGTTAAACTTGGTGACTTCCCATTTCTGGTCAAATCTTGGTACACGTGGCAAACAAAACACAATCTTTTCATAGGTAAGTACAGTCTTAGTGTGTGGTTCCAGAAAATACCCATTAACCACCCATGGAAGTTTTTTTGGTTTGAACCCCTTCCCCCCTGGAATTTCTAATTTAGCTTCATACTTTCCTTTAAAAAAATTCTCCTTGGGGTGCCTATGGATATTTTCTGGAACTGCACCATCCCGATTTTAATATTCTCCTCCTTCAAAAGAGACTTTTAATGATCTTGTAGCAGGAACCTCATGAGAAAAGGACTTGTAATGTACTGGCTTACAGTTGTAAGCATAATATTAATTTAACTTTTTTTTGCAGTTTCAGATTTTGTAGATGGCAGTGATCTTTACACACTATGGCGCCAGCAAAAGAAGTTGGATGACGCAACGGTCAAGTTGTATTCCGCTGAACTTGCCATCACATTAGGTTAGAGAGTCTTTTAAACTGAAACTCAATCAGAATGTCTGCCATTTTTCGCTGTTGAAGTCCAAAAGTAGCACTTCCTGTTAGTAACTGTAAGTAATAAGTTAACCTCATTCCCAGGGTCTCTCTTCTTCCAACCCCCTTCTCTCGCTCCAGGGGGGGCAGAAAGAAGAGAGACATTGCGAACGAGGTTGGTAATAAGTTAGGCGCTTTATTGGCTTATCTCCAGTTTAGCATCAAATGGCTTTTAAATTGCTACTATCCCCGGAGGGGTGTATCATGCTATTCCATCCCGGGATGCCTCCCTTTAATAAAGGCCGAGTTTGTAATAAACACCTCAAGTGTTTATTGGAATAAATTTGGTCTACCCTGTAAAAAGTAATGTGAAGAGTACATGTACATGTGAATTCCCACATGTAAAGTTTGTGCATTTCACTTGTGTATTTCAGATTACCTGCATAACTCAGGAATTATCTACAGAGATTTAAAGGTAAGAATTTTGCATTTTCAATCTGAAGCTGATTACTATACCATTCTATAACAATCGAACGCGTTTACATCAAAGATGTAATACAGTGGAATTAACTCCATTTAATCCGGTCACCAAGATGGCATAAAAATATGGCCCGCCATTTAGATTGCCCAACTTGTCTCGCAATTTATTGTTATGACACAAGTTGCGCGAGCATAACGGTGTAAGAAAATTGAGAGAGATGTACGAATTTAACTTCATTTAATTGTGTCTTAAAGCTTTTTCTCTTTGACTAATGCTCATGTCATGTGATTTTTTTTCGTCTTAGCTTGAGAACATCCTTATAGACAATGAAGGTAGGAAAATATTCACAGACAGTTTATTTACGTGTATATGAAAGTAAGTCTATCTAGACAAAAAATTTATCTGGGGTTTTCAAGAACTTTTTCGGGTAACTTTCTCGGCGCACGGCAAACAAGTGCAGGTCACTCGCGTGACATTGTGTAACGTTTCCGCCCTCGCCACACGTTCCACGCGTGGCACACGTGAACTAGGCGCGTATGGCATACACAACATCGAAGTCATTGTTGCATGTGACGAAAGAAAGTACTAAAGTAAACAGCTTAATTTGCGATTGCAATGGAGGTTTTCAGCCCCAGTTATAACATGTGACGAAAGTATTTATATATAATTTGTTTTTGAGGTACACATAATTGTCGCGAGGTGCACGCAATTTTAACTGCACCGTTTAATTGTTGCTTTGTGCGAAATTTATTCCTTGCCAAAGAAAATGCATTTACACAGAGAATTAATTGTTTTTAACTTTTTTTAGGGCACATCAAACTCGTCGACTTTGGTCTGTCAAAATTAGTGAAACTTGGAGAGCGAAGTGGAACTATCTGCGGAACCTTGCAATACATGGGTAGGAGTCGAAATTAACTAAAATAATAGTTTACTAAGGCAGAAAAACACCAACGAGGTAATACTAAACCGAAAAGGAACAAGGATGGTTGAGATTGGGGAAGATTGAGACGGATTACTGGATGGCTCTTTTTTTTTGTCAAAATGCGCCATCCGTGAAGTAGCTCTCGGTTACGGCCATACTAGAACCTATATTTGTTGGAGAAGTTACTCTTATCTGAGAGGGGCAAGCAGGTTATATCAGCCATTTCGATTTTTGAAAAAAAATTCTGGGATTTTTCTGCTCAAGGGTTTTCCGCAGTACAGCATCATTCCAGTGCTTGCTTGCATGATTGCGATACAAGAGGTTCTTTCATTGCATGCAGGACTGAAGTAGTTAAATCAAAATGAACAAAAGGGTTTGTTTTTATCTTCCGCCCGTAGATTTTTTCGTATCCGGAATAAGGAAGCTATAAATACTGTCTTTTCACGGATGCGGTTTTATAGGAAACCATGTCGGTCTTTTGATGCGGTTGCGCCATCCGGCGACAAACGAAATCGGTCAGTGAGGACGCAGCCTGCTTCTAACCGGTTTAAATCCGGTAGGATTTCATTCTCGTTCCCAGATCCTCCGTTTCTTTTGGTCACGTGGTTGGCGAACCGAAGGCTCTGGTGGCAGCGGTTACCGGATGTCCGTAAATTCCGGACATCCGGTAGCGCATGGGTGGTAGTTACTGACACATCTGCTCATGCTCAAATACATATTCGAGGGGGCGCTGGGAATGAGAAACCAAACCGGAAAGGTAATGGCGTGCGAAAGAGCTTGAATACTGGAATACTGGGAATCCTTGAAGATTTTCTCAGAAAAACACCGTGTTAAAAACAGAACAGATAGCAGCTCTACGTGCCAAAGCTGTCAAGAAGAAGGATTGTCTTTGTCGTTGGCTTACAGAGGAAAGATTGCTGATGTGTTTTAACAGTGGGTTTTGGAATGTCTCGTGTGCCAATTCTCAGCAATTCTGATCTATAATTTCTCGATCGAGGTATGAGTGCAAAAATTGTAAATATGTAGTTAGACCCATGCCAGTTAAATCAAGACGTAAATCCGTCGGTTGATGTTTGTTGAAAACCGTGCATATACATCTCAGACTGTGGTAATACACGTAATATAATGAACGAGGCTGATTTCATCATTCAATCAGTGCATGGTAAGCTCAACTATTTACTTAAGGTGTTTTTCAAAAGCCAATTCGGATGTTATGGTGTTAAATTGAGTAGAGAGAAGAATAAAAGCTGTTGTTGCACGCTGCAATTGTTATTGTGCTGTTATTCCCGGGGTGTTATTGCATTTGAAAATGTTGTCATGTAAATTGTGGTTAAATTGTATTGCCATAAGGACTTTAAGAAATTGCCTTACTTTATATATTTTTATTTCCTAATAATTTTATTATAAATGTTACAGTTAAAGCCAGTTAAAAAGTTTAACCCAAGGGGCAACAATGGTGACGAGAAGTTGATATTTGAACTCCCCTGACAATATCATTACCGTAAAAGCTCTATTTAGACCCCTCTCTATTAAGCTCCCCTCTCTTATAAGCCCCCCTTTGGAAGTCAGATTTTTTAATAAGCAACCCCCTCTCTATTAACCCCCAAACCCTCCCCCACCCCCGCTTCCGTCAGGTTGATGTAAATTACTTTTCAGCAATTTTTTTTGGCATTTCAGTCACTTTGTATACTATTGAGACGTGGCCTTTAATTTCTGGAACTATCGTTGAGTTAGGTCAGCTAGGGTATAAATGACGCATTACATTTGTAAGACGGTGATACATAACCCATTTCTTGTTCTGTTGTGATAGTGAAGTTTGAAAAAATAATGTGAATTTTCTCAAAAATTGTTGATTTGAAATAAGTTCCCCCTCTCTATTATTAGAGAGAGAGGGGGGGGCTAAAAAGCCCCACTCTCTAATAAGCCCCGCCTTCTTGGGGCCTAGAATTAATTAAGCCCCCCAGGGGCTTAATAGAGCTTTTACGGTATCTATAGCAGCCTTGAAACCTGTTTCTGCAGTGTTACTGTTACTTTGAACAAGAACTTGCTCAACATAAATTTTATCTTCTTCCCCCCCACTTTTACAGTGCGCTTCTATTCATTTTCTATGTAAATGGTTCTTAATTTTATTTTTTGGGGCGGATTTTGGAGGGTGGCTAGCCACCCAATCTCCTCCCCCTTTGAATCTGCCCCTGATTGTTATAGTCTGGTTAAGATGTTCACTGACTTACTGTACATTGTATATTGCAAGTGCGTGAGTTTTGTTAGTTACAATAATTATTGCTTTTGGGTTTGGCATAGATGTGTCAACTGGAGGTACAGTGGTTCACATTCAGTGGTGTATCCAGACATGCTGAACTTCAAGAGCAGGCCTGATGGGGGTGGTTGAATTGAAGTTAAGATCGGCGTTTCCATGCTTGAAAGTCAGGAAGTGAAGATTGGTCTTTTCTTGCTCAAAAAGATGGGGGGGGGGGGGGGGGAGTTTCACCAAACCATTTTTTAAGAAAAGGGGGGCAGTTCCCCTGGCCCCTCCCTAGATCTGCCACTGACATTGGTTTAACATACAATGTACAGTCAAACCTGTATTAAGCAGTCCTGTTTTAAGTAACGCCGTCAGTGGTGAAAGTCCTGGAAATTGCTTCACTTAATCACTGTAAACTTTCCCTCTGTTAAGTAGTCACCTCTATTAAGAGGACGCAGTCACCCACCCTTTTGCAAGTCCCAGTGAGCTGTTTTTATTGTTTTTGACCCGTATTAAACGGTCACCTTGACAAATTCACAAGATTATGTTTGGATTTTTTTGGCAAAGCACATTGAAAATCACATAAACTACCTTTTGGTGAAGTTAATGTGAAGCCATTGTGTTGCTTTCTAATATTGAAATTTCTGTTTTTGCATCATGTTTGTATTGTTAACATTTTTTGCCACACAATCTTGTAGGTGGGAGGTACCCATATTTCTTCTCCAGTATTGTACTCCACAAACACTCCAGACTGCAAACAGGTCTGTAAGTGAAGTGATTGGAAGAAGCAAGTAGAGAAGATAAAGATGACATAATTATTAAACATGAATAATGTTCAGTAGACCAAAGTATGTACATGTAGTCATTACATCAACCAGTAACTATGAGTAAAGATGACAACACCCTCTACAGAACGAAAACAGTCTTTTAATGTTACACTCTCAATTACATGGTTGATTATTAATATGAATCATGATTAAAAGTTGAAGTTGCTTCCTTTTTAGAGCAAAATGAAATGTTGTATAATTATGTTGTTGAAAATAAACACCATTGTGAAATGAAATTGAAGCACATAAGTGGCATCCAACATGATTAATTTAATTATATTTTTGATTTCCAAACCAGGACAAAATGGCCTTTTTAACTCCATTTCCAGTGTAAATAATAAGCAACACTTCTGCATTCATGGTTTGCTGTTGTTGAGCCATCAACACAAACAAACAAACAAACATTTGTACTAGCTGATACTGGCAGATACCCACTATGTTACAAATACTGAGTTGATAATGAGAGTGACCAGCTTTATGCATCAGTCAATTACAGCAGTGACCACCTCTGTGGAGAGTTCAGCAGACAGACATGAACTTTGTAATTAGAGTTCGAAATAAACGGGATGGATTTTAGGCAAAGGGAAACAAAAATCAGTTCGAACTAGCGGGGGTGTTCGAAATAACCGAGTTCGAAAACCCGAGGTACAACTGTAATTATTAATCATGGCGATAATCGTAGTGAACTGTCCGTCTGTCTGTGGAAATTAAGCTTATAGAAACCATATTAGACCATTTTCCAAACAAGTCTCAATTCTAGCATGAACTAAAGTGCTTTAAAAACGCAGTCATAGAGGCAGAGAAAAATGATTCGGCTTTTCGGGGACGTGATACAGTAGCATTTTGTCAAATTATGAACTTTGTTTCTTGATCTTTCCAAGAATGAAGTTTAAGAAACCTGAATAAACCTACCGCAGAGTCCAAGTTGTAACGAAGACAAATTTTCTTGGGATACACATCTTATGGACAGAATCGGCTCAAATTCACACAAATATCCTCTGCTTCTTTGCTACAGCCAAGCAACAAAATAGTGTGGTAACGATCAAGAACAATTCCGTTGCAAGCAAGTGATAAATTGACTACGCGGGCGCCATTTTTCGAGGTATCGTGTTTTCCAGTGGTAGGATCTGGAACGAGAATGAGTGGTTTCCGGAAGCAGAATGTCGTGCGTAGTAGTGTGTTATTTTTATCCGTAGTGCGCATTCATTTTTTATCAGCCAATGAAAAAATTCGATTTTTTATTGCGACCAGGGCTACTTGTTTCCGGCGCAAAGAAAAAAAAACGAGGAGCCCTGGGACGAGGATGGTAGGATTTAGGCACAACCAGGGTCAACCAGTGACGTGGCGCCAGTGTATAGGAGTGTTCACTGTTGATCAACATTACGTCAAATTTGTTTTGTTATTCAAATTTGCCAACCATTATAAACAAAATAACTCTTTGTTTCAACAGCCAATAGTTCTCTGGTTGGCACATTAATAACAATAGGTGACGTAACGAGAAACATCGCTATTTCTCGGAAATCAGCGAGGTATTAAACAATTGCCTTCATCGAAGCAGTGAGCACAGTATATTCTCTCCAGTTGAGTACCAATGGAACAGATAACGGAGCAGCAAAATGAGCGGCAAATCGTCGCCGTCGAGAAGCGAATAATTGAAAGAGCCACGGAATACGCCAGAGGCCTAATCGGTGACGAAAACTATGAAGATTTGGCAACTATGACCAGCTGTCTTAGCACATTTTTTGAGAAGAAAGAGGGAAAGGCCTTTATAAAGGCTGCTGAACGATGCGCCAGTAAAGTTGGTAGCCTAAAAGCCTTGATGAATATGGCCAAGTATTTCTACCATAAAGCTAAGGAGTGGGCCAGTGCCTCGCCAATGAGGATGTTCTGCATTTTCGTATTGTCCATTGCTGCGATCATCACCTTCATGTTAATCCTCGCCAATGTACCTGAATGTGTTGTTTTTGAATGGGCTGGAAACCTGTTAAACGATGCTGACTGATCGTCTCTGTAGTCTCGTTGGCCGTACATTTACGGAGAAGATCGGACAGTTTTTTGCAGGAAACTCCATGGAATAATTTGCCAGCTGTTATAACCAACTAACAGTCAAGCATATGGAACTAACAACATAACCACCATGTATGCCGCTATATACTTTATACTTAGTTATCA
This sequence comes from Desmophyllum pertusum, assembly GCA_029204205.1. Taxonomy (NCBI): domain Eukaryota; kingdom Metazoa; phylum Cnidaria; class Anthozoa; order Scleractinia; family Caryophylliidae; genus Desmophyllum; species Desmophyllum pertusum. The sequence continues at coordinate 2,418,405 of MU826829.1, read as the reverse complement.
TGGCAAACTTTACTTAACCAAATTTTCCATTTTTAAGATGATTAATAAGAACCTTCCCCAACTAAGCGTATTTTAAACATTTTATATATTAATCTTAGCTAAGGGGCGACCCATTTAACTTCTGAGGGGGGGGGTGGAGGATTTGGTATAGGCAAGAATTTTTTTTTAAACCCTTTCATGCTGCAGGAATTTTTTTTCTCGGAGCATTTGTGTGCATGATATTTTTTTCTCCATGTAACATGCTGCAGGATATTTTTTTTCGGTGTGTATGGGCGGAGGAAAAGTCGCCTTTCCGTTGTGACTGACCTTTGATCGCCATCTCGTTGCTTTTGAATACGTTCAGTAATAATACATATGTATCAATAATACATATTTATTATTACTGAATGTAAAAGCAATGAGATGGTGATCCCTTTCCACTTGCACTGATGAAAGGAGTCAGGCCTTAGGCCTGCTCCTGGACATGCTTTCTCCTTCATTCCATCGTACCACATCCATTGGCCCTGCACACATATCTTGCAGGTATAGTGGTGGCTACCGACAGGCTCGTAGACAGGATTTAGAATGGGGGGGTGCGTTAAGAGTACCAAAGGTGCAATCATACGAGCGCCGAAGGCGCGAGCTTCTAGGGGGGTCCGGGGGCATGCCCCCCCGGGAAATTTTGAAAGATTAGGTTGTCTGAGACTACATTTCGTGCGTTTTGAAGGCAGTTTGACATGGAACCGAACGTAAAAACATGAGTATTTCTGGAACTGTTCAGTTAAATTCAAAATGGATTTTGACAAACAGGAACTTTATGATGAAAGAGTACTAGGAATACATATTGCGGACCTTCGATTAAAGCCAAAGGAGTGAATATTTGGATGAAGAAAATGACTCGCTTGATGCTGTCTTTCTCGATGAAGACCATATGTAAACACGTTCAAAGCTGCGATTGGTTTGGTTTATTGGATGAACCAGTTGATTCAGACTTCATTTTCAAACTACTACTAGAGCACAAGCACTACTATTTCACTTCTTTTGAACCATCGGTTCACAATAGGTGGACCTCCACAGCCCGTTTATAAGGGAGTACCCCCCCCCCCCCCCCTGGGCCACCATCTTGGATTTGACAAAACTGTAGACTGGTACTGTGTAACCACAGCTATAATAATAATTATTAATGTACAGAAAAAGCTATCTGAAGAAGGGAGATGCAAAAATTATTGTAGTTCCAGTTCCCCTCTTGCCCAAATACAGATGCTATTAAAATCCCAACTGCCTGCAGCAGCTGAAGATGAAGTTGAAGTCAGCCCAGTAGTGTCTTGCAGGAATTTTTTTTCGGCCCACTGAACGTGTATGAATTTTTTTTTCCGTCAGTGGTCGTGTGCACGAAATTTTTTTCCGTACAAGTTTGCTTGCAGGATATTTTTTTTCAAAATCCTCCACCCCCCCCCCTCAGAAGTTAAATGGGTCGCCCCTAATGTAAAACTATGTCTCTCAATAGCCCAGAAGCTTCAGAATATTAATCGCTGACTTGTAATGAGCACAAAAATTCACCTGTTTTGGTGCCCCAGAGTAATTTTTGGGGTAATTTGATTAAATATTAACCCATGTCTGAGATAGAAAAATTCGTTTTTTGCTGTAACGGTCCAGGCGGTGTGCGTCACGAGATTTGGCCAATCAGCGAGCTGTATTCGAACAATAGTCTTCGCGGCAAAGAAGAAGGCATTTCGGATCGAAGTGCTCGCAGAATTTGTCTATTTTCCGGGATTACTTGGTCGTTTTGGGAAACACGTTTACAGGAAATTGAAGGCAGTTATATTTCCTTTGCTCTGGTAATTTTTATTGATTATTTGCGAACATTTTGTATGCGCTGGCACCTCTCAAATGTAGCGCGGTCGATCTGGCCGACATGATGTCTTCATTCACAATTTCACACCTTTTCATTCATTTCAAATTCGTTATTCTGATCAATTTCAAGTGTTTCATTCTTACATCACGTTAGTTCAATCCTTCTTCTTTTGAAATTTCGGGGTCTACCCGGGTCTACCCCAAATAGTTTTCTTGCTACAAGCCGTGGAACACTGAATGGTTTGTCGAAACTAAGCGGTCAACTGAGGTTAGTTATTTACTTTGCGGTCTGCCAGCCGTGAGTCCGTTTTGCTAGCAGTGAGCCCCATTTTGCGAGTTATTTTACTGGACACAAAGCCTCTTATTTGTTATGTTATATTTACAATCCGCAAGATGCAAATCTACTTTCTGATTCGCTGGTTATTTTTTTAAAAAAGCTTATTTACGGTGACCCCGATTGCGTGACATTAACTGACCCTTTCAGTCTTGTACGTAAAACGCCGCTCCTGTAGCGCGCATCAGCGTCGTTTTAAAATTTATTTCCTACAATTCGCAGGACCGTAGATCACCCAGCTTTCATTGAAGCGTTTTACAGCAAAATCTTCCATGCGATAGAATTCATGTTCACCATGCACCAGACTCATATAAATCTGATTTTGTACCTGCAGTTTTATACGATACGTATGCTCGCTTCGCCATACACTTGTAAAATGCCCGGGTAAAATGGCTTTGGAAGCAAACACTGACAACTGTTACGTGCCCTTCAACAGTTCAAAAGTGAGCAAAGTAAATCAGTATGGATTCTTATTGTATAACTCGGGTAGAACAACTGAATAACCGGCAATCCGCACACATTATTCACTTGCCCGAGGTGTTGACTCTCTCGTGTCAAAGCCATAATGAGTCGTTTCACAAATTCACCCATGATGCTTTGCCCACCCGTGACGCACACCGCCTGGTAACGGTCTAAAGAAATCCAAATGTAAAAACAAGAATATGTTAAGGTAAATAAAAGCCATTTTTCTGTGGTTGGGAAAAATGTACTGTTAAAAAGTCTGTAGTTATTGCAATTTCCAAGCGTTTGTTTGAATTTTCCCTACGAAAGAGCCTGCCAAGTTTTGTAGAAAAACGGCTTTTGGTTTTCTAAGAAAGCCAAATTTCGTAAGTACCTATCCTTCAGAGACCGTTATATTTTGCATAAAAAGCGCCTGTCATCGTTAAATACAAGCAAATTCACCGAAACACTCGATCAAATGCTTCTTGCCGCCATATTGAATTGATTTCCGCTGATCATTAGGTCTGTGGACGTATTTTTCATTACTTTGACCCCTACCCACTCTCCCTGAGTCTTGTTTTGTTTATCGGTTGCTAGGTGGACCAGCTTTCTTCCATTCACAGCATGCGCTAAATCTGGTAGCATGTCGGTGTTAAAAATCCACACGTATGTTTTAGAAATGTATTGTTTTGCTCTAATATCCTCTTGTTCTTCATTATTTAGAGGTTTGATGTTCAGAAGAGCCTGATAAATGTTGCTTTTTTTTAAGGAGAATCATCTCGGCAGGAACTCCCGTGGCTTTTGGTTTGACCTCAGTTGGATTTGATCCCTAACTAATTGACTCTAGTGGACAAATAGATTAGAGTATTTTGACCGTGAAGGTGTTGTTCTCTTGCGATTTTTGGCATTCTGTGCCGCGCTGTCAATACCCTGGGTGCCAGAGGCTTTTCTTGCGCGGTTTCCGACGCGAGAAATAAACCTCTGGTACCCATGGTACGCTGTAGACTGCGAGCAGTCGGTCTTTTCTCCTCAGATCTTTGGCGCGAGCGGAAATGTTATAATTATGCAAATTAGGTGAAAAAACGAGGAGAGATTGGGGAGAGGGAGGGAAAAGACATCGCGCCCGCGATTCTCGCGACTCGCGGCTTCGCCGCTCGCCGCTCGATCGCGCGCGTGCCCTAAAAACATTAGGAAAAGAAAGAGACTGCTCGCAGTCTAGGTACGCTGTCAATTATTGCAAAATACAAAGTTAGTCCATTCTCTTTTGGTTGCTCTTACACCAATGTTTTACCGTAGAATGCATCCATGGACTATTTTCTTCTATGCGTTTCTCTTACTTGATTTCGTTTTACCATGGCTGCTAAGATTCCATGATAAACTTGACCCAAAGTATTTTGCCACCTACGGGCACTTTTAACGGAAGTGAAATACACAGCTCAATTTCCGGTAAATATTGCAACTTTTGAAATTAATTTCTTCAACTTGGGGCAGGAATATCCTAAAAATATATGCATTTTGAGAAATTATGCGTAGTTTACTTCATGTATACAAATTTTGAGCGCTTTTGAAAATTCAAAGTTTTTGCCTGGGCAGGGCCTTATAAGTAAAGTTTGCCATGATAACTATGTAACATGCATGGCAGTGATGTTGTTAGTCCGGGGGTTAGGACCGGTCCGGGGGGCTGACTGTGAGTTGCATGCAAAAATCTCTCCGATCTACTCACTGATCAATGGATCAATTTACGGCCGACATCGTTAACAGGCTGATAAGGCCCATTTAGAAACAACACTTTCAGTACATACTGGAGGTATAACATGCAGGTGATGAGCCCAGCAATGGAAAATAAGAAAATGAAGAACAACTCCATTGACAAGGTGGCCCACTCCTTAGCTCCACTGAAATAAGAAATTATTGATCATATTCACAAAGACGGCTTTGGTACAAACTCTTCATATCGTTTATTTTAAGCCCTTTCCGTCTTCCCGTCTCAGTAATTTTATTCCATCTGGTGAATTACCCGCGACCCGCGCAAATTACCCGCTACCCGCTACCAGCGTAGCTAGATACTCCCGAAAATATACCGTACTGTCCGTTACTGCTTCGATGAAGGCCGAATTGTTACCTCGCCACTATACTTTCCGAGAAAACACGTCACTCCAATACAATTTTCATTTTCGTAATGACATCGGATATATTGGAATTGCCTAACAGATGATTTCCGACAACTGCTCGTCTCGCGGATACTTGATCGGCTGCCCTTCTAAAGAAAACGCTATCAAAAGTAGATCGTTATCAAAATGGCACAATTTCGTCACCAAAACCGCGTTGTTATTAAAAACGATAGCGGCAGAGACCTCAAAAATAATTTTTGCTTCACTTTTTGATTTCTCGAACCTCCAAGGGAAACGAAAATTGTCTCGAGAAATCGGGAGTTCGAAATATCGGGGGTAAAATTACAGTGAAACAAATCCAAGGAAAACGACTTTTGGTTCGAGTTATCGGGGTTTTTGAGAAATTGGGATTCCACTGTAACTCCACCAAGCTTAAAATTCTCTCTCAACAAGGTTTGCACGGTTCAATTTTCAGTTACCTCTTTCTGTGAAGAATTTAACTGTGATTTTTTGGCCCGTGTTCTGTAGCTCCTGAAATCCTGAGTGGTGAGACTTATACTCATGTTGTGGACTGGTGGAGCTTGGGTGTGGTCATGTTCACCCTACTGACCGGAAAGGTAACACTTGGCTTGATACGCCTACTTCCTCTCTCGAAGTCAAATAAACCTGGTGCCGGGGATAGCGGCACAGGAGGGGGGGGGGGGGGGGGGGGGGGCACAGGAGGCGGGAAACCGGGAGTAAAGGGAGCGAGTAAAAGTTACAAACGTCTAAACATGGAAACTTCACGACCCAGGAAAACTATGACATTGTTTCTATGCAAGATCGTAATGTTTGTTACAACCGTCTTGTTACTTCTTAGCATTAGCATTGTGGTTCGATGAGTTTTCTATTTTTTAGAGGGAAGCAGCACTTTAATATTTGTCAATAATCTACTATGTATCATATCATTCGCAGTATCCATACCCGGTAACGCAAGAACACGCCAGTCAGCACAAGGTGGTCAGCGGTGTTGATATTGAATTCCCATCAGATCTGTCGTCCAATGCTCTGAGCGTTCTTCAAGGGGTATGCACAGAATTGTCTCAGTTGTGTGTCTCTTTCAAGTTGTTGACAATCAAAACAGACGATATAAATTATTATTTTTTTGTTTTTCAATAGCTATTGCAGAAAGACCCCGTGTCGAGGCTGTCGGGTGTGGAATCGTTGAAGGCGCATGCGTATTTTAGCGAGTTATCGTTTGACGACGTGTTACAAAAGAAGGTGTGTTGATGATTCGTTCCAGTCCTTTGCGCCAGCGCTCAGCGCGCCACATTATTTTCCACTTTCATATGGAAAATACACTCCTGTTGTTGTTGTGTCATTGGTAAAATCCAATGATTATTTTACATACTCTTCTTGCTATCAACAGCAATCACCCATAACTGTAGAAACGCTCAAGACGTTACGGCGAAGGAGTATTGCATCTAGAACGTGAGTTATGTTTTCAGATTTAGATTTTTACACAAGAGAAAATACTTGATTTAGTGCTTTACATGTGTTTGAAAGAAAAAGTGTTACTTGATTTTTTTTCCAGGATGTTTCCAAGAAAAGTGGAGGGAAATCGAAGAGACAAGAAGGTGAGTTGTACCACCACAACAACATTCAAAGAAATATCTGTTTATTATTTAGGAGAATTAATATTTTGAGCTTTATACAGTTCTCTATTCTAATTATATTTTGTTTTCCTTCATACTTCAGTCCCGTCCGCTGTCTTGGGCAAGTCCCGGTCACTTCACCGTGCAGGATAAAACCCATATGGACTGGCTTGTGGCTGACTTGGGGAGCCTGCACACACTAACGCTCAGCGGTAATTCGCAGGAGGGCACGAGAACGACCCCGAGAACGGAATGCCTGGTGGCTTCATGAAAACGGTCGAAAATTAAGTGCGCATGCCCGCTAAGCCATAATACAGTCGAGATTACAGTCGAGAGAACAAGTGTTGTTTGTGGCAAATCTTCGTTGAGGCACTCGAAGAGTTTCCGATTCTGAATATCCAATCAAAAACTAGCGCGAGCACTCACAAGTACTTCGAAAACACATGAGTCACCTAGCATAGCGTAATGAAGATACGTCACGTTGCTTAGCAACTTCGGGTCGAAAAACGCGGGCAAATCAGTTCTCAAAATTTCAACTGGTACTTGTTCCCCCAACTGAATAACGACGGCCACATATACTACGAGTCATTTTGCGATAACCGCATTTTTTTTACTGAGAATTCAACGAACCGTTTGACATTCCTGCATACATGAAAATAGTACATTAATATATATATACAGTGTATAAAATCGAAAAATTGAGTTAAATGTAACGCATGTCTCATCAGAGACATCTAACAAGCTGTAAAGGAGCTACGTCACGCACGGCGTGTGCAACTTGAAGTCAAGTTCGCCATTCGTAATCCGCCTTCATCTTCCCCATCCTCGTTCCTGTTTGGTTTATTATCACCTCTTTGGTGTTTCTCTACTATTTTTTTGAGGTTTCTTTCAATGTAAAAGTAATTTTATACATCGGAAAAAAAATACTTAAAATCGTGACATAGCTCCTTTGAAACGTATTTGAGATAGCAGCTCGCAAATGGTCACTCATTACCTAGATATAATTGTCTTAAAATCATGGACACTAAAAATGTTGTGTTAATTCTAAAAACAATTCCTCAAATCTCAAACAATGCAACATGTTTTTAGTTCTTGTAAAGTTATAATGTATGGCTTCCATTTAATTTAAGTAAGAGAAGCAAAATCTAATTCTGCGCCAGTCCTTAGAATCGGAGGGGCCTGGTGGTGGCCCATTCCCCCTGGGTCCATACACCCAAAACATTTGCCGGCAACAGAAACAGCATGTAACTTTTCAACTGGCGTATATATAAATTTTGTTACAACTTGGCAAAGCAATAATCTTTTTGCATAGTAAGATACGGTTTGAGGCCGTGTTTATATACATACATTCGCTAGTTTTAACGTTATCGCTAGTTTTAACGTTATTTCTGAAAGGAACGAACTACAGTATCTTGGGAAGGATAGCCCGAAAACAGGTGGTTTTTTCGCCAGTTGCTTCACGCCTGGACAAAAAAACTGGCTCCCTTTAGAGACCAGAGCATGTTTAATCTAAGACTGTGTTTATGTTCCCAGTCGTCTTCTTAGAATCCTAATCCTAATCAAATCATCTGAGGCGCTTATTTAAAAATCTCCCAGATTTAAAACACACGTGAACGGGAAAAAAACTTTAAACAGAGTAATATAGTGTTTTACATACCGAGTATAAAGTGACTTAAGTTATTTGTGGTATACATAGTTCAATGTTTGTTGAACAAGCCCTCAAAAAAATACCGAGATTAGTTTTTACTGTGTGCTATAGCGATAGTGTACAGGTATAGATATCGTTAAAATCAGAAACGATTAAAAAAGATGTAGATATACCTAAGTTAACTTATTCTGCTAAAATAATACAAATGTTCGTAGCCGAAATAAAATATATTTTACCCACAGTACTGGTTTAATGAGTAAAAGGCTGAATACAGCCCGAAAATGATCTGGAAGGAGCGTGAAAATAAAAAAATAAAAAATAAATAAACAACTTTATTTAAGTGTCAGAGGATTTAGCACTGCTGTACTAATTGTGGACACTGTAAATGAACAAACAAATATTGTAAATAGAACATAAACTTATTAAGAATCCCAACTGGTGGGAGGCTGTCCAGTTGGCTATTTATAAAGCGGAGCCGAGGAGTTGAACTCGGGACTACCGAGAGCAAATCCAGCTAGTGGCAGGATGGAGGATTGAACCAGGGACCTCCAGATTTCAAATCCAGCGCACTAAACCACTCGGCCACGCCGCCTCCCTACGAGTGGGATTGGGGAGAGACGCTGATATCTGCGATTAGCGCCTATCAGCATCAATATCACGAGAGAGAAAAGAGAGACTGTTTTGCAGTCAACTTCAGTCGCGCAATTTTAGTGTCACCATTCTTTGGGTACATGTGCTGGAGTTATATACAAAAACAAGAACGGTAATAAACAAAAACTAGCTTTAAAAAACGAAAAGCAAATCACAGGATTGACAAAAAACGTGAGAAAATTAAAACTAGTATTGGATACTGATCCGCCTGTATTTTTTATGTTCAAGACAATAGATTAGCTATGTGATTGATCGAAATGTCCGAAATAGCCAATACAAGTTGATTGTTTACAGTAACAAGTGACAATATTTTTTTAGATAAAAGTTAGCCAATTAGCGAGTAGAATCATAATGAACCGTATAGACGTTTTTCTTTGAGGCTGGGCGTTTTCGCGTGCCTAAGTTGTCATAATCAAGGGATCGTAAAGTAAGCGAATTTATTATATGGCAAACTGGTCCACGATGAAAAGGAACATTCTGATTGGTTCCCTGAGCGGTCCGAATTTTGCAATACGGACCGCAAAGATGGACCGCTCACGAACTCATTTCGCCAAATTCCTTTTATGAAACATTGAACAAAAGAAAACTGTTTTCTATTAAGAAGACAATCTTTTTCTCATGTCTGGCGGACAATTTTGGTTAAACTTTTCGCAAAGTGGCCTGAAAAATGCAAGAATATGCTTAGCTTTGGCGTGCGCGCGTTAGCCGAGAATGGTTGCACTAATTTCTCAGCAAATTTTTTAAAAAGCCATTATAATAAAAACTTTATTGAACTAGCTTGTTCGGTCCGTATTGGGAAAATATTGGTCGAGTTCTTTTTTTGCAAGTTTATGGACCGAGCCGAAGGCGAGGTCCATAAACTTGCAAAAAAAGAACTCGACCAATATTTTCCCAATACGGACCGAACAAGCTAGTTCAATAACATCTATAAAGAAGCGGTGAGGGTAAAAGGCGGAATGAGTTTGCGGAATGGCATGTGGCATGACTTGCGGAATGGCATAATTATGCGGAATAAATGACTTAAAGAAATACATTAACTGAAAATAACCGCTTTACGTAATGTTACGGGCTCAAACATACGATCTTGTCACGTTTTCAAGATGGCGGCTGTTCGGTGACAAGAAGGTTAACCCATTTACAACGCCACTTTTGTGTTCGTCGTAGCCATATTTTTCGGTCAACACAAAGAAAAATTATCCTTCAAGTGATATTCTGTATTCTGGAGGTAAATTATTTTAGTTATCAGGTTGTATTTTTTGGAAGAAATCCATCACTTATGTGTGTTTTATTTTTTTATTGCTGCAAAGTTTACACAGGAAATGGCGTTTATATATGAAACTGCGTGGTGGAATTTGCCGAAAATGTCGGCAAGTTGCTCTTCGAATGTGCATGAATCCACTAGATAGAAGGTGCCTCTAAGCGCGACTTATCTTCTTGGCGAATTTAGTGCTCGAAGTTGGGTTATTTTTGTGAAGTGTCACGTCACACAGTCTATCATCAAATCCAATTTTATTGATATCTTCTGAGAGCTGCTGTTTTCCAAGAAATCATAGCACCCATATAACTGGCAAAATATAACCCATCGATCTGGATCTGTCATGGAATTATGCTTACTCAAATAATTTTATAATTCGTGAACTTTCATTTCTTGCACAGAATCGACACAGAACACTTCTTCCTCAAAATAAAATACAACCTGATAACTAAAATAATTTACCTCCACAATACAGAATATCACTTAAAGGATAATTTTTCTTTGTTTTGACCGAAAAATATGGCTACCACGAACACAAAAGTAGTGAACCAAACAGCCGCCATCTTGAACAATATCGTATGGTTTGAGCCCGCAGCATTACGTAAAGCGGTTATTTGTAGTTAATGTATTTCTTTAAGTAATTTATTCCGCATAATTATGCCATTCCGCAAGTCATGCCACATGCCATTCCGCAAACTCATTCCTCCTTTTACCCTCACCGATAAAGAAGCCCGTTTTTAACGGGAAGATTTGGGATTAACAATAATTGTGTCTGGAAGCAATCGGAAGATTCACAACGACTAGGTTTAAATCTTTTTAAAAACGGAAAGCAAATCACAGTATTGCCAAAAAAGTTACTGAAAAAATGGCTCGAAAAAAGGGGCTCTCGCTCGCTCCTTATTTTTTAAGTCCTAGTAACAATAAAAGAGTTCCGAAACCAAGTGTAGCAACTGCCCCCATTCCATAAACATTAACACAGTGATACTTAAAAGCTTCCCATGTACTTTTCCAAAACATATCTTGGTGTGTCTTGTTCAAGGGAATCGGTTCTGGGATGTCCTGATCGTCGGCACTCTGTGAAGACTGTGAAGTATCAGTTTGCATCTCTGAACTGCAAGCTGCTATGTTCGCAGAACCTGGAAATGAAAATCGATCCTCGCTGATTCGGTACAGGGCTATTCGAGAGGAATCACTCATTCGTTGGTAGCAGCTGATCCAGAGCTCAGAAAGCCAGTTTTCACAGTTGGGCAGATGAGGTTTCCTAGAATTTCCTGCCGGCACTATCGGAATTGCTGTGCGTGTTGTCAAATCTAAGTCGAGGTCGTGACGGAGAAATTTATCGATTTCCTCAAGCCAAAACCTGAGATCCTTCAGAAAATAAGCCTTTTTATCTCCTCCATCTGGGTCTTTAACATTGTTGGCAAAAGTCAAGGCTATTACAGCATTCTTCCATAAGCCCTTTCCAAACTCTCGGGTAAGGACACGGAACGCATTTTTATCCGCCTCTTGAAACCGCCTGTCCTCCATCTTGATACAGTAGATCATAACATCGAGCCCTTTGTGTAATTTGTTTCTGATATCTTCAAGGTAAATTTCGTCTTTACTTGTGCCATCTTGCAGCCCTGGAGAATCCCACACAAAGACCTCGATACCATGAATTATAACGCTGTACGAGTTAACGGTGTCAGTACTAGCGGTTTTCTGTTGACTTTCTTCAGCCACCCGTTCGCAAAGAAGAGCGTTCACAAGGCGAGATTTTCCCACGCCAGTTTTACCCGTAACGAGAATAGAAAAGTGTTTCTGACCTTCCTTCGAAATCCAATTTCTAAATGCATCATGGACGGTATTTAAATCAAGATTGGAAACTTTTGATAAAGCCATTCTTCTCTGATCTGGAGAAGAAAGCGGAAGTGGACTGAGCAGGGCGGATGAACGCGGAGTGTGACTGGCACTAGACAAACAATCTCTTTCAGTGATAGGGCCAACCTCGTTCCCAGGGTCTACTCCGCTCTCAAGATGGCGGCTGCGATCCTTTTGGTCAGCACCAAGAAATCACGAACTCTGGCTGGTAGACACAGCGGCAAAATGAGTGCGCGTGCGCCAACCTGCTCACTCATTTCCATACAAACATAATGGCGGCAATTCAAAATTCCCGGAATTTGTTTTCATTTCGCGTGGATAAGGCCGTCACGGAACAGATAAGGTTTTTACCTTGGAAACAATTCCGAGAGAGACTCTTCTTTCACATATCTTTTTTAGCAAACTAATTATCTTTCCCACAATAGTGAATTTATCGCTCGAAGTCGAGCGACTCGTAAGCGAAACACGAAAACATAGCTCAAAGAGTTCATGTTTCACTTACGATCGCTCGACTTCGAGCGATAAATTCACTATTGTGGGAAAGATAATTAGTTTGCTAAAAAAGATATGTGAAAGAAGAGTCTCTCTCGGAATTGTTTCCAAGGTAAAAACCTTATCTGTTCCGTGACGGCCTTATCCACGCGAAATGAAAACAAATTCCGGGAATTTTGAATTGCCGCCATTATGTTTGTATGGAAATGAGCGAGCAGGTTGGCGCACGCGCAGTCATTTTGCCGCTGTGTCTGGCTGGTACCGATTTTCTGAGCTTGCGCAGAGTACTCCTTTTCTATTGTCTTTTGACTGTTCATTGTTTCAACAGCCAATCAAAAAATTCAGTGACAGGGCCATTCTCGTCCCCAGCGGAGTCCGCGATCCTTTTGGTCAGCACCAAGAAATCGCGAACTCTGGCAATCTCGTCCCCAGAGCCAGCGCGTTTCGGTCAGCGGTGACCGAACGCCAAAAGGATCGCGGCCTCTGGGAACGAGATTGGAACTCTGGCTGGTAGACTGGCTGGTACTGATTTTCTGAGCTTGCGCAGAGTACTCCTTTTCTATTGTCTTTTGACTGTTCATTGTTTCAACAGCCAATCAAAAAATTCGTTATTTCTGTCCCCGCCAGAGTCCGAGATTCCTTGGTACTGACCAGAAGGATCGCGGACTCTGGGGACGAGAATGTGACAGGGCTGAATAACGTCTGCGCATGCCCCAAGCGCTTGCCAGGAAACCATAGCAACATAGGTAAAATGGCGGGATTTTCAAAAATACGAAACACTGTAAAGGTTTTGGCCTAGAATAAGCGTTTGCCTGTAAACTTAAGCTTTAAAATTTTTTTTTGGATCCGGTTCCTGAGTGAAAACATATCTTTTGAACACTCGGGTTTCTTTTCGGAACACCCGCTGAAAAATAGCCACGAAGCGCCTCACGAAGCCAGAGTCCGCGAAAATGCAGAAACGAAGCAGTAATGTTATACTCAAGTTTCTCTCGTATTCCACGGCATTTCATGGCGAAAAATCTTCAATGTAAACTTTGAAGTGTTCAAATTATTATTTGCGAAAGTAGGAAAAGGAAATATTCGCGTTTTGGTTCGGAAATAAAAGACATTTATCTCTCCTTGCCGTCGTGTTTCAAAACCACACACCAACACGTTCGTGCCAAAAATGTGCTATTGCTGTCATGACATCCCGCACATGCGCAGACGTTATTCAGCCCTGTCTCTTTCAGTTTGTAGTTCATTCTCGTCCCGCCTCGATTAGTTTTGTAACTAGTAGCGGGAGCAAGCACTCTTGTAAATTATATCTAGAAAATTGAATAAAGTTGTTGTTGTTGTTGTTGTTTTTGTTGTATACCAGCCTTTCGCGTGCCAATGTTTGGTGCGTATCCGCCTATCGTCCACACTACAACGATCGAAAACGCTGATCGTTTTTCATCGAAAACGCATGCATTTGAAAACGCTGTCCAGAGTGGAGACATTTGAAAACAGAGCCCTCGTATTGTGACTCGTCCCCAGTCGTCTCTTATGAGAAACGGTGGATGATGGACGTCCTCCGCGTCAAACAAGTTTCTCATAAGAGACGACCGACTGGGGACGGGTCAGCTATCGTATTAGTGTGGACAGCGAAAACGGCATCCTCGAAGTCCCAGGGGCTAGAAGTCGGGATAACCGGCGGGGTCATCGTGTTGTGTTCTTGGGCACCCAGGAGTATAAATGAATACCGACGAATTGTCACGGCAACCTGACAAAAATGCTGCAGGTTTACTTACGATGGACTACTACTAGCATCCCATCCAGGGGGAGTAGCGATACTTCAAGTCGCTTCATGCTATGGAAACCGGAGTTAAGCGCCGGCCAACCTCGTTCCCAGGGTCTCTCTTCTTCCCGCCAAAAGCAATAGACCAATTTCGATAGATTAAAATTCTTACTTGGCTCCGAGGCTAAGGGGAAATGTTTTACTTTTATATAGGCTTCAACCGTGGCTAAAATTCTATTGTTTACGCACCTCCTCCTCCCCCGCATTTCCCTCCTCCTCCTCCTCCACATTTCCTCCCTCCACCTCCACATTTCCCTCCTCCTCCTCCCACATTTCCTCCTCCTCCTCCTCCGCCACATTTCCCTCCTCCTCCTCCTCCTCCACATTTCCCTCAGAAAACATACGGACCTTTTAGGCGATCTAGACGTAATCGAAAGGAGTCCCCTTATAAGAATTATTGGATAGACGACTATTGATTCCGACATAAACATTGACTTACTTACACTTAAGTCTTTGTGTTGTGTGTAGAATTGAGTTTCTCTAAATAGAAACCCGTTTTCGTTGGTATAATTACTTGATGTAACTTTGATGGTTTTGTTATCAATAAACGTATTTGAAAAGAGCCCTTTGTTTGTTCTCTAGTCTTTCTTTCGCACATAGCGCAAAATCTGATCTATACAAAAGCGCTACTAAACTGTTTAATCCCAAACAAAAGCGGTCTATGCAAATTCTCTCAACTACATAATCAACTGGGTAACGGTGCGTGAAACGGAAGCCAGCCAAACAAAGGACCGACTGTTAATTGCCTCGAACTAAACTCTAACCAAAGCGGCACCTTGCAAACAACATTAGATGTAAACGATTGACTGAAATAAAACTTTGCTCCTTTCAGGATAAAGTTAAGGTCATTGCTAGTGGTAGTTGTTCAATTTCTACTTTCGTTGGTCGTTTTACTGTCGTATCAAGCCTAAGATGTAAATTCTCTTTACTGATTGGCATACATTTATTTCAATGCGAGTTGTAAGAATTGCTTTATTCATGATTGGCAATAAGGTCTGCACGTTTTCAGAGCGAATTCGTAATGAGTTACGCATGATTTCCTTCTTGTTTCTGCAGTATCCACTAGGAATGTAGTTCCTTTAGCTTGGAAAGTGTAGATCCAGGTATATCACAAAATTGTTCCTTAAGGGATGTTATTTCATTTGAGGGGACAGTATCCACTAGCAAATTTCCACTTAGATACGAGTTACGCATGATTTAAAACTTCTTGTTTCTCCTCAAAATAGTTTGATACCTCTTCGAAAATATATCATGTTTTATAGCCAACAAAACCACGTAATCTTATAACTATAAATAATTGCATTACGTCATTCCATATCTATTTCAAATCACCCACTCTCCACCCCGATGATGTCACTATTCTATTTTTACATTATGATGTCATCGTTTTCCAATGACGTCAGTCCCTGGGGGGTTAATCCACCCCAAAAGATTTAATTAAATCCACCGCATTTTAATATATTCCCGCGCATTTTATTCATGAGTACAAGACAATAGCCTATGACGTCATCGATTTAATTTATTCCGCAAAAAAAAGTTAATTAAAAAAAAAAACGGCTAATTAGGTGCGCCTCATACTACTTAGGGAATATTGTCTTGATGTTCAACCAAACACTCAGAACTAACATTCAAAGAAATGTCTGTTTATTATTTAGGAGAACTGAGATTTTGAGCTCTATACAGTTCTCTATTCTAATTATATTTTGTCTTCTTACATACTTCAGTCCCGTCCGCTGTCTTGGGCAAGTCCCGGTCACTTCACCGTGCAAGATAAAACCCATATGGACTGGCTTGTGGCTGACTTGGGGAGCCTGCACACACTAACGCTCAGCGGTAATTCGCAGGAGGGCACGAGAACGACCCCGAGAACGGAATGCCTGGTGGCTTCATGAAAACGGTCGAAAATTAAGTGCGTATGCCCGCTAAGCCATAATACAGTCGAGAGAACAAGTGTTGTTTGTGGCAAATCTTCGTTGAAGCACTCGAAGAGTTTCCGATTCTGATTATCCAATCAAAAACTAGCGCGAGCACTCACAAGTACTTCGAAAACACATGAGTCACGCTAGCATAGCGTAATGAAGATACGTCACGTTGCTTAGCAACTTCGGGTCGAAAAACGCGGGCAAATCAGTTCTCAAAATTTCAACTGGTACTTGTTCCCCCAACTGAATAACGACGGCCACATATACTGCGAGTCATTTTGTGATAACCGCATTTTTTTACTGAGTATTCAATGAACCGTTTGACGTTCCTGCATACATGAAAAAATATTAATATATATATTCTTGGTTTTCACGTGACGTCATCAAATTCTAAAATTCAAAACCGCGAGGCCTACAGAATTTTACCTTCATTCAAGGAAAGATTACCTAAATATATATCTTTTCACAATTTCTTAGCTCGATCTCATGCTTCCTTTTGAAAATAAAACGGTTTAAATTTCCGAGTTTTCATCGTACGTGAGCCAGCAGGACGGCCGTGACAGAGCTGTTCCGTATCTAAAACATGACTCTTCGGGTGATTTTCAGCATTCTAAACAATTTAAGTTTAAGGAGAAATATTTATCTAAATATTCGAAAGTTCACAAGAGAAAACAAAACCTCCTTTCTGGCAAAAGTGAACTCCAGATGTTTTTTCCTTTTTCCGGCGGCCATGTTGGTGCCCCTCAGAGGGACTCCAACATGGCGTTTCCATACTGAGCTCTATAAATTTG
Organism: Desmophyllum pertusum; assembly: GCA_029204205.1. Classification (NCBI taxonomy): domain Eukaryota; kingdom Metazoa; phylum Cnidaria; class Anthozoa; order Scleractinia; family Caryophylliidae; genus Desmophyllum; species Desmophyllum pertusum. Next base: position 2,401,617 of record MU826829.1, on the reverse strand, counting down.
TGTGGAACATTTTGACAAATAACTCGAGTACGGAATACCGCACAGACCTGAGACTTGGACTGATTCCTTATTTATTCATTGTCTATGACATGTCAATTCCTTGACTTCATTCATTGAACGGTTTCGATTTTTTTAATTTATGGCGTGACAGTGAAAACCGAGAATACAGTGTATAAAATCGAAAAATCGAGTTAAATGTAACGCATGTCTCATCAGAGACATCTAACAAGCTGTAAAGGAGCTACGTCACGGCGTGTGCAACTTGAAGTCAAGTTCGCCATTCGTAATCCGCCTTAATCTTCTCCATCCTCGTTCCTGTTTGGTTTATTGTCACCTCTTTGGTGTTTCTCTACTATTTTTTTTGAGGTTTCCTTCAATGTAAAAGTAATTTTGTACATCGCAAAAAATTACTTAAAATCGTGACATAGCTCCTTTTATAAAACGTATAGCAGCTCGCAAATGAGTTGCTTTTTACCTAGACATAATTGTCTTAAAATCGTGGACACTAAACATGTTGTGTTCTAAAAACAATTCCTCAACTCTCAAACAATGCAACAGGTTTTTAGTTCTTATAAAGTTATAATGTATGGCTTCCATTTAATTTAAGCAAGAGAAGCAAAATCTGCGCTAGTCGTCAGAATTATTGGAGCCTGGTACCTTGTCATTTCCGGCGGTTAATTCTAGTTACTCCCCCTGGGCAGGATCCTATAGGATGCTAGTCCTTACCCAAAAAATATTTGCCGGCAACAGAAACAGCATGTAACTTTTCAACTGCAGGCGTATATAAAAATTTTGTTACAACTTGGCAAAGCAATAATCTTTTTGCATAAGATACGGTTTCAGGCCGTGTTTATATACATGCATTGGCTAGTTTTAACGTTATTTCTGAAAGGAACGAACTACAGTATCTTGGAAAGGAGAGCCCGAAAAAAAGTATATAGTGACTTAAGTTATATGTGGTATACATAGTTCAATGTTTGTTGAACAAGCCCTCGAAAAAATACCGAGTTTGTTTTTACTGTGTGTCATAGCGATAGTTAGACTTTCTAAAAGCCTTTTCCAATATTATTTTTTCCTTTCGTTGGTTTTGGTTCAGTCACCGTTGTAGGATTGACATGTTAAGCAACTCGCAACGGAAAGCTTCAAAACATGCAACAGGTGAATAAAATTACGTTTTAAGCTTACTTGACTTGTGTGTAAGCTTGTTATTTTTTATTTTCACGACTAACATAACAATCAACGTTATCCTATTCTGAACGTAAGGGCAGCGCTGTAAGGGTTTGCTCGATCTCGCTGTGATTCTGTGTGATTTCAGGAAGGAATATTTTCGTTCCGCGGCTGAATTTAGCTTCGCGTCTTGAAGGTTTTCCGAAAATTTTGCCGTTTAGTTGCCATTTCTCCACGCTTTTCAGTCAATAGAGCTTTTAATTAACAGAATCAAAACTTTCTTGTTAAGTCCATTTTCTTTACCAACGTTGAATTTTTGTCGTTTATACACAATCGGCATATTGTGTTTGTCAAACAGCTCTCCGGGAAAAGAGTACAACCATCTTTCCACATTAACGCACGCTTGTGTCTTTTGGTACTGAGAGCCCTGAAACAGCTTCCTCCTCTTGTCTGCGTTAGCTTCTACTGAATACAAATTATTTCTCTCGAGTTTGGCGATAGAAACACTCTGGGAAATGTTTTGGTCGGAGTCCAATGCCATTAAACTTCGCGGCGATCGCGCGCGGAGTACGCGAAATTTGAGAAATGTCAATCATTTTTTCGCGCCAAAAATTGAGGCTCTGATTCAAATCCCTGCAAGTGAAACAAGTCGTCTTCTCGCGACGCAGTTCCTCGATCGTTGTCGCGCGTCGCTCGGTTTCGCTCAAAGAAGACGACTTGTGGCAAGTCTAAGCGATAGTGTACAGGTATTGATATCGTTAAAAATCAGAAACGATTAAAAAAGATGTAGATATACCTAAGTTAACTTATTATGCTAAAATAATACAACTGTTTGTAACAGAAATAAAATATATTTTACCCACAGTACTGGTTATTCTCTTTTATCATCGTTTCTCTTCGTTCTATCAGGAACATAGGGCCGTCACTACTCTCGGATGGTGCTCGATCCAGGGCGATCTGCTTTGCCTCGTCCCAGGACATGCGAATGGTCTTGAGCCCAGCATCTAGCGTTATTCTCTTTTGGCTAATTGGATAATTTGTGACATATGGAATTAAAGATTATTAGAATGGACCAACGCCATATATGCGACCCATGATGGAAAGGAGAGAGCTCGAGAGCGGTCAGATACGAGATAGCTTACTATGAATAGGCTCCGACTTGGGGATGGGGTAAAAAGAAAACGTTACGGACGTTCTTCTTGAAGACTCGTGTTGCCAAAATATATGTTAAGATGATTCTTGGAGGTCTTGGAGCTCCTCAACAATTTCTTCCATAGCAGGTCTTGTCTCACGCTCTGATTGCAGACATTCCCGTATGAGGGCTCGAAGCAGGCGGTTTGTCACCATAGCAACTTGCTGATCACGCCTTTCAGGATCTGGCAATTCCCGGATACACATTTCACAGAGGAGAGCACCAAAACTGTAAACATCGATCTAAACACAACGACAAAAAGATACAATACTGTACTGAAATTCGGTACCTCCAACATGGTAAACTAACATTTCTGGTTTGATCATGATGTTTATTATGGAAGTACAAATTTACTATCAGTCATGTTATGACTGTATGAAGGAATAAATAATACGTGACTTAAATCCCTTTGTTACTCCAGACCTGTAATTTAATTGCGTAATGGAGTGTGATTTGTATACGTATACGTACTATACGTATACATAGAAAACATTGTCACATTCAGAGATTCTGTAGATCTTTGTTCAATTTGTAAGTACCGAGGGACTACATATTATATGGAAGAAAAAACACACACACATACCGGTATGCACGCCATATGAACTGAGTCTACCTGCATGACGGCCAACATTTGTAGCCTTGCATGACTGGATGAAAAAATGGATTTGTACAAATTTGCTCAGATGCAAATTTCAGTAAAGAAAGGGTAAATGTGGAGCAAATGTGGTAAATACCACATTTTCATATACATTTACCATGGGGTGTAAAGGCATGGGCAAATGTGGTATTTACCACATTTGCTCCACATTTACCCTTTCTTTGCTGAAATTTGCTGAAATTTGCATCTGAGCAAATTTGTAGTGAATCCATTTTTTCGTGCAGTGGGCCGGCCGGAACCATGGTTACCCAAGGTTACTGCTGTTGGTACAGGGTCTTCAATTAAATTTAATAAATCATTAGCTAACCTTGACTGTTTGATTCCGTGCAGTAAGTGCTTCAGGCGCACTGTAAATCGGAGCTCCAGGAGCGGCTGTCATGGTCTGTTGCATGAAATTAGCAGCGCCAAAACCTGATACTTTGCCTCGCCATTGGTCACCTTGTCGCCATAGCAACACATTTGAACTGTTGATGTTGCGGTGAATGATGGGAGAAGGTTTCTTTTGGTGAAGATAGTTTAATCCTCGAGCCACATCCAGAGAAATAATGGAGACTTCTGTTGCAGAGAGAGGTCGCTGAACTAACAATGCTTGCAAACTTGTTTCCATGAGCTCTGTTACAAACAGAGGACTTTCCTCGTCATTTGTTGCTCCGATGAACTGCAGCAAACAAGGATGGCGGCATCTTGAAGCAATGTCTATTTGTCGCTCAAACAAGCTTCGGTTGTGAGGAGAAAGAATTAACTCATGGATTTGTTTCACGGCTACGGTAGAGCCACAATACTTGCCCCCGACAACACTTGCCCAACATCCCTTACCAATCCATTTTTCTTTCAGTTGAATTTGATCGCGAGGAATGACCCAGTCGGGTGACTGTTGGCGTTGTTGATCATTTAATGCCTGCTGAGCTGTTAAAAGAGTTCTCTCCAGTTCATTCACTTCCTGGTCTTTTGCCCTTAGCTGTCCCTCTAAGGAAGTAGTTTCTTCTTCTTTTTGCCTAAATTGTCCTTGTAAGTTTGTCAACTGCTGTTCTTTCTCCCTCAGCTGTCTCTGTGCATTTTCTTTCTGTTGTTCTTTCTCCCTCAGCTGTCTCTGTGCATTTTCTTACTGTTGTTCTTTCTCCCCAAGCTGCTCATGTAGGTTCACCTCATGCAACTCTTTTTCTCGCAATTGTCCTTGAAAATTTGTCAACTGCTGTAACATCTCCCTCAGCTGTCTCTGTGCATTTTCTTGCTGTTGTTCTTTCTCCCTCAGCTGTCTTTGTGCATTTTCTAATTGTTGGTCTTTCTCTGTCAGCTGCCCATGGAAGTTGACCTCTCGTACCTCTTTTTCTCGCAATTGTCTTTGAATATTCGTCAATTGTTCTTCCATCTCTCTCAATTGCCTTTGTAAGTTTAACCTAGTTTCACTAGGCTGATTCACTGTCGACAAAAAAGGAATTTGGCAGCATTCAACCATGAAATAGCTACAAGAGAATACTGTTGGCCTAATCGGGATCACTTACTTTTTCAGGCTCTGGGGGTACTCTATGAATATTTGGGTGTGGGTGTGCCACTGGAACACTATACCAGACCATGTTCAGCTGCATCACATATTAGGTCAAGAGAACTCGCAAAATATATAGATGTTATTGAACTAGCGTGAGGTCCGTATTGAGAAAATATTGGGTCCATAAACTTGCAAAAAAAGAACAAGACCAATATTTCCCAATACGGACCGAACAAGCCAGTTCAATAAAGTTTTTATTATAATGGCTTTTTTAAAAATTTGTTGATAAATTAATGCAACCGTTCTCGGCGAACGCGCGCGGGCGCCAAAGTTAGGCATATTCTTGCATTTTTCAGGCCACTTTGCAAAAAGTTTAACCAAAATTGTCCGCCAGACATAAGGAAAAATGTTTCTACTTAATAGAAAACGGTTTTCCTTTGTTCAATGTTTCATAAAAGGAATTCGGCGAAATGAGTTCGTGAGCGGTCCATCTTAGCGGACCGTATTGCAAAATTCGGACCGCTCAGGGAACCAATCAGAATGCTCCTTTTCATCGTGGACCAGTTTGCCATATAATAAGAGAGCGTATTACACTGCACTATCCTGGTTTGACCGGTTTAGAACAGAGCGAATACGGAAAATAGCAGGGAAATTTTGCAGAATCTCTAAAATAGGGAATCTCTAAAAGGGGGAATCTCTAAAATAGGGAATCTCTAAAAGGTGGAATCTCTAAAAGGCGGAATCTCTAAAAAGTGGGATCTCCAAAATCGTTATCCATTTACTGAAAACAAACTTGGATAAGCGGGGGCTTTCATGATAGGAGGAGTTTTCGTTGAGAAATATCAATATGACTAGATCTGATACGACTCATGGTTGTCGTCGCTTGCGGCAATCATTTTGAGAAAGGGTGTCAAATTAGGCCAAGGGACCACACATGGCAAGAGGTATTGAGTTCGGGATTACCTACAGCAATTAACTGTAAAATAGTGCAGAAATCCAAGGAAAATGTATTTTACATATAGCGCCGGAGAAATTATTGAAAGCGCGATTGTCTTTATTTTAGCTGGCACATATTCTGCACAGGGGTAAACGGATCGACCTCTGTCTGGGAGATGTCCATTGGTGTGAAAATCAATTTTGTGCACGTCACTAAATTGCAATATTTGTTGCAATCAGTTCAATATAGTGGTCTGAACGAAGACAGAGTGAGGAATCTCTGAATAATCTATACAAGCTGTTAAGATTCTACAATAACTGCTGCCGACGGAGAAAGTGGCATGCAAAAAATTGATTTTCACAGCAAACAGATGTGAGACGTCTGTTTACCTCTGTGCAGAATAATTGTGCCATATAAAATAAAGACATACGTATTTATGTAAAATACATTTTCCTTGGATTTCTTTTTGTGATTAATTGCTGCAGGCAATTAATCACGAACTCAATACCTCTTGCCGTGTGTGGTCCCTCTTGGAGTTCCTCCACAATTTCTTCCATGGCTGGTCTTGTCTCAGGCTCTGATTGCAGACATCTCCGTATGAGGGCTCGAAGCAGGCGGTTTGTCACCATTGCAACTTGCTGATCACGCCTTCCAGGATCTGGCAATACTCCGATGCACATTTCACAGAGAAGAACACCAAAACTGTAAACATCGATCTAAACACAACAACAAAATGATACAATACTGTACTGAAGTTCAGTACCTCCAACATGGTAAACTAACATTTCTGGTTTGATGTTTATCATGGAAGTACCAATAATGTAATGTAATGACTGTATAAGGTACAGTCCGTACTGCGCAATCTCCGCCTGCAATGTTTATGAGTCGCATTGTGAAATGAGTCGCATACGAAGGAATGTAAACACTAGCGAAAATATAAATTGTTGTACAAACTTACATTTTTCTTCATTGTTAACACCAGATATGCTTGCCACACAATAATAACGAGTAGAAGAACCTCGGCGTTATTCCAGAACGACGTTTCAGCTCATCGAGCATTCAGGACTAGCCTGCGAGCAGGCTCACAAAATAACGCGCACGCGAGCGAGCGACAATAGCCGCGAAAACCACAGGGTACAGAGGAGTTCAATTTGATCGTGTAAAATTTGATCGGGCCACTGTTCGGCCAAACGTCCCCGCCGTATTGCGTTACGTTAAATATATATCGCAGGCCAAATTACTGTGGGCTCGGAAGATTGCGAAGGTCGTCTTACACAACCTCGTCCCCAGGGTCTCTCATCTTCCCGCCCCCTGGAGCGAGAGAAGAGAGACCCTGGTCTGGTCTGGTCACGTGTGTAGGTATACGTCTGGGATGTAGCAAATAAAAGATTAGCGGGAGGGGCAGATGAGTGTGAAATTTGTCTCCACTTTGCCTAGGGGTGAGCGGAAAGAGTTGTAAATCAAAATAACCGCATGTGGACGTGCTTTCGTGGTAAACATTTTGGCCGTTCCGAGACGCCAAAAAGACGATTAACGGACGATTAAAGAATTTTGTAGGCTTAAAGACCGCGATCAAGGAAAGCTATGGTTCTTAGATGGTCTTAGATGTATCGAAAGATCGCCATCTGTACACTGCTGTACAACGCACATTTGATCAAGATCTGCGAAGACGAAGGAGTCGAAAGCGGGTAAATGTTTCGAATCCAGGATAGGAAAGGGATAAAGAAAATCTTTATAGCTTTTATTCATTCGGCGGCGATGTTTTGCTTGATTCTTTATTCTGGTTATTTGACGGTCTCGTGTATTTCGTCGTTACCGGCGGCGTTGCGAAAATGATAAAAGGTGACAAAATGATCACCGACCAGAGCAAGTCTCCGCGATCGAGATGTGTACGTGATGTGTTAGATTTTACAGCGCTTAGACTAAGAGTCAGCGACTCGCAAAATATAAGCTTGGTTTATTAAACTTGAATTAAGCCCATGGTGTCTTAATATTTTTCTTTCCTCTTTGTGGAAATGTTCAGACGTCAGTGTAATTTTATATAATGATGGCGCTTTGACAATTGACTCCGATGCGACATTGACCTTTCGAGACCTTGCCTGCCGTGGAGCAGCGCTAGCGCGCTGGAAATTCATCTTGCCTCTAAACATTGGAGTAACTGCTGCAAACAGCGAACTGAAGACTGCTGTATACAAACATTGCTTGCCTGACAGTGTGAACAGTGGCCGTTTTAATAGCTTCTGGCCTCGCTTTGTTGTCGACAAAAGAAAGCGCGACAAAGATTCGTAATTATAGGAGCCCTCCCTGGGGTTTGAAAATGTCAATTAGACACGTGACCAGACCAGACCAGGGTCTCTCTTCTCTCGCTCCAGGGGGCGGGAAGATGAGAGACCCTGGGGACGAGGTTGCGTCTTACACTGATAGAATACGGACTTTTCCTTTCTTTTCTCTCGGCACTTCGTGCCTCGTTGTCGGCACTTCGTGCCGGGCTCATTTTCCCGAACAGCGGCTGGTAATCGAGCCTAGCCTTATTCGGAAAGCTTCGCTTTCCGAAGATAATTTGCGCCCGCGAGCCAGTGTTTGCGGCTTACGACATAAACAGACATTGCGGATCAGGCGATCGAAAGGATATGGCAAATAGGAAAACATAAAACGGTTGAAATTGGATTCAGGATTTTATTGCACAAACAAGGATTTAGTTTACAAGGTAAAGACGTTAAAAGCGAGTTTTGTACGATCAAATTGAACTCCTCTGGACCCTGTGCGAAAACGAGCCGGCTTGCCGGCGATCGGCGCGGCGGGAGGGCGAGTTGAAAAGTTGGACAGCAGCGTTGACATCCTTTTCACAATAAGCGGCGCGATGTCGCTCGTTTATACGCTGGTGAAAAAAACAGCCGCGGAAGAAAACCTAATCTTCCTTCGGTGAGAAATTACTGTCGGATATGTGGCTGTTGTTTCAATGAATCAGTCCGCCAAATCTTAACACAAGCCTTGTTTCAACCGTCGAAACTGAAGTGTCGTTTTAGAGGATTTGTGTACATACACTTTATTTGAAATAAAGGTCTATAAAAAATGTCAGCCTAGGGTGTAGAAATGTTGGTTTGGAAGTGGTAGTTTCTGCGAGTAAATCGGACAGAGTTAGATACCATGAACAACGCGGAAAGTGAAGATCAATAAAGCCAATTAAGCGCCGTCTTCCGACATCGGTTTCGTCGCCGGAGCGCAGTCCTGCTATGAGAAAGATGCATTCTTGTTTCATGTAGAGATATACAGTCATGTTATTCCCAGTGACCTTGCTTCGGCAATCTGGTCTTGGATAATGCTAACCTGCGATCAGGCCAATTTTTCGCGCTCCTTACATTCTCTTTACGGGTGTCACGCTAAAAATGTATTTTCAGCGCGACCACGTAAAGACGAAGAGTAAAATAGAGCGCGGAAAAATTTGCCTGATACTCAGGTTAGGATAATGCTGGTAGGCGGGCAGATTACACAAGCGTTTCTGTTGTTTCGCAGTTCGCGAGCCATCACGTATGTTTGAAATACCAAACTTTTCCCATATCCAGTCGAAAGTACCCGCAAGCCCGGCGTAGTCAATCGAACGAATCCGAACAAAAAATCAATCGAACTCAATCGAACCCAATCGTTCGATTGTTTTGCGATTGGTTCGGCAATCGAACACAATCGAACTGGAACTTTTGGGTGAGTTCGTTTACCGAACTCAATCGAACCAATCGAACTGAACCAAACCAATCAAACTGAATCGATTCGATTATTTCGATTTTGTAATGTAGAACTAACTCAACTTTGTCGGTCAACGGCCAAAGCACAGGCAGCAATTCACGCTGCAAATACCCTACAGTGACCTCGTCCTACACTGCGAGCAGAGTCGCTTTCGATCTTCCTAGAAAAATCGGGAAGATCTAAAGCGACTCTGCTCGCAGGGTAACCTCGTCCGTTTTCATCAAGTACCTTGAGAGCTTGCCCTCGATCTCCCCTTTTCTTTCTCACCATGAATCTTTCACCGACACTGACGGCGATCCCTGCACCTGTCTCCGTTATTTTTATTGTTGCATTGTAACGTTTTTCCATCATCAGATGGTTTTATGTATTGAAAGAGCACTCGTGATTTCCTTCAACAACCACGTCGTGGATTGTTAGTTTTGAACGACATCTTGACTAGGTCTAGACTGCGAGCAGTCGGTCTTTTTGGCGCGAGCGGAAATGTTATAATTATGCAAATTAGGTGAAAAAACGAGGAGAGATTGGGGAGAGGGAGGTTATTTTTTCCTTCTCACCGCGCCCGCGATTCTCGCGGCTCGCGGCTTCGCCGCTCGCCGCTCGCTGCTCGATCGCGCGCGTGCCCTAAAAACATTAGGAAAAGAAGAGACTGCTCGCAGTCTAGACTAGGTCTGACTAAGAATTCGTGTTTGAAATTAGACCCCACACAACTTTTGAACGCAACGCCCTGTTTGAATGTCAAAGCGCAAGCCAATGAAAAGTTCGATCAATCCAGAGTTTGATTATGTTCGATTAAAGAAGCGTTCGATTATTGAACGTTCGATTGTGTTCGATTGGAAAAATGAATCAATCCAGAGTTCGATTATGTTCGATTAAAGAAGCGTTCGATTATCGAACGTTCGATTGTGTTCGATTGGCAAATTTTTGGGTGAGTTCGATTGTGTTCGATTGCCGAACCCAATCGAAATCAATCGAACGATTGAGTTCGATTGGGTTCGATTACCGAACGTTCGATTCACTACGCGGCGCAAGTACGTCGCGATTCATTAGTAGATTTTTGACAGCAATATCTTGCTCCTTTTTCAGTTCAAAATTCACACCAGAAAACAGACTGAAAATTGTCTAAAACATCGACAAACTCTTAGCCTACAAAGTAGGCTTATTTTGGACGAGCGAGCGCTGAATATTCCATCGAGTGTTTATAAGTCGCCATCTTGGATTAGGAAAACATTGGAGGCTTGGGGCGAGTGCAAAAGAACGACGAAGGGAGGGGGAGTCAGGCAGAAAGGCGAGGGAGGAGGTAGGGGGGCGAATAATTCTAACCCCCTTCCTCGCCCTCTTTCACTCGCCCCAACTCTCCACGCTTTGCGAATCCAAGATGGCGGCTAAACACTCGAAGGAGATAAACAATCGCAAGCCCACAAACCGCTAGTCTCCTACGCAGCCGTTATTTGAGAAGCGTTGCGTGACGACACAAATAACGGCTGCGTAGGAGACTAACAAACCGCCTGCATTGCAGGCTAACAAACTCCGTAGGGATCCAGTCGGCGTGTAATCGCTATCATCAAACAAAGTTGACTGACACTTTTCTCACCTTTCTCGCTTTTCAGCCAATGGTATTTCCCTTCGCTCAGGCGAAGCAGAAATTAAAAAAATACAGTGATCGTTGCAGGCTCGCTTTTCAACTCGCCCTCCCGCCGCGCCGATCGCCGGCAAGCTGGCTCGTTTTCGCGGCTATCGCCGCTCGCTCGCGCGCGCGTTATTTTGTGACCCTGCTCGCAGGCTATTCGGGACTAGGCTCGAGTCGATTGTGCTAGTAAAACTGGCATATTATGCTAGTAGCACTGCTCGTTTTTTATCCAAATTATGCTCAAATTATGCTCGTTTTTCAAAATTATGCTACTTTTTTCAATATTATGCTCGACAAAAAATGGGCAAAACAGTAAGAAAGGTGAGTTTTATTAACCTCTTATATTAATAAATCTCTTAGATGAGATAAGTAATACTGTGCGGGCTGAAACCCGGTGCTATTACCGCAACGCAATGAACTATAATATTCGGGGGTATGAGAGTGGGACTGGGAACAAGGTTTTCTAGACTTCCGATTCCGGTTCTTCCCCAAAAAACTAAAAAACTATCCCAACTAGGCCCTAGACATCGCCGACCGTTTATTTGGAGAGCTTACTTTATGTCTGAAGTCAATTTATCATGACGATAAGGGATATTTGAGCCTGGTTTTAGCACTTCCGGTCTTCAATAGCATTGCTTTTTGACAAAAAATCTAAAAATTATGCTCGTTTTGTCAAATTATGCCAAAAATTATGCTAGCACAATCGACTCGAGCCTATTCGGGACTAACTCAACGACCCGTAATGGCGGACTCAAAAACAACTTCATGTAGCTATCGCCAAAGTGTAACGTATCAACAAATTCAAAACAAAAATGAAAACAAATCCTGAGCATGCGCAATACGGACTGGAAATCATCCCTTTGTTACTCCAGACCTGTAATTTAATTGTGTAATGGAGTGTGATTTCTTCATAGAGATCATTGACACATTCAGAGATTCTGTATAGCCTGCGTGCAGACGTCTCCTTTTCCTTGCTTCTCGCGGAAAAGTGACGTCTGGGAAACGGCGTTCCTAATCGTGTTCCAGTGTCCCGCTGTTTCTCCAGAATTCGGGGACCGCGCTCTGATTGGTTACTTGACAGTAGGCATTGTTTAGAATCAACTCGGATTGGCTATCGTCCGAAATACTCAAGATAATTTATGCTGCATGAATTCAACGGAGCTAAAACATGTCGGCGATGTTCGGTGATGTCGTGTGATTGTGTGTTGTGTTGTGTTTTTCGCCGATCGTGAATCATAACGACAAACAAATCTTAATCAATGTCGCGGAGTATTTAAAGATTATGAAGAAATCCTTTCTCTGCAGTTTGCAGTTCACTTAATCGCCGTACATCTGTAAACAACCGGGAAACAACCCAATACGTTGGAAAGCTATGGAAGCGAAGATGACTTTACAATAACTTGCGAAAAATCGAAGAGGGACTTTTAAATGACTACAGTTCTAAAGCTTGCAGGGCAGGACTGACAGTTACTGTAAAGAAGAAGGCCCAAACACTTGGAAAGGACAGGGTGGATCGGCTTCTCCCGAGAAGCGAATTCTTTGGACGAAATTATCGTAACAGTCGAACTTGAATATCAACCGTGAGGATTCTATTGAAACACTGGACAATTCGCATTGTATTACTCCTGTTAGACCTGTGATCTTGAAGCGATCAGATCAAGATCCTACCTCTGTAAATACGGTAAACGTAAATAAAACTGTGAAGTTAAATTTATGCGAAATTTAAAACCCGAACAGCAGGGTGCTGGAACACGATTAGGAACGCCGTTTCGCAGACGTCACTTTTCCGCGAGAAGCAAGGAAAAGGAGACGTCTGCACGCAGGCTAATTCTGTAGAGCTTTGTTCAATTTGTAAGTACCGAGGGACTACATATTATATGGGAGAAAAAACCACACACACATACTGGTATGCACGCCATTTGAAAGTTTACCTTCATGACGGCCATCATTTTTAGCCTTAGGAACCATGGTTACCCATGGTTACTGCTTTTGGTACAGGGTCTTCAATTAAATTTAATAAATCATTAGCTAACCTTGACTGTTTGATTCCGTGGATTGACTGCTTCAGGCGCAAGGTATAACGGAGCTCCAGGAGCGACTGTCATGGTCTCTTGCATGAAATTAGCAGTGCCATAATCGGACACTTTGCCTCGCCACTGGTCACCTTGTTGCCATAATAACACATTTGCACTGCTGATGTCGCGGTGAATGATGGGAGAAGGTTTCTTTTGGTGAAGATAGTTCAATGCACGAGCCACATCCAGAGAAATAATGGAGAATTCTGTTGCAGAGAGAGGTCCCTGCTCTAACAATGCTCGCAAACTTGTTTCCATGAGTTCTGTTACAAACAGAGGACTTCCCTCGTCATTTGTTGCTCCGATGAACTGCAGCAAACAAGGATGGCGGCATCTTGAAGCAATGTCCATTTCTCGCTCAAACAAGCTTCGGTTGTGAGGAGAAAGAATTAACTCATAGATTTGTTTCACGGCTACGGTACAGCCACAATACTTGCCCTCGACAACACTTGCCCAACCTCCCCTACCAAGGCATTTATCTGTCAGTTGAATTTGATCGCGAGGAATGGCCCAGTCGGGTGACTGTTGGCGTTGTTGATCATTTAATGCCTGCCGAGCTGTTGAAAGAGTTATCTCCAGTTCATTCACTTCCTGGTCTTTTGCCCTTAGCTGTCCCTCTAAGGTAGTAGTTTCTTCTTCTTTTTGCCCAAATTGTCCTTGTAAGTTTGTCAACTGCTGTTCTTTCTCCCTCAGCTGTCTCTGTGCATTTTCTTTCTGTTGTTCTTTCTCCCTCAGCTGTCTCTGTGCATTTTCTTGCTGTTGTTCTTTCTCCCTCAGCTGTCTCTGTGCATTTTCTTGCTGTTGTTCTTTCTCCCTCAGCTGTCTCTGTGCATTTTCTTGCTGTTGTTCTTTCTCCCTCAGCTGTCTCTGTGCATTTTCTTGCTGTTGTTCCTTCTCCCTCAGCTGTCTCTGTGTATTTTCTAATTGTTGGTCTTTCTCTGTCAGCTGCCCATGGAAGTTGACCTCTCGTTCCTCTTTTTCTCGCAATTGTCTTTGAATATTTGTCAATTGTTCTTCCATCTCTCTCAATTGCCTTTGTAAGTTTAACCTAGTTTCACTAGGCTGATTCACTGTCGACAAAAAGGAATTTGGCAGCATTCAACCATGAAATAGCTACAAGAGAATACTGTTGGCCTAATCGGGATCACTTACTTTTTCAGGCTCTGGGGTAGGCTCAGTTTCCAAACTGAGCCTAGCTCTGGGGGTACTCTATGAATATTTGGGTTTGGGTGCGCCACTGACACTATACCAGACCATGTTCAGCTGCATCACATACTCGTATTTATTATTCCACTATTACATCATTTCACCATATTAGGTCAAGAGAACTCGCAAAATATATGAGAGCTTATTATATGCAAACTCAGTCCACGATGAAAAGGAGCATTCTGATTGGTTCCCTGAGCGGTCCGAATTTTGCAATACGTACCGCTAAGATGGACCGCTCACGAACTCCTTTCGCCGAATTCCTTTTATGAAACATTGAACACTATTAAGTAGAAAATTTTTGCTCATGTCTGGCGGACAATTTTGGTTAAAATTTTCGCAAAGCGGCCTGAAAAATGCAAGAATATGCTTAGCTTTGGCGCGCGCGCGTTAGCCGAAAATGGTTGCATTAATTTATCAGCAAATAAATTTTTAAAAAAGCCATTATAATAAAATGGAACTGAACTAGCTTGTTCGGTCCGTATTGGGAAATATTGGTCTCGTTCGTCGGCCTCGGTCTCCTTCGGCTCGGTCCATAAACTTGCAAAGAACGAGACCAATATTTTCCCAATACGGACCGAACAAGCTAGTTCAATAACATCTAGCCATACAAATCCTTTCAATTTTTCAAACTTTCAAACCACTATAAAATATCACGTTTACGCAACAGCGGTCTCAAAATTGGCAACCTTACTCATTTCATCATGCTCTTTCCATTTCTGGCAACCATTTTGTACTACCACCTATTTTTATGATTGACATGGTCATGTGACCGTATTATGCAAAGGGCCTATTTTCGCTCAGCGGACTTGCTGTTTTTAGTACCCAATCTTCCATCGGTCGTATAATGTTTTCCGCCATCTTGGCAACATGCCCCGGCAACATGGCTAGCGCTGATAGTGCAAGAAATCGTATATGCACTAGTCAATTGTAACCCCCACCCCCAGGCATTTTCCTACTTTTGAAATGAAATTTTCCCCGACCTGGTCGGGGATTTTCTCTTGATTGATTCCTGACCCATGTATGTGGGGCATAAGGTGGGGGAAATTGGGGGTTAGACACATTGATTTAAAATTGAAATAAAATATGAATTTCTAGATGACCTGTTGAGTTCAAGGCGCTTTTTGCATTCATATCTAGTTCATGGAATTTTCTGAACTGTCGTCTTGGTAAAGTCTTGTAAGTGGTTCAATCGTTATTAAATATTGAGCCTTTAATCAGTGGTATTTTCTTGTATTTTCCAATGCTCCAGCTTTCTTTACTAAAACAAATATTGCTAAATGTGTGCCCCACAGGATGGGGCATTTTACAGCAAAGAATGCTCCAGGGGGTAGGGAATTTCAAGTTATGCAACATTGAAAGTCCATGTCCCCACTATTCCCCGAGGTTGGAGGGGTGGGGGTTACAATTGACAGGTACATAAACTATTGATTGAACCGAAGACTTTCCTTGACAATGATGGAGAAGACAAAGAGATAAATCTTTGAACAGTTGATATTATTGAGGATTCTGAAGATCTTCCCCAAGCAAGCGGGAGAATAGAAAGACCTGACAATGTAAATGTGGATGGCTTAGACTGGAGCAGCCAATTGGCAGTGATTTGGAAGTGCTATAAGTACTCTTGACTAGTGCATTTCTTCAAAATGAATTACGTGACATGTGTTTCTAACAACAATTCCTCAACTCTCAAACAATGCAACATGTTTTTAGTTCTTATAAAGTTATAATGTATGGCTTCCATTTAATTTAAGTAAGAGAAGCAAAATCTTTGCCAGTCCTCAGAATCGGAGGGGCCTGGTGGCAGCGCATTTCCCCTGGGTCCATACCCCCAAAACCTAAGTTTATGTGGTATACATAGTTCAATGTTTGTTGAACAAGCCCTCGAAAACATACCGAGATTGTTTTTACTGTGTGCCATAGCGATAGTGTACACATTATGCTAAAATAATACAACTGTTCGTAACAGAAATAAAATATATTTTACCCACAGTACTGGTTTAATGAGTAAAAGGCTGAATACAGCCCGAAAATGATCTGGAAGGAGCGTGAAAATAAAAAAATAAAAAATAAATAAGCATTTTTATTTAAGTGTCAGAGGATTTAGCACTGCTGTACTAATTGTGGACACTGTAAATGAACAAACAAATATTGTAAATAGAACATAAACTTATTAAGAATCCCAACTGGTGGGAGGCTGTCCAGTTGGCTATTTACAAACAGTTCGGGCCATACCCACTTCTGGAGACCTGATGACGTCATCAGTAATGGCGTCTTGGGTCCTTATGGAAAAACTCCATTCATTCCGCTTTCTAAACACCTAGCGTTTTTGTCCTAGTGCTTATCCCATAAGACTGTGCAGGAGTATAAAGGGACATCTCAGCAACACGGTGAACTAAAGAAAGATGGCGTCCTTCGCGTTGGGGAGAAGATATTTGCGCTGAAAATCGATCAAACGTGTTAGTTTCGAAGGCCGCGTTACAGTGTTTGTCGTTGGTTAAGTGAAAATTTAAGGTATGTAACAATTTTTTTGGTTCTTAAAAAAAATATTGTGAGAAACTAGAGTAAATGTACTTCATTTTGGTCAAAACAGAAGTCATATGCACAATACTTTTGTTCATATGCACGGCCGTTGAAAATCTGTGGTCTGTGTAATTTGGGCGCCATGTAATATGATCAAAGCGTAAGATTACGAGTTTCGACACCATCGACGGGGTCATGAAAAGTCGATCTATTAAAATGAAGGGAATATAAAGTTAGAGAAGTCGTAGGGAATACTATTGGCCGTGTACAACATTTCTTAAACAAAGCATTCACCAAGGCAAAGTGAAATATGTTCATGGGTTTAGTGTACTTTAATTAAAAATACAATTAAAAATAAATAAATAATGGAAATTTCAGTGAAAATCCACAGAGTGGCTCCTCTCTTCCACTCTTTCCAGATCGAATTGGAACTTTGAAATGTTGGTTTTTGTGGAGGGAGGAAAATCGTAGAATCCAGCAAAAAACCCTTGGCCAAGATATGATGTCGGGTCCGAGATTCGGACCTGGGTCGCATTGGTGGGAGGCGAGTGCTCTCACCACTGCTGTGCCATCCCTGCTCCCCATAATTCCTTTAACACGGTCATGCTGATTGCATTCATTTGGCTTGTCAGACCCACAAGAAACAAATTAAGTCTACAATGTATACTCTATTAATTTCTATCACTAGGAAAGGCTTATGATTTATGTTCCAGCGAAAATGTTCCATGCATTTATTTGTTCCTGGTCTTTAACAACACACTATCACGTTTTTAATTTTTAATTTTCAAATTACAGTCAAGGCTCTCATAAGCGACCACCTCAGGAATTCGAAAATGTGGTCGTAACTTGAGGTGTAGCACAACAAGCGGTCGCTTACGAGAGCTTAAAACAAAGGAAAAGACCAGTTGGTACATAAGTTCCTAAAAGTGGTTGTAACTACATGTAGAGCTTGGTCGCTTATGCAAGTGGTTGCAACGAGAGCTTTGACTGTATTTATCATAAATTATGCCACATTTTGATTGGGAGGCATTGTGAGTTTTGCATTGCTTCATGGTTAACCCAATGCTGACAGATTATTATTATTTTTTTAATTTATCAAGTTTATAAATTTGGTGGTATTCACTTATGGTTTCAAATTTTGCCCTGTGACTTTATAACATACATGTATGCATCACTGGTGATGCCAAAGCCAGTTTAATGCCAAATACCTCACCAAAGTGGCAAAAATAGGCAAGCAGGTGGTGGTGCAGTCTTGCCATTTTTTGTTCCAGGAACTTTATGTATAATTTTCTCTCCAAAATCAAAATAGTACTCACAGCAATCACATGTACATGTAGTGCAAAAACATAATTAAAAAATTGAATTACAGCTTTCCCATACTCCAAGCCAAGCAATTCTGTATGCTAGCTAAAGTTATGCATCTCCAAAGGAATTAATAAACTGACTGCTGTTATCTCTGTGTTGGATACTAGTTTACAGTATCAGTTCACATACATGTATCAGCCACCCAATTAGCCTGTCGGAGCCTGATCTCAGGCTACCACCCAATGAAATGGAGATGCAAAACAAATTCAGCAAAAATAATAATGGCACCTTTCTCTCTCCTTACTAATACTGATATGAACAAAATTACCTTAAGCATGTTTCAGCCACTTGTAAAATTAATATACTACAACATCTACAACATATTTGAAATCAATACTGATTAAAACTGTAATATTATTTGTTCCAGGTCCTTCAATCGACAAAGAAACTGCGACAAGAGTAAATAAACAAGCTTTCCCTGAGATGCACATATTTAATGTTAAAATTCTTAATCCTATTTGTACTGGTTGGGATACAAGGTCAAGTTGTGTTAAAAATAAATTGAATTTTATTTTAATGGCTATGTTCTGTTACTTTTATTTGTGACACCTTGATATATTGGAGTAGCTTGGTGGCCACTTGAGTTAATGCTGGCTGTCTTAAGGTCTCTTAAGCCCCAGCTAAACAATCAATCATTGCTTCTCAAAAAAAAAAATTGAATGAAAATGTTCTAACTTGAAAATTTAGCTGGTCCATCCAAGGGCCCTTGTTTACACCAGCAAAAAAATGGTTTACTAGCCAACACAAGGATTTACACAAACTTGCCTTTTCTGCCAGTTGGTTAAGGCTTTCATATTTTACTAGCGCGACTCGGCTCACTTCGCTCGCAAATTTTCTTCAGGAGCCTGATCTCAAGCTAATATTTTACCTGAAAAAGGATTATCTGCAGGGCATCGAAATTGGCCAGACAATAATACATGTATACTGTACAACAGGGAGAGATGTTTTGATTTGCCATGAAAATTAAACATATGTAGCTAAATTATTACAGATTTGATGATAATGCTTGCACACACATTTGCTATTCGAAAAATTACACCAATAACCTATGAGATTGGTTTCCAACTAAATAGCTACCCGGAAATATATCTAATGCATGGAAGTACTTTGAAAAGACTGAGGGCACTTGACATTCAAATCTGGCAGTAAATTACAGATGAGTGGTCATGCCCTCTGAGCCTTCAGGTTTAGTTACTTCGCTTTTCAAGGAGAACCTACTATAACTGCAAAGCCCAAATCAAGCCAAAAGTACAGTAAGAACAAGCAGGCCGGTGGCAGGGCATTCGTTTAACTCCTGTTTCACTTGGCCGCAAGAGCACCGTGCGAGAGTTTGATCTTCAACAAATTCGCGCGATTCAACCCGCGTGCGTAAAAGCTGATTAAATGTTCGTTGAATTTCTGTAATAACACCAGAAATAAATGGTATCTTCGACTGTTTGAGTGAATTTTAGGTCACTCGACGACCACCGCATTACAACATGGTCGCGACGAGAAAATATATCCAAGACTTTACTAGTGCCCAGTTTCTTGCGGTCAAATTTGCTTTGTTTTGGTTGTCTCAGCCAATCACATCACAGGAAAACAGGTCTCCAGAACTGGGTATGGCCCGAACTGACAAAGCGGAGCCGAGGAGTTGAACTCGGGACTACCGAGAGCAAATCCAGCTAGTGGCAGGATGGAGGATTGAACCAGGGACCTCCAGATTTCAAATCCAGCGCACTAAACCACTCGGCCACGCCGCCTCCCTACGAGTGGGATTGGGGAGAGACGCTGATATCTGCGGTTAGCGCCTATCAGCATCAATATCACGAGAGAGAAAAGAGAGACTGTTCTGCAGTCAACTTTGCAGTCACGCAATTTTAGTGTCACCATTCTTTGGGTACATGTGCTGGAGTTATATACAAAAACAAGTACGGTAATAAACAAAAACTAGCTTTAAAAAACGAAAAGCAAATCACAGGATTGACAAAAAACGTGAGAAAATTAAAACTAGTATTGGATACTGATCCGCCTGTATTTTTTATGTTCAAGACAATAGATTAGCTATGTGATTGATCGAAATGTCTGAAATAGCCAATACAAGTTGATTGTTTACAGTAACAAGTGACAATATTTTTTTAGATAAAAATTAGCGAGTAGAATCATAATGGACCGTATAGACGTTTTTCTTTTAGGCTGGGCGTTTTCGCGTGCCTAAGTTGTCATAATCAAGGGATCGTAAAGTAAGCGAATAAAGAAGCCCGTTTTTAAGGTACTTGCACTGGCAAAATTTATGATTTTTATTTCCCTCCCATTTTTTGCCATCTTGTCCCTTAGCACACCTATTTTGCAAAAATATTTAATTTGGGACAAAATATTTTCGCAGAGATGAGAACGGTAAAGCCGAAGTTTGTGCATTTACCGGAAGTGAATAGTATTTCCGAGTGAGGAACTGGGTCGGTTGCTAAATTGTGCTACATTCATTTCTCTGCTTTTTTTCCCTGATTTTTTTTATGCTGGTAGCTATTTGTGAGGCTGTTTTGATCTATCGAGTGCATCTTGTCTTTTTGGACGCCATATTGGATCTAAAATCTTGTTCCTAGTCTTCTAGCATCAATTCTTGAGTAACCGGAAGTCTGGGACGAGTGCTCACCTAGCAACGCATAAACAAAACAAAAACCATGGTTTTTATGGGTCTGCAAGCCTTTTAAACAGCAGAAACTAATTCAAAATGGCCGAATCGAACGCGAGTGGCTTCTAAGGCTATGTTCACACTTGGTGCCCGAGCACTAGTGCCTGGGCACCGGCACAAAATGGTGCTGTGTTCACACACTGAGTACCCAAGATATCGACATGTTGGCCGTGCCCGAGTACAAGGTCAAGACCTTGTACTCGGGCACTGGCACCGTGCCCGAATTCTGGCGTGGGTACTTGAAAAAAGGTGTGTTCACATTAGTGCCCAGCGAGAATCGTACTCGGGCACCGTGCTCGGGCACCAAGTGTGAACACAGCCTTAACTCTTCAACAAGGCAGATTTTGCGGGAGTTTTCACTAAATCTTCAGCTCAATGGACTTGAATTTGGTTTGTTCGCTCAACAGGGTACCAGAAAATCGCATTTTATTCTTGAAAGGTAAAACATTTTTGAATGAAACTTGGCATGTAGTTCAGACTTGTCACTGCCTACAAAATTATGGTATTGGTGCCCATGGAAGTTAGAGGTAATTACAAAATATCAAAATTTGATGATATCTTTTTGGCAATTTTATATATCTGATGTGCCAAGCACAGATTTTTGTATTGTTTGATGCAGAATCAAAATAAAGTTAAATTTTTCTTCTATATCTAAATGGTTGTGAGAAAAATGAAAAAAGGTTTAAGATATTAAGTTAATATTGATGTTAATTATTAACTCGTGGAGGTGTCATTATGTCCAAAAAATATGTGTGATGTATTATGCCCTCAATAGTGATTGTGTATGTAAAGTTTGGTGCACTTTGAATAAAAATATCGTTGTATTTTTTATTGTAAAAAATGCACCAAATTTGCCAGGGCAAGTACCTTAACGGAAAGATTCGGGATTAACAATAATTGTGTTTGGAAGCAATCGGAAGATTCACAACACTAGGTTTAAATATTTTTAAAAAGGGAAAGCAAATCATAGTATTGCCAAAAACGTGACTGAAAAAATGGCTCGAAAAAGGGAAAAGGGGTTTCCGCTCGCTCCTTATTTTTTAAGTCCTAGTAACAATAAAAGAGTTCCGAAACCAAGTGTAGCAATTGCCCCCATTCCAAGAACATTAACACAGTGATTCTTAAAAGCTCCCCACGTACTTTTCCAAAACGTACCTTGCTGTTCCTCGTTCAAGGGAATCGGTTCTGGCCATTGGATGTCCTGATCGTCGGCACTCTGTGAAGTATCAGCCTCTGAACTGCAAGCAGCTATGTTCGCAGAACCTTGAAATGTAAATCGATTATTGCTGATTCGGTACAGGGCTATTCGAGAGGAATCACTCATTCGTTGGTAGCAGCTGATCCAGAGCTCAGAAAGCCAGTTTTTACAGTTGGGCAGACGAGGATTCCTAGAATTTCCCACCGGCACTAGCGGAATTGCTATGCGTGTTGTCAAATGGGCTATTGCATAAAAAAAATTTTACCCTCCCGTTGAGGACCAAAGGAATTCTTCAGGGGTTATGGTGCAAATTTAAGGAATTCTTCAGGGTTATGGTGCAAATTTAAGGAATTCTTCAGGGCTATGGCACAAATTTAAGGAATTCTTCAGGGGAACCAGGGAGCAAATCAAAGGAATTCTTTAGGGGTGTCACAGGTACAATGGTTGAGGAGCCGGAATTCTTCAGGGTGACCCATATTTAGCAAGGAATTCTTTAGGGAACTCAGAGTTTTAGGAATTCTTGAGGGGTGATGAACGATTGATGGTCCTCAACAGGGGGGGTGCGGATATTAAATGCAATAGCCCAATCTAAGTCGAGCTCGCGAGCGAGAAATTTATCGATTTCATCTCGCCAAAGATTGAGGTCGTGCTGAAAGTAAGCGACTTCATCTCCTTCATCTGGGTCTTCAACTTTGTTGGCGAAAGTCAAGGCTATTACGGCATTCTTCCATAAGTCCTTTCCAAACTCTCGGGTAAGGGCTCGGAACGCATTTTTGTCCTCTTCATGAAACCGCCTGTCCTCCATCTTGATACAGTAGATCATAATATCGAGTCCTTTGTGCAATTTCTTTCTGATATCTTCAAGGTAAAATTCTTCATTACCCGTGCCATCTTGCAGCCCTGGAGAATCCCACACAAAGACCTCGATACCATTAATGATGAACGAGTTAACGGTGTCAGTACGAGCGGTTTTCTGTTGACCTTCTTCAGCCACCCGTTTGCCAACAAGAGCGTTCACAAGGCGAGATTTTCCCACGCCAGTTTTACCCGTAACGAGAATAGACAAATGTTCCTGACCTCCCTTCGAAATCCAATTTCTAAATGCATCATGGAAGGTATTTAAATCAAGATTGGAAACTTTTGAAGCCATTCTTCTCTGATCCATTCTCGTCCCCAGAGGCCACGATCCTTTTGGTCAGCACCAAGAATCGAGACCTCTGGCCGGAACCAATTTGTTGAACATGCGCAGAGTACTCGTTCTATATTCTCAGCCAATCAGATTTGTCAGATTTGACGGTAGTCCGCGATTCGCGGACTTCCGGTTACTCTGCGCATGCTCAACAAATTGGTTCCGGCCAGAGGTCTCGATTCTTGGTGCTGACCAAAAGGATCGTGGCCTCTGGGACGAGAATGTCTCTGATCTGGAGAAGAAAGCGGAAGTGGACTGGCCTGCGAGCAGGCTCTCATTCGCAGTATTGCGTGACGTTCGAGCGCGGAGCGCGAGGGAGTGGGACGAGAAATGAGATTTCCCACTCCCTCGCGCTCCGCGCTCGAACGTGACGCAATACTAAGGATCACGATCGCGCTCCGCGCTCATCGCGAAACAATCTCTTTCAGTTTGTATTTCATTCTCGTCCCAGTCTTTCGCGTGCCAAGGCCAAGCCGTCCACGTTTGAAAACGCATAATCGTATCCGCCTATCGTCCACACTACAACGATCGAAAACGCTGATCGTTTTCATCGAAAACGCATGCATTTGAAAACGCTGTCCGGAGTGGAGACATTTGAAAACAGAGCCCTCGTATTGTGACTCGTCCCCAGTCGTCTGTTATGAGAAACGGTGGATGATGGACGTCCTCCGCGTCTAACAAGTTTCTCATAAGAGACGACTGGGGACGGGTCAGCTATCGTATTAGTGTGGACAGCGAAAACGGCATCCTCGAAGTCCCAGGGGCTAGGGGCATCTATTTGTCGCAGGCGCAGATGACTGTCGTTATGTTTTCGAACGTATTCGAGCGTTCAGTAGTGTGGACGGGGAAAAACGCTGCGAAAACGATAGTGTGGACGCGCGATGCGGAGCTTTCGATACGTTTCGGTAAAAACAGAGCGTTTCGAAAATGCATTAGTACAGTGTGGACGGAGCCTACGAGACACGAAAGGGCTGTGGGGACGATAATTGCGGTCGACGAAGGAGATCGCAGACTAATTTCCAGTCTTCTCTCACCTTCTCTCACACAAGCGGGACTTTTTTGAGATTTCGGCTATGTTTCTATCGACACGCATTTGGCCCCCCGCGTACATTTCGTCATCAAACTCGTTCCCAGTACACAAGAGAGGAAAAGGGATAGAGCCTGGGATCTTGTTGTTTTGTCAACTCGTGTTGGATGTTGCGTATTTTGGAGCGATCTCAACGTCGGGTAAGTTACTTTATTTTCAAATTAGACATATTATGGCATTCAAAAGCCTTGCAGCTAACATTTATCATGTTTTAAGGAGCTGTGTACGACTCCTGGTGCGAATATAAGCCGCAGTTCGGCGCTCTGTTGTTAAACCCGCTCGACGGTCTTCTAGCCTGTATGTCAAAACAACACGAACTGTGTCATTTCACTCTGATGATCATGATTTGTGGTTGAAATATATAACCCACCGAGTTGTGTAGGCTCAGGTTTACGTTAGACAGTTTGTATAGTCAAGACCGAATCAGACTAGTTCAACCTTTCGAAATTTAATAATGCTATGAGTCGTGCAGAATTGTAGCCTGCGTTGCAGCCGGTATCCGGTGTCAAAATCCTCGTATATATACCGTCTGCGCAACGGCGCCCAAAAGCTTGTTCTGATATCCCGCGGGTTTGTATGAATGAAATAAAAGGTGTTGACAGGCCAAGCACAAATAGTACTGGCGCGTGGTGTGATTGTTTTGACCTTTGTTCGCTCGGTTTAAAAATGTAAATATTTCACGCTAGTCTAGCGACCGTTTTAGCGCGTTGTATATGCCACTATTTGGTTTTGTTCAGGCAAGACCATGTTTTCGATCCTACAAATGGATCTCATCAGTTGCCGGTACTTTAAGTCGCTATTAAAATGCAATTCGTACATGCGAGAGAATGTTAGACAATTTCTGCGGCTCGAATTTGTGTTTCGCAACACAGTTTCTGCAGATGTACTCGTTGTTTTCGATCGCTCTCAAAGATATCTTCAGACTCTCAATTTCGGCGATTACCTCGAATTGTTTCCATCTCTTTGCGAGCAATACTCTTTCGTTTTACAATAAACGGACGAATCAGACATAGCCTTCTCGATCTTTTGAAATGCAAAGTTGTACAAAAGTAATTTATTTTTAGCAGTGCGTGATCTGTTACGCAAGATTTTGTCCAATCACAAAGCGCATAAGAATCTAGCCAATCAAAAATGGATACACATATCCTTGCAAACCTGCGGGATATCAGAACAAGCTTTCGGGCGCCGTTGCGCAGACTGTGTATACCGGCGGTGTAGGCTCAACCTCGTCCCCAGGGCCTTCTCTCCTTTTTTTTCAAGATGGCGTCTGATGGAGCGAAGACCCTGGCAAAGGCTGGGTCACGTGGTACAAATACTCCAAGATTCTTGGAGTATTTTATCACGTGACTTTGTTGTGGAGCTGAAACAAAATGGCGGCCAAAGCTGAGTGTCCCAGATTACGTGGACCGCGTTTTACGGCGTATCTTTGTAGACGAGGAAACAATACTTCATTTGGAAGACTAATTTATTGTTTGGAAGCTCTTCCGCCTCTTCGAAAGCATAACGCGTGGTCAAAGACTCTGGAAACACTACGGTAACACCGCACATCAGGCACATTTAGCTTTTAATTTTTACGCTGTTAGTGATTGATTTACACATAAACTATCGGCTGTATAAACTGTACACTGCGACTTGTTTTCGTTCTACAACTCACCCTTTCATTTCAGCTTGAGTTTAAAGTTCTGATTTGAACAGTTTGTCGTTGGAGGACTTGGAGAGATAAAAATCTCCTGTTTAGACCTTTATACATTTACACCCGTATAAATTTAATAATGAGCTTATCTAAACAATTTCCCGTAATAATAATTTATCTTATGTAATACAAAATTGGTAATTTGTGACTGCATCCACATCTACATCTGGTTTGTCACTATTTATTTCAAATTAAAAGTTCAACCTCAAAATGAAGTATAATATTTGCTACAATACATTGTATATGACAGAGTATTTTCTTTCAAAACAGGTCATTACTTAGTTATTCTGTCAGTGACACAAGCTACTCTGTAAACAAATTCTCAGTTCCCCCAACAGGAGTTGAAGCTATGACCTTCCGCACACCGGTCAGATGCCTAACTCCCACGAGCCTCCCATAGTTCAGTGGTAGAGTGTCCGACCGGTGTGCGGAAGTTTATAGGTTTGACTCCTGTTGGGGGCCGGGGAACTCGGAATTTTTTTCCGAGTAGCTTGTGTCACTCACAGAATAATATCTCATCAATTTATTAGTTGTTCAAAGTATAAAAATTAAAGGAAAATGGTGTATATACAAAGATGTACATTAAAAGGTGTTACGTTTTATTTGCCAACCTGTCACCAATTACAGCACATGTTTTGGCTTTAAATAGAGATTGATTTCACTTTTGTTCTTTACACTGAATGACTGATCCTTTGTTACACTGAATGACTGATCCTGTATCTTGTTCTTACGCAGAATGACTGATCCTTTGTTTTGTTCTTATAAGATTATGGAGAGTAATCTGGGCTCCCCTGCACCCCAAAAAGTAAGAACAGCTTCTCCATCTCAACATAATAAAATCATGGAGATGCTAAAAAGATACCGCTTTTCTCAGAAGGTTTGGCGGCATTGATAGTCTTGATATAACAACGGGTTTCACTTTAAAACTAATGGTGTTAGAATGTTAGTGGTTGACCTCTGGTGGGCATATCTCTTCTTGCTTACCAGTATGCGGAGGTCATCATGCAACAGTAAAATCCTGGTTTTAAGCCCCTCTCTACTGTTCCTCATTTCCTTACTATGTCCTCACAGAAATTGTTCAACTTTAGACCATATTAATTTTCTTTATTCTGTTTTGTTATGTTCCAGTTGCATTGATG
This sequence comes from Desmophyllum pertusum, assembly GCA_029204205.1. NCBI lineage: Eukaryota > Metazoa > Cnidaria > Anthozoa > Scleractinia > Caryophylliidae > Desmophyllum > Desmophyllum pertusum. The sequence continues at coordinate 2,374,666 of MU826829.1, read as the reverse complement.
TACTGACTTGAAATTTGTTTTTAAAACATATCTTGATATAATAATTTGCTGCATCAACTTGTTTATTCTGCCTATAAGCCCCCCCCCCCCCCCCCCCCCCATTTATAAGCCCACCTAAGACCCCTTACGAAGTTGAATAAGCCCAGGGCTTATGACCAGGATTTTGTAGTATGTGTGGAATTTTAGCAAAATATTGTGTTTCATTAGTGGTGAGAAATTTGTAATAATAATTATAATTATATATTGCTTTTATAAATATAATTATAATTATTATAATGTAATTATTACATTATCTTTCATTTGACTGTTGGGTGGGGAAGAGACTTTGAGATCAAAATGAAAGCAAGCAGGACAGAAAACCAACACAAGCAATAGTGCATCTTTATTTTAAACTACAGAGGTGAATACAATGAATTCAAGTAACATTTTCTGCATAAAAGAAAAAAAGAATGAAAACAATAATAATTGTGTCGTGAACATATTTGGTACATAAATTTATTGTTGTAAAAATCAAATTATGGGGCCAACTATTAAGCGGCTACCCCCTATTAAACGGCCAGTTATCAAAGTCGCAAAACTGTTGTCAGTATAATACTGTAAATAAAACCCCTATTAAGGGGCCACCTCTGTTACGTGGCTGTGGCCACCTTTTGGCCCATACCACTGAGGGTTCTCTATTCAGTGGCCTCCGAAATTTTATACATGTAGTTTGGCTTTGTTTTGTAAAAGCTGATGACAGATAAGAGTCCGAAATAGAAAGTGATGACTGATAAAAACATTCAAACACACAGTTGTCACAAGCCTCCAAGCGTGTTTGTATTCGAACAAAGTGATGTTTCTACCAAGCCTTATGCTAATTTCTGACAAAACCCTATTAAGCGGCCGACCCACTTGCCATTTCCCCGAGGGTGGCCGCTTAATAGGGGTTCGAAAAAATATACATATAATAAGGATTTGAGATAATAAGGAGAAGGATTTGAGTCTACAATCCTTACACATAAAAATATACAAATCAGTGTAGGCTTTCCATAATAGTTTTGACTGTCCCCTTCCCTAGCTGAGTGATAAGATGGCGATAAAAGAAAATTTACCAATAGGAAAACAATAATTATTATCTAGAGGAAACGGTATCCTCAGATCTTTCTCCCCATGGGATTACATGTCAGGTTAATTTTTTTTTCATCCACTACATTTATTTAAAAAAAAAAGTTATTTTTATGGACTATGAAACATCAAAAAATATAAATCATCTATTTTCTTGTGCACTACTTGAATATGATTTGAAATAAACTCCCATTCATAAGCTAATGGCTCTGTCAGATCATCCCCTCATCCCCCCCCCCCCCCCCCCCCCGGGCATTTGTCGGGCATTTTACGACTTTTCCATTCCCGGGGTGGGGTATTTGCTATATCAGGTCGTCCAGGGGTGGGGCATTGTCAAAGGCAACATTACATGTATATCTTTTGGATTTTAAAAGACGTACATTATTTGTTGTGTATTTTAACTTTCCTGATTGCCCGTAATTTAAAAGTGTTAAAACTGAGTTGATATTAAACCTCGTTTGAGCCCTGCACTTTTCAAGTGAACTGGAGCCCCACCACACATGTGCAAAAATGTGCACTGTTGCTTTCCACATGCGAACCAAAGATGTCGGAAAGAAGCTTTGACAACTTTGCGGGACAAGATATCAAATTCATAAGCTCTTGGTTAGGTGATCAAGGATCGGAAAGCTTGAGCATAAATTTCCCGACTAAATTGGAGGGGCATTTGCAACATTCCGACAAAAAAAATGCCCGGGGAAGGGGATGAGCGGATTGACAGAGCCATAAGACATAGAAGAAAAAAACAACAGGCTTGTATCCTTCAATCGCAAGTACAAAGCGCTAACCGTAATATCGGTACAATACTGACATGAAGGAATACGTGTCTGGACATGGAAAATTTCAATGATTTTCCTACGAATATGAATCCAAGAAATATGTAAGCTTAAGCTTATAGACAATTACGATCGAACTCTCCTTTTTGATTTCTACGAAGAACAATCTCAGACGGTGACATAGCTACGACCCCTTCGTCTTTTCTGGGAAGATCGAAGTTACGGGTGCGTACAAATGCTTTAAAGATTTATATTTAGCTTACATAAGACCGATAGTTCCCGGGATAGCTAGTTTTATACGTGCGGTGGTGTTACAGTTACCGTAGTGTTTCCAGAGTCTTTGACCACGCGTTATGCTTTCGAAGAGGCGGAAGAGCTTCCAAACAATAAATTAGTCTTCCAAATGAAGTATTGTTTCCTCGTCTACAAAGATACGCCGTAAAACGCGGTCCACGTAATCTGGGACACTCAGCTTTGGCCGCCATTTTGTTTCAGCTCCACAACAAAGTCACGTGATAAAATACTCCAAGAATCTTGGAGTATTTGTACCACGTGACCCAGCCTTTGCCAGGGTCTTCGCTCCATCAGACGCCATCTTGAAAAAAAAGGAGAGAAGGCCCTGGGACGAGGTTGGTGTAGGCTGTCTGCGACGCAGGCTAGCAGAATTGCAGAGACATGTAAAAGCGTGTAAAATATAAGCTTACCTACAACGAAACAACGGAAGGTGTACGAATTTGTATATTATGAACAAAGAGATAAGCTTACTGTTATTTATTAATGCCAAATTCCTGTTTTGTTAAAATTTGTTAGAAAGTTATGTTCAAGCAAAGTTTTTAAATAAATGTCACCGTTGCAATTTTGTGCCTGGTAGTAATACCTCTCTTTTACAAACATCAACATGACCTATCCATAAATGTAATGTTATATTTTAGTGTTATTTATTGGGTTGGCTATCTCCCAGGCCTTCACTGTCAATTAGCTTTCAACCTCACGAAGCAAGCAAACAGATTGAACAAAATATGATAAGCCTCAGGAAATACACACCGATTTATTCACAATTTCGGACTTCACTTTTGGCTCCCTTTCTGTAGGTGTGTGGGGAGTTGGGGGTTGGGCGGGGTAGGGAAGAGACACTTGAACGGTACTTGCAATAAATATTAGAAAATACACAACTTAAATTGATGCATATTCAGGAAATATTCATTCCACCAATTCAGAATTATACTTCCTTGACACAATTCTCACTGAAAAGACTATTTCAACCCAATAAGTTCCCAAGACCAACAGGTTTCATATCACCCGAAAGTAATTATTGAGAACCATCCTCTGTTTGAGATTGACCTGTCGAACGCATTTCTTAATCTGTGATTACTACTAGTTTTATAATTCAAGCAGGAAATCACCACCGATTTTTGGCCGACACTTCAGAGCAAGTGATCGGCACAATAGGCCTTATGCATGATGACGTCAGTTCCTCAAAATTCACCACCAAGCCTCGTTTATGCGAACTTATTCTCAACCTCTGGCACGTGCATACTTACCCTGGCCCCAGAGGTTTTTTTCTTCTCTTTCTCAATCGAATTTGAGCCGCGAAGCGGCGACAATCGAGAGGCGAGAGAAAACCTCTTGGTGCAGTGGCTATGAATTTCACTGCCATGCTGGAATTTAGGGTTAAGATCTGACCCTCGGGCTATAATTGATAGATATTTTAACGAGCCACGCAATCAATCTGATTGGTTTTCCTCTCTGGCGCGTACGCGTCGCCTCGATCGCCTCAATCGATTTCAGAAGAAGAAAGAAGAAAGAAAACCTCTGGGACCATGGTAGTGCATACTGTTGCCACGTGGGTATTCTTTTCATCTTTGCTGCTTTGGGAATTCGTTCATGATGAAATTTACAAGTTTATATTTTGAAAGCGAGGCTTGGTGGTAAAATTAGCTAGTCTGACGTAAACATGCATAAGGGCTATTTGTATATTTCAGGAACCCATATTTTCGTTCCTTTTTACATTGGTAGACTTTCCAAAACATACAGAATCATTTTCACGGGCTTACAACATCGTCCCCAGGGTCTTCTCAGTATTCAAAATGGCAACGAGATAACACCAGATCACGTGAGCCTAAACATTCAAAATGACAGAGGCTCACCATTGGTTGATTTGAAGGTCACGTGATTCTCGCTGCCATTTTGAATACTCAGAAGGCGCTGGGAACAAGATTGGATAAATGCATCGTAAAAAAAGCTTTATTTTAAAAAGACAATTAATTATTACAAGACGCCTTGTCTGATTATGCCTTCACACTGCGTTGTCTCCTTTGACTCAAATGACATGTCAGTTATTCACCTGGAAGAAAGGAAAGAACGTGCTTGTGTGATTAATAAACCCTTAAAATGCCACAAAATTCTCCACCAGTTCCAGGCAACCTCGTTCCCAGGGTCTCTCTTCTTCCCGCCAAAAGCGAGAGAAATTAAAGAGACCCTGGGGACACAGAAGCCAAAATTTTTGAAAGGAAAGGTACGGGTCGCACTACAGCCAATTTTGACCAATTTTGTTTATTCAAGTGTGATTGAGTTTCTGGAGTGGTATATATATGTTATCAGAAACCCGGGGTTTCTGATGTTATTGAACTAGCTTGTTCGGTCCGTATTGGGAAAATATAGGTCTCGTTCTTTTTTTGCAAGTTTATGGACCTCTTCGGCTCGGTCCATAAATTTGCAAAAAAAGAACGAGACCTATATTTTCCCAATACGGACCGAACAAGCTAGTTCAATAAAGTGTTTATTATAATGGCTTTTTTTTTTAATTTGCAGAGAAATTAATGCAACCATTCTCGGCTAACGCGCGCGCGCCAAATTTAAAGCTAAGCATATTCTTGCATTTTTCAGGCCACGTGGTAAAGGTTCAACCAAAATTGTCCGCCAGACATGAGGAAAAATGTTTCTACTTAATAGAAAACAGTTTTCTTTTGTTCAATGTTTCATAAAAGGAATTTGGCGAAATGAGTTTCGTAAGCGGTCCATCTTTGCGGTCCGTATTGCAGAATTCGGACCGCTCAGGGAACCAATCAGAATGCTCCTTTTCATCGTGGACCAGTTTGCCATATAATAAATACGTTTTTCTTTACCTCATAGGTTGTTTTCTTCTACGAAGTCATCACTTTTCCTCGGCCACATTGTCCACCAAATCGCTGGAAAGAGAGCGTGTTTGATTATCTGATCGATCGACATTTACATCAGAAGCAGATATGGTATCACGCATATGATAAAATTGCCGAACTGTTTTGTCTCACCTGGTCAATATCTTTGCAATCCTATTCGAGGCGATCTCACCCCTTCATACCAAGAGAGAAACGATTTGAAATCAATAAAAAATATACGACTATAGCCTCATACTGACGTTTACCTGATTTTCCTGTTATGCGGATTTAGGGGTGGCCACCCTTTCAACAAAGTCTGTATTTTGCAATTCACAAATGCTCCCAAAATGCAGAAATAGCATCTCAAAGAACCTAGATTATTGCATTTTCTGAGGAGAAGGTATGCCCCGCACACCCCTCCCCACCCAGGTTGTCACGTTGCGCTCTCGCCGCAACTGCTACGCCCTGACCTGAGTCACGCAACCGAGTCACGCAACCGAGTCACGCAAACTTGGTCTCCAACGTTTATTGACAATCAAGAATATCGTCTTTTCATAATCACCAATGTACGTAACTCGTATTGTAAAGAACAGACGTGTTGGTGAAGTCGATCTACTGGAGTGATGATTGAAGAAATAGAAAAGATTGCCTATTATACTTACTCCTGAAATTGAGCCAATGCCTTAAGCATCGCACCATTCTGCAAAAAAAAACACGAATAATAAATAATACAAATACTGAAATGCCGAGCGATTCGATTCAATGCAGCAAGCCCATGCACTCGATACCGACTGTATAAGGAATTATACCGTTATGGTAACTTATTACGATAAAAAATATGCCAGAATTTTGGACTAAAATTCAACTAAACTAGCGAAATAAATTTGGGTACACTTTTGAATTTTCGTCGTCTCTTGATAGGCCTTTCTGCTCAAAACAACTATGAAAACCCCCTTTAAATTGATTTTTGATGAAATCAGCGAGTTTTTACCGTTTGAAATAATAAGAAAATAATTTACTTACCGCCGATCGTTTGTTCCTGCTTTTGGAAACTTCCTCCGAGAGATGCATAGCTGCATTGACGATACCAGGTAAAAGCTGAAGAGGGTGAAAAATATATGCGTAAACATATCATTGTGAATGTTTATGCTATCACAGGGTGATCCATTCTCGTCCCCACAGCCCTTTCGCATCTCTTCGTTTTCGCATCTCTTCGTTTCTCGTGCCTAGGCCCCGCCGGCTAAGAGATGCGAAAGGGCTGTGGGGACGAGAATGAGGGTGATCAAAAAAAGTATAATTTGTATGCTGAAAATGTCGATAATGGACTGACAACTCACCGATCGCCTGGATCTTCGTTGAGATTCAACTGCAAAGCTTTCAAAGCCTTCAACAAACTTGCTCTGAAACAAAACAAAATCAATCATGAGTATTAAAAGGCTGAAAAGAATTGTCCTGCTTCGTGTTTAATTTAATCTGGGAGTAAATAGAATCGTTAATTTATCAGCAATTCCAGATGAACGCAACTCAAGAGCAATAAGCTGTTTGTCCTGTCCTGTGGTATCTTCGAGCTGGGGTTCCTGTGTGCAGGCTTCAAAATCGCCGCCAGACTGCAACAGTCCGTATTTTAGCGCGAGCACAGCGCCCCGAAAAGGATGAACTGGAACGAGCGTGAAAATTATGAGAGGCGACGAGTTGATAGCTGTGAGTAGCGGCGACTCTCGAGAGGCATTTCAAGAGGCCATTTTCGCAGCCAGTCTAGCTGCTTTTGTAAATTGCTTCGAATTAAGGAAAGATTTCATGATAAAAAAATATCAGATTAGTGGGCAGCGATGAATGTGGAATTTGTCGCCAGCTATGTTCTTTATCGTTTTAACCTCGTTTCCAGGGCCACGGGAACGAGGAGACCCAAGATTGAAATGGTAATTCTCCGTACCGTCGTTGTCATAAATTTCCTCTATGGGAAGTTCTGAGAATTTGTTGGTACACCATGACTGCATGTGTTTGCCTTTATGCTCACCACCTGTCGTCTTCAACTGTGCGAAATTGAAAGTCGTGTCACTTTTGGAAAACACGTAATTGCATGCATTTCACTTTCGATAGTCACTGATGATTTTGTTTCCGCATTCCTCCTTGTTGACAACGTACGCGAGGGTCGGCGCTGATGGCATGCCTCGTGGTTTTATTATGCAGAGCAGACTGAACGAATTCTCACGGCTTGTGAACTACACTGCTAAATATAATTCTCTGTTTAATCACTGATTTGTCGGGATGCTTTCAATCATTTTCCTTGAACAGTTGAGCTACATAAAAGTTACCGCATTGTAGAAGCAAACTCCCAAACTCTGTCAATCTCTATCCATGATATACAGAGGGCGCCTGCACTGAATACGACTGTTTGCGCGACAAATGCTAACATTACGCCGGTGTGCCGTCTATATAAATGATACTTTTAACGGCAATGGCAGATAGAAAATCAACGTGATGAGGGTAACGTCCTGTAGGGGCTGCTATAGATAAACCTGCAACGTTGAAGGTATTTTCCTTCAAAACAATAAACCATATAGCAAATATGAAACAGCGAATTGAAGATTCGAATGACCAGAAAAGGTAATCAAACTTTCTCTGTTCACTCATTCAGAGTTTACAAAGATAAAATACTTCTTGCTTGTGCATTGAGAATGGAGTTTCATGTATTTCATTCCATGCGTATTTATCGCTCGGCTCCCCGTTCACGCGGCCGCACAACAATTATTTCACCAAGTGTTTAACAGTCAGTTTTCGTCGTACTCACCTTTTTGGCGACTGGACTGCTGGAACAGCAAGCAATGAGGACGAAAATAGCGCAAAGCACAAAAATGGATTTCATCTTTTGCAAACTGATATCAGTTAAACGATATACCTGAAGTCGGTCGTGTAAGGTGTGCCTTCTCTGCTGGCGAAGGTGCTAAATGGGATGATGCAAGGACGCAACGCGGAAAATATAATCGGTCACATGATTTTATATACGAAAGCATGCAACGCAAAGTGGTCTGATGCAAACAGGAACTAACATAACCAGACGTAAAATTACTTTATGATAATGCGATGGCATGCATTATAATGTGGCAAAGGACCGCGAACGAAACTTGAATTATTGTCCGCGCCACTGGAACATGACGTAAAATTAATCAGTAAGATCATAGTAAGATGCACGGTACATAAAATACTAGGAACACGCGGATATTTATGCGTTCTGCTTTAAATTTATCGTGTTCTAAAGATCTGATACGTTTGATGTTCGGTAAGCCCGTGATCCCTTTCGAGTGCGATGGATGACAGTCCACTCTCATCCCCAGAGCCTCTCGATTCTCTTTGCCCGCGGGGCCCGAAGAACAAGAAATCTCTCAACCTCGTTCCCAGAGCCATCTCCACTTTCAAGATGGCGGGTGGGCGCGAAGAAACCCTGGCGAACAGCAGGTCACATGTCTCCAAAAATATTGGAGATTTTTGATTGTTTCAAAATGGCGGCGGGCTCGCGATTGGCTAATTTTGTGGTCACGTGACCTGCTGTTCACCAGGGTCTTCTTCGCGCCCACCCGCCATCTTGAAAGCGGAGATGGCCCTGGGGACGAGGTTGGAAAGATTCCTTCCCCCCGGCATAGACAGGGCTGAATAACGTCTGCGCATGCCCCAAGCGCTTGCCAGGAAACCATAGCAACAACATAGGTAAAATGGCGTGATTTTCAAAAATACGAAACACTGCAAAGGTTTTCGCCAAAGAATAAGAGTTTGCCTGTAAACTTAAGCTTTAAATCTTGCAGTGGATCCACCTGTTACTGAGTGAAAACATATCTTTTGAACACCAGGGTTTTTTTTCTGAACACTCGCTGAAAAATAGCCACGAAGCGCCCCACGATGTCAGAGTCCGCGAAAATGCAGAAACGAAGCAGTAATGATTTACTCAAGTTTTCTCGTATTCCACGGCATTTCATGGCGAATGTAAACTTTGAAGTGTTCAAATTATTATTTTTGAAAGTAGGAAAAGGAAATATTCCCGTTTTGGAGCGGAAATAAAAGACATTTATCTCTCCTTGCCGTCGTGTTTCAAAACCACACAACAACACGTTCGCGCCAAAAATTTGCTATTTCTGTCGATTGCTGTCATGAAATCCCGCACATGCGCAGACGTTATTCAGCCCTGTCCCCGGCATACCGTCAGCCAGTTCCGCTTTCGAATTCATTACGACAACAATATCGTGAAGCTGTGTAAAGACGGAAATTAATAACGAGAGAATGGCCGCTAATTATAAATTATCCAATGATGATCTTCAATCCCTCAAGCAAGTATATTCAGCATGGTTTTCGGAAGAAAGCCAAAATCAGTTCTCTATTCTCGTTACAGGCAAGACCGGCGTTGGCAAATCTCGTCTTGTGAACGCTCTCGTTGGAAAAAAAGTTGCACATGAAGGACGACCCAGAACGGCTTGTACGGACACTGTTACATCGTACCGCGCTGAAATTGATGGCGTTGAAGTCGTTGTCTGGGATTCACCAGGGCTGCAAGATGGATCGTGCAACGAAAACGTTTACGTTGCAGACATGAAGAACAAGCTAAATCAGGGATTCGATGTTATGATTTACTGTCTCAGTATGACCGAGACACGGTTTTATGACGCTGATAAGAACGCGATTCGGACAATGACAAGAGCATTTGGACACGAGCTCTGGAACAAAGCAGTGGTGGCCTTAAATTTCGCTAACAGAATCATTGACCCTGATGAAGAGGACGAGCTAGCTTACTTTATGGGCGAGAAATATCACTGGGATAAAGCGATCGATGACATCCTTGGCGAACTTGGGATCGATTGCAAAGTGCGCAAAGCCCTTCCAGTAGTCCCGACAGGAAACATACAAACATCTTCGCCTTCCAACTTGTGAGAACTGGCTCTCTGAACTCTGGATGAGCTGCTATGGCGTCATGAGTGTATCATCAGGGTTAACTTTGTACAAAATTAACAAGAATCGTTTGACATTTCCAGGTTCTACGGCAGCCAGTATGGTAGCTTGCGTGGCAGGTCGGCGAACACGAAGCGCGAGGAGTCGGAGCACTCCGACTCCCCTCCCTCCCCTTTCTACGCCTGCCACGCAGGCTACCAGTACGGAAGTCGCATGTAGCAGTCAGACTTGTGAAGATGAAAACCAATTGCTGATTCCCGAGTCAGCTAATATACAAAACCCTGATGACCCTGGGGACATCCCAAGAGAGATTCCTTTGAACGAAGAACAGGAAGACAGATTTTGGAAGAAGATATGGGCAGTGTTTGTGAACGGTTGCAGGGGAGCTAAGCACTTAGTCACAAATCTTAGTCACGCTGTTCTTAGGTTTTTATCTGAGTAGTCGGGGGAAGGGGGGGGGGGGGGGGGGGGGTTACCAGCAGAGCAGGGACCTACAATCATGGACAAAAGTTTTGGGACAGTTTGTGCTTTTCATGTATTTCCTACCTGTCTTACATTGTAACGAAATGCCCAGTTTAATTTGCCACCCAAAAAATTAGCCTGATCGCTAGATCTATCAATTATTCTCCCTTAATAAATAATGTTTTTAGTTTTAATTGTGGAGTAGAGTGCTGTGGAGTCTTCTCTGCTATGTAAACTTTTTACAAGTAAATAAATCTTTATTATATTCAGGTGGGTTGAAATACTGTTTCCCCCAGCCAGCTCGTGCATGAAGAACAGTTTTTCTGTGGAACAGCTCCGCCTTTTGTCCTCCTGTAGGTTAACGTTATTATTTTTGTTTATAGAATTATACCCCTGCTGAACCGTTGCGTTTTCGACGCAATATAAGAATTCTCTATTTCTTGGTGATTGGTCAACTTCGATCGCAGCCGTTATATTTGGTCCAGCGTTGCTAGTCACGGTGTGTTGGCTGCCGCTGAGTATCCTGTTGTTATACAGAAAAAGCTACGGTAGTCTCGTTACGTTAGTTCAGTACACAGAATGACGACCAAATTAACGGTTAGCTGTCAAGACTAAGAGAAAATTGGAGACTACAAAAACAAATGAGGTTAAATTCCAGCTAGAAAAGGAAATGTACTGCTTTCCAAGAATCCACGCAACGTCACAATCACCGTGACATGACCTTGCTTAGCTTCGGGCTCAGTTACTGCAGTGCTTTCGTTTTGGAGAAAATCACGGAAGAATACGAGAAACTGTCCGATTGTGCTCGAGCAGAATTCAAGAAAACGATTGTAGAATGGTTTTCGAGCTTTTCATATATCAAATTTCAAATTTAATTTTATCAAGCCTCAAAATCCCATCATTAGATAAAGATTGCTGCTGTATAATCAGCCACAAAATGTCAACTTGTTAGCACGAATATAACAGAAGATATTCAAAATATAGAGGTTCAAATTTTGGTATACCGTCCCATACAAACCACTGTAATTTTATGCCTTATAGTTCTAAACTGAAGGACGACGCAAACTATTGAGAAATTGTACCCATATCTCGGCCGCAAATTGCAATGGAGAGCAGTGGACAAAATCTAGGCTAATCACCCACACCCCCTTCACTTCAAAATGGTCCGTCCGTTATCCGATGCAGTGTTCACGGATCGAGTAAGTGGTTACCATGAAAATATAAATCACAACCTATATTGTTATTATAGTGGAATCCCGATTTCTCGAATATCCAAGGGTGCTATCTGCAGTTTATAGTTTCAAACGAAAATTGGTTCGAGAAATATCAGGGGTAAAATTACAGTGAAACAAATCCAAGGGAAACGACTTTTGGTTCGAGTTATCGGGTTTTTTGAGAAATCGAGGGTTCGAGAAATCGGGATTCGTCTGTATTATTAGTATTGTTATCATAGTATTTATATATTTATGTAAAATGGCACACACATATTTAAAGGCTATTTTAAATTATAAATATTACACTGGCGCTAAAATCATAAACTGGAAATAAATTGATTCAAATTAAATTGATGTTAATTTCTTGTCTGAGATCGTGTTTTATGTTAGATCTTGGAAAAAACAAAAGGAAATCAACGCGATCCTAGATCAGACAAATCACCGAAGAAGCTCTTGCTCTAAAAGTGTAGTCAAAACAAGGAAACTGGCGCTAATTTATCAATTTCCGAAGCCGATAGAAATGATTTTTTTCGCTCTTGTTTTTTATTTTGTGTTCGCTTCAGCGAGTTTTGTTCGGCAAATGAAACAGAAAATTGACAGGCTATAAAAAGAGGTATGTTCCGAACGGATCAAAAGCTACCGTGACAAAGTTCAGCCAGCGCTGAATCAGCCATATAATAATATCGTAGCTTTTCTGAAAGAGAGTTTTCACAGTATTTCTTTCATCACCGTATCCACCTGCCAATTTTTCACAGTAAGGAGGGTGTAATGGTGCTGGTGGGGGAGGGGGAGGGGTGGGTTAGCGCTACACATTTATTTTGACCGACCTGAATTCGAAATATTTATTAGACGAAAAAAAAAACGTTTGACGCGCCCCGGACGCGCCGCTTATTCCTGCAAAGAGTGCATAAAAAAAACCGTTACTGAAACCGTTCTTGAAAAAATTGGAATTACTGTGTAAACACTTCGAAACCATGCTTGGATTTTCCGTTTGCCAAAAATAATTGGTCTATGTTTTCCTGTTAATTTAACCTTGACCTTGTAGTTTAATTGTTTTCCTTCACTATAGTTATTATTTGTTTATTGTATTATTCTTTTTCACGCTGTTATTACATAGTATTAGTATTCACATTTTTTTCTACACTTCATAAGCTTATATATATATTGTGTGCATTTCAGTTTACTTTAGAACTGACGATGGATGTTGTACATCCGCCAGAACATGTTTTCAAAATTTAAAAGTGTCGTTGTCTTTCTTAAAATATTTATTTTATTGCTATTTTCGCCGAAAGTTTTTCTGCAAAACAAAGTGTAAATTTGAGTTTCCTGACTATTCTTCTTGCGGTTTGATCATGTCAAAATGTTAATAAAAGTGTTCACGCTTTTTTGAATCGCACAGTAAAAATGCACTTTGCCATGTTGAAGATTATGAATGTTCTGTTCAGTATTTGGTCATCTATATTCGTCGCAGATCGTGCCATTGAAAAATTCAGCCGCGCGCAATTTTTCACCTTCGATGTCTGAATAATCCGTCTCGATTTTTAATGTTAGTTTATTGTTACCATCATTTATCATCGCTCCTTGGTGTTATAGATTTGATGTTGTGCCGCAACACTAGTATTGGACCAACCTCGTTCCCAGGGCTTTTCCCTTCTAAATTAGAAGGGAAAAGCCCTGGGAACGAGGTTGGTATTGGACAGTACAGTCGAACCCCTATTAGCTCCACTTGTCATTTCCTCGAGGGTCAGGGGCACCCAACCTCGTTTCGGTGAAATATCTGTTCGGCCGGAAGGCCTTGGATAATCGCCTCAGATATTCGGATTAAAGTTTGGAGTTTTCTTTAGGGAAATATCATCTCGAACTTTCTTAATATAGGAAAATTAATGCCTATAATTTTCGGAGAGATAAAAATTTCGTTTTGGGTACGAAAAAAGGTCAGCTAGGATTTTCGGAAAGGAAAATCAACAAGGAAGAGCTCAGTGAGGTTTTCGGGAAATGACTAAAAAAGCCCTAATTAATTCGTGTGAAGTCTAAAGTTCCCCTAGAATGACCAAGATATAAATTTTATAGCGCAGCTTAGAATTCATTTATAGACGGCTTTAAAAGCACACCAGACAGCCTAAAATAGTGTTTTTAAAAAATCATTTAATTAACATATCGTGACATAGCTGCGGTGTCATAAACTTCTAGAGGAAATTTTCTTGTTTTCTGCCGTATTGCTTCTTTCGAACCGCTCCGCCAGCATAGTACTTCAGGCGCTGAGGGGACCCCCCTCCTTTGAAGCTATTTTCCATAAACCTCCCCCCCCGTTTCCCTTTCCTGTATTCCACCAGTTTCCTTGACTCATAAAAAATGAAAAGCCGAAACTGCTTCGATTATTTTTTTGTAACGGTGAACTTTTTTCGCGTATTATCGCATTACCGTTTATTATGTCGAATTAAGCACTCTATTTTCTTTCGAGAAACGGTAAAAGCCGGGCGTTTTTGTGTTTGTCTCTTGGCTATAAATAGGACTGTTCGACCAGTTTGCAAAAACTCGCATTTGATTGTAGCAATTTTCGAAAAGGAAACAATTACTGATCTAAATTTGTAGATGGCGGCTGTATTTTACAGATAAAGCTAAAATTGACCGAGCGTGGCGAGCTAGCGACACTCGACTACAAAAATCAGAAAATTGAACGGTGCATTTTTTAGTTTTATCGACGGAAGTCGACAAAACCACAGACCGGAAAATTATTTTCAGTTGAGAAATCAGAGATAGCAAAAACGAAAGTTACCAGCGATGTTAGTCTTGTAACATCACGTACCGATGGGTTTTCAACAACGGAAAACGGAATATTATAAACAACTCAAGTTTTTTTTTTTTAATATATTGGACGTTTATATTTTCATTCTCACGAAAGACACGAAACGATAAACGTCTTAAACGTTCATAAAATTTCAAAACATAACCCAACGGTTTATTTTGTCTTTGGTTTATATCCATTATCGTGTCTTTCTTTTTTGACTCAAGTTAACCAAGATTATAAACCACCCGGGGCAGTATATTAATATATAACAAAACCCGTTTTCCCAGTTAACGAAAAATAAAGGCAAAGCAAACATATATAGAGAGTTATCTGACTAACGAAATCGTCTAACTGCTTTGAAGCACTTGTTCGACACGAAAGCCTGTAATGTTTAGAAATATGTCGCCGAGGGCGACGAAGAAAAAATGTTCATTGTAAAAATACTGTGGTTGTCTATTCTAATCAAAATCATTATTTGTTCTTTGTGACGTAAACGTGGTAATTGAAGGGTGTCTCAATCTTGCATACTTTTAGAATGCTAAAATAAACATCTCAAATGTAAAGCACGACCATTTAGCGTGGAATAGTTCACAGGGCACATGCTAAACAGGATCGTGTTTTGTTTGCATTCCTGTTTCGTCAAAAAGAATTCTTTTTCTCGCTTTTTCGCACGAAATTGAAAATTCTGGCATCGCGGAAAGTTCCGGTGGTTTTGCATAATAAAAGCCTCAATCACGTGTTTCGATTGTTCGCTGGCGTTTGATTGACAGCTGCGACGTAAGGCGAGAGCTCCTATTGTTTGTCGTCATTTCAGTTCTGCAAGGAGAGATCAGTCTGGCAAAGTGGTAAGGTTTAAAGCTGTTCTTTATTGCCCGTTTGTGCTCTTAAAAAACGCCAAAAAATACCCAGGTAGTAAGCTTAAGGATTTTCCTTCTGTTTTCAAACGAATTTTGCGGTCTTTTCGGTGTTTTTAGCAGGTTTTAAAAGTAAGTTACATGCTGTAAGTCTTCTCAGGTAAAACAGTGACTGGTTTTAAGGGTGTCACATCTTAATCCTGTTAAAACGGCCTTGTTCGATTCCACATCTTTTTAAAAACTACAGCAATGAATTCTCCAGGTTTTTCGCCGTCGTTGAAGTTTATTTTCGAAGGGAAAACAGCGAATTGACGCGTTTAAAACTTGATGCAAAACCAAGATGGAGTACAAGGAAGCCAACAAAACAAGAATTCACATGGAAGCGAGGTCAAGTATTTCACACACGGGAAGAGACTACGGTTTCAGTTTTTGTCGCCGTGAATAAGACATCAAAAGCCCTAAAAAGCCCAGTCCCTGTTAGGCAAAGAGTTGATATTTTAGTTTTGAAAGTGTTCTATTCGAACAAAACAGAGAGAAAGAGTATTTCGAGTGAGAAACCCGTCTCAAACTAAAAGGTTATTGAATATTCAAACACCCGAAAACACTTCAAGCGTGGAGTTGACGTTCGCTGATAAAACTTCAAGTTTACGGTAAGCTAGTTAGCGCAACACGCTTTCGGTTTACATGGAAATGACAGTTCTTTATGTTTAAAGAATTGTACTTTCCCTAATCAATGAAATAATCTCGAAAACGATCAAGCTTCGTGTCCGAATCAAGGTTAGCACTGGGCGATTTTTGGTACCGCGCGCGGGTTGTTACGAAACTTGGAAGTGTAAATTGATTTCCCCGCATTGAATCGCAATTTATCCGCTTTTGTTCGGCGGGTTTCCCAGCGATTTTATCCAGCTGAAGTTTTCCATTTTTAAATGGGATTCTCGAGTGTCGATGCAGTTTAGATGTTGGAAGTTGTCGGAGCATAAACGCCGTAAAGGTCGTTTTCGTTCAGTTTCTCTTTCTTAGCTTCATCTCGGGTGGCCGACTTGTTTTCGCTTCCAGCCGTGTCGGATGCGAAAAAAGATTATGTCAAAACGCGAAATGCCGTGTTCCGGGGGACAAATTGCCGATGTTTTGGAATCTTTTGGAAAGCAGTAGTTCAGTTTGTTCGCAAACATTCGAGTCAAGGTAGTCAGTTTAGTGTTATCTCAAAATCCCAAAACTCGCCTGTTCTAAATTCATCACATATCTGCCCTGGAGCAAATTACATACGGCGCTGACGCACGTTTCACGCAATACTTAAAATTTTTTCATGATTCAGAAAAAGACACAAAAAAGCAATAAAGAAATGTTTCTGAAGTTTTTCTGGCTGCCGGGGTGATCTTTTCACACCAAATTAATTATTTGTCCACGAAGAAACATTTGTTGTTCAAAAGCCTTGTTTTTTAACGTCTTTGTAGCAGGAGCGATTTGTTTATACTTCGTCCAAAACCGCGGCCGCATGTTTCATGACACGGTACTCAAAAACCTCGTGTCTTTTTCTACTGACAAATATATTTATCTATTTCGGAATTTTAATCGCTGTTTGAATCTCTTCGGGGATATCAAAATGCAACTTTATATAGTGTGATCAACATAACTAACCGACAGTTTTCAATACATTGTTTTTTTTTCTTTTTATACTCGGAGTGTTTTCCATTATTTGAAAAGCGCGTCCAAAAAAATTATCAAATCCAGCGGAAAAAAGGTTGCAAACAATATTTTAAACCTTTTACTAAAAACAGTCTTGTTTTAATGATAAGCTTTTAGTCTTTTTAGCTAGCTTACTAAAGAAATAAGACTGTTTTATTATATATTAAGAAGTGCACACATGCCTGACAGTTGTCACGTGAGGTTTAAACAAAGGCCTGTTAGCACCTGGTGCAGAAAGTGTTCTTTACAATTGTGTCTAGAGTAAACTGTACATCCAAATATCTACATGTTTACCTAGTTTAGAGAGAATCTCTATACAAACAGGTACCCAATGTTTTATGTCACTTTAAAAAACAAATTCTAAAATAATTTTATAATTCAAATTTTTATATTTATAATATTTTTTGTGGGCATTTTTTTAAGACTTACAAAACAAATATATGCATATTAGTTATACAAAGGCAGGGTTTCATCTAGTATTCTACTCTTATTTTTGTTGTTCTCACTGACTTTTTGTTTACAGTGACTATGTAAGTATAAAAAGATAATTTTGATTTTTGAGTGATGAACCACAAGAAAAATAATCGTAACAATAAATGATTATTAGTTGAGTTCTTCAATCAAATGCTGTGAATTTGGCATACTGCCTTAATATTTCTGCATGAAGATAATAACACTGTATTTATGAATAAGCACTGTTAAGCCCCTTCCACACGAGCAAGTTTTCCTTGACAAGTTTTCCTTGCTCGTGTGGAAAGGGAAATTTGGCAATTTTTTCCTTGACAAGTGTCCTTGTTCAAAAACAAGCGTGCCAGTTTTTGAACAAGGACACTTGTCCAGGAAAAATTGCCAAGTTGCAAAACTTGTTCGTGTGGACGTGCAACAAGGAAAACTTGACAAGGAATCCCTGGTGCCCAGCGGCCTTATCTTGTTGCTCGCGACCTGGATCGTATTAAAGACGATAATCCGCTGTACAATATTATTGTTGTTACAAAGAAAAATTGTGAAAGAAAAATTGTTTATCGTCCACATGAGCAAATAAAATTTGTCAAGGAAAAACTTGTCAAATTAAATTTGTTGTCTATATCCACACGAGCAAGGAAAGCTTGTCAAGGAAAACTTGTCAAGGAATACTTGCTCGTGTGGAAGGGGCTTTAGTTTACTATTAATCAGTCACTAACTTAGTCGCTGGCTGTTGAGCCATGTCAATGGTCTTTTCGCTAGGTGCCCTGATTGACATTTTTATGAAGATACAATCATGTATTTTGCTTGTGGTTTAGTGTCTTTGTACATAACTGCATTTTTCCTGTTCCCAAATAACTACTGTACAGCTAACTTAAGTCTGTTAAATATAGTTTCACATTGATCGAGTGTATTAAATATATCACACAAAACAAAATATTATAAAATTATGGCTGGCTATACATGTAGCTAGGTATTTAATGCGTGAGTGTACGAATGCACTAAACAAGGTTATGGCAGATAGAGAAAAGTGCTTACTTTGTATTTACATTAATTTATTTAGCCTTTTGCAAAAAAGTACTCTGAGCTAAACTCGCACTTATTTTGGCTATTGTAATAAACAAAGTTTTGCTTTCTTAAATAAAATGGAACGTGGAAATTCATATGTTTTCTAATGTTTTGAGTATAATACTGTTGTCTTGGTATTGCAGAAACCATGATTGTTATAATCATGTTTAAACATTAAATTTAATTGTGTAATGTGTTGTGGTATATAGTAGGTATGGGTATAAATTATGGGTATATTGTAAATTATTGTCAAATTGTGAATCTTTTGTTTATAAGAAACTGTCAATTTTTAGACCATTTTATATTCAACAACTTTGCATCAATCAATATTTTCATTATTTTCAGGGCATGCACGCTGGAATTTAAAGTAACAAAATGAATGGACTGCAGGAAGTTTCACTTGTTATTCCCAGTGTAAATCTAATGAGTGAAAACTTTGAGCCACAAGCCAAGAAACAGAGACTGCAGGAGTCTAACGATGTAGAACAACTACAGATGGATTTTCAAATTGATCAGATGATGTCCAAAAGCCCTGAAGGTACTGTAACATTATTTTATTGGGCCAGGTTGAATTTAATTGGATGTTAACAGTCCAACCTCGCTATTCGTGCATCCGCTTAATTAATATTAATATTGGATATATAATTATATAATAAAATTTTTTATACACCTTGTTATTTTATATTCATGAACATTTATTTGCATGCATGGACTAACCCTTAAATAATTAGGCTCACATTTACATTTTGTATTAAATTTATAACTTAATTGCTTATATGGATCGACAGCTTGTTAATAACAGATACTTTCTGTGGCAGTCCTGACTACAGTGTACACGTATAAATGGGGTTTGACTATATTTTGATGTGTATGTACAGTGTACATATATGCGCCATTTGAAAATGGTACAATCATGCAGCTTATGGTTAAAGTCTCGACTTAATTATATATACAAATCTAACTCCAGTTTCCATAGAATGAAGTGACTAGGAGTGTCGGTATACTCATCGATCGCAGGTGGATATGAGCATTTTTGTCAGGTTGCCCTCACCCAGGTCTGTGCACTAGCAAATTGTCAGATTGGAGATCGAGAGGCACTATGAGAATAAAGGAACAGTTAACACAGTGACCCAGACCTGTGCTTGAGCCCGGACCCATGACTCGATAATCAGCTTTAATTATTAGCTATAAAAAACTTATTAAAATTAATATATAATTTATAATTTGTTATGGTCCTGACAGCTCTGTGTAGTGATCAGACCTGATCAATATCTTATTTCTCCTTATAAAACTTGATGCAAAATTGTCAATCAGACTGGTTGAGGTATTTTTTAATTTTATTTTTTACCTTACAATATCTGAGTGTACTTCTTTGTGAGTGATGTGGTGGCCTGGTTAATTAGTGCATAATTGCATGGACTCCAGATTGAACTAGGTTTCAAGTGCCTCCCTCTTCATAAATGCCATGGATAACGCATACCTGACAAAATGCTAAGGGTAACCTGTGATGGACTTAAATGCATCCCATCCAGGGGGAGTTAAGCTTAAATTACTCCTATTCGGTACTTCGATGCTGTCTACAGAATTCGGGATATTTAGCTCTGGCAGTTGGCCAGTTTGGCAAGGAAGTGATATATTAAAATGCTTCCAGAAGTGACTGGGAAGTGTTATATCTAGTTAATTATATAATATAATATTTTAATTTAATTTAAATTATATTTTACAGTTAAAATTGAAAATTCAAAACCAAGTGATGGATCAGAAGGGCAAGTGACAGCTGTCAATCAAGACCAAACTGAGCCCAGCAAGGAAGGAGCAACAGCATCCAGTGAAAAGAACAATCAAATCAAAGAAACTGTAAAATCTGAGGGCAAGAATAGCATTGTTAATGGAGAACAGCAAAATAACAATATGGAGAACAGCAAGAGTACAGCTGTTGTTGATTCAAAATTAGATTTGTCAATCGTGAAGAAGGAGAAGAAACCAACTTTTGAGGATGATGACCCGTTTGCAGCTTTGGATTGGAAAGATGGGATTGCTACCCTCCCAGGTACTATCATAGCTGCAGTGAATTTTAATGCTTTATGAATGCGCGGTTTCAGAAAATATATTAGTACGTATAATATACCCAAGACAATTTTTCTTAAAGGAAAGTATGAAACTAAACTGGAATTTTCAAGTTGGTGGGGGTTCTAACCAAAAACCTTCCGTGCTGGGGGAGGGGGGGGGGGGGGGGGGGGTTATGGTCATTTTCTGGAACCACACAATCAATGTCTTCAGACCCGTTTGTGATTTTTGAAAAGGCCGGATCCGATATAGATAGACTGCATTTAATTATTATTTAAAATTTTATTAGTGTAATTGTATGAGGATGTTAACTTATTTTGAATCAATAAAATTTGATTGGTTAAAATATTGCTCAATATATCAGTCTGGAAACATTAAAGATACTGATCGAGTAAAGCTCGCGCAGAGATAAGCAAACCAAAATTGATATGAAATGCATGTTAAAACTAATTAAAATTGTTTCTAAAGCTGCAAAAAACAGTCATTACAAATAATTTCCATAAAATTCTATATTTGGAATTTTGACAGGCAGCTGGGTAGCTGAGTAGGTTAGCCTAAGGGCATTGTTCCGATTGTTATCTGGAAATCCCAGGTTCAAGCCCTCCACCCTGCCACTATTAGGTGGATTTGTTCTCTGTAGTCCTCATGAGTAAGTTCAACCCCTTGGCCGTGCTTTGAAGCCAGCCAACTCAGGTCTTAGCCTCCTTACCAATGCCAATTGGAATTCTTACCCACAGTCATTATGTTTATACTTGAAATATGATGTTTTGTCTGTTTGAGTGGTATACCTGTAAACTAGCCTTGAGTTCAGTGCATTTACAACTGAAATATTTATTTAGTAGATTATTTTTATTCAGTATTAAAGGTAAAAGTTCATTTTGAGGGATGCTGTTCTGGTTTTATTACTTCCTGAAAATTGGCCGGTCAATTTTAATATTAGCTATTATTATACGACGTGACGTTTTAGAGTGCGAATACGCACAAAGACGAGAGCAGATATGAGACCGTATTACACGGGTCTCAGTCCCCCTGACCGCGCGCTACGGAAAACACTGTTGAAAGCCTATATTTTAGGAAAGATATTATGTCGTATAATAAACAATTTATTCAGCGGAAAGTTGTGTAATACGGCTGGGCATTTTTACTCGTCAGTTTTTATTTTTTCTCGCCTAAAGGCTCGAAAAAATAAAAACCGACTCGTAAAAATACCCAGCCGTATCACACAACTTTCCGCTGAATAACCTCTATATATTAAAGACATAATATATGGTGTCTAATTAATAATTGAAGGGTCCAGTCGAAAACTATGCTAACGCGCGTTTGCTCACTTAGCATAGTTTTCCACTTGATAATTTTTTGCGTGGGCCCTGAGAGGTATTTTTAGGGATTAACAACCTTTGTCATGTTTTGATGTTGAATCTGTTATTAATACAACAATGTATTTTTAACTTTTAACTTTTTGTAAGCACATAGTAATTCATTTTAATGCGATGATGTGATCAATAAACAACATTATTAATTTCCTTTTGTTCAATTTTCACAGGGAGCAACCTGAAGTTCAAGTTGACGGAGTTTGGTACTCTAGAGATAATCAGTACAGTGGAAACAGACAAGGGTGAAATACAATGGAGTACACCAACAGAACATCGCAAGTCAACAAGCGACGAAACTACTAATGACGCAGCAAAGGAAGGGACTACAGTGGACAAGAAGGACAAAGGTACTTCCTGAAACAAAACTGATCCATGTCTAATCTCCCCTTAGAAGGGGCTGGGAGTGGAGGGGGGGGGGGGGGGTGGCTTAATAGAGGGGGGCTCATTTCAAATCAAAATTTTCAAGAAAATTCACATTAAGTTTTCAAACTTTACTATTGCACCACTAACTAAAACAGAACAAGAAATGGGTTATGTTTCACCGTCTTACAAAATTAATGCAATGTAATTTTTACCCTAACTCAACGATAGTTCTGGAAATTAAAGACCACATTTCAATACAAAGTGACTGAAATGCCAGAAAAAATATTGTCGGTGGGGGGGGGGGGGGGGGGGACTTAAATTACAAAATCTGACTTCCAGAGCGGCTTATTAGAGAGGGACACAACTTAATAGAGAGGGGGGACTAAATAGAGCTTTTATGGTAAATACATTGTCAATCATCAACTAAGGAATATTGTCTTGATGTACAGCCAAATTCTCACAACTAATATTGAAAGAAATGTATGAGAGTCAGTGAGGAGAATCTATAGTTCAATCTTGAGACTGCTAGGAGGGTGGACAATCACGTTATTGATAATAATGCTCTTTTGAACTTTTAATAACAGTGTAATAAAGTTCATTCATTCATTCATTTAGTTTTATTGGACTCTAAATTCATTGCGATAGAACTCTTCTGAAAGATGCGCTTCTTTGCACAAACATAACTCTGTTGAAAAGGGAGCAAACAGTAATTAGTTTTTTAACAGCGATTTTTCCAAACATAGGCTGAACTTGAAAACGTCTGCCCGACTTTTTCAACTTAAGATCAGATCTTTTTTTCTGTTCAATTGTTGTAAATGCTTTTAGTAACCTGTGGGGTAAAATAAAGTTTGTTGTTGTTGTTGTTGTTGTTGTTGTTGTAGAAGCTCCTGCATGGGTAACTCATGACTAGCATAAGAGTATAATTTGTGAAAAAAAAAACTGGGCCATTAGATTTCTATTGATGTAAATATGGCTTTTCGAAGTGATGCTCACGACAGTGCCCCTTTAATTGCGTTACGTTTTGCTGCTCACTTTTCCTCAGGTACTCCCAAGAAAGCTAACAAGGGCCCCCCGGATACTGGTGACGTCTTGTGTTGTGAAGTGTGTGGGAAGTACGGACTGCGACAGGACTTTTCAGCATCAGGCAGGTTTTGTGGCCTGTCTTGTGTGGGAGTCTACACAGGGAGAAGGAACAAGGGCAGGGAGTTTGTACGCAAAATCAAGACTGCTGATGGAAAGATTGTGAAGAAGAAAAAGAAGGGAAAAAGAAAGAAAATCGGAATGGCGGACAAACCAGCAGGACCAGCTAGTGTACTTGTAAGTAGCAATCCCCAAGATTTCTGCAGAGTTAAAATTATATTTAGCTGCACGCAGCAGTGATTCTTGTTACATGAAATCTTCGCAACACTTAAATTTACCTTATTACATGAAATTTCGCGAAATTAGTGTCGCGAAAATAAAATTTGCTGGCGCGAAAATTAGTGACGTAATTTTTAGCTATAAATTAATTAACGCTGTAATATTAAATCACACGTATCAGTCCCGACTTTTGTCAAACTTTATAAGACTGAGATTTTAAAATTTTCGCAAAATCTCGAAATTAAAGTGTCACGAAATATGGCCACTCCAAATTCGTGAAATTAACGTGTCGCGAAAATGTCATGTAATAAGGTAATAAGTTTTGTGTCTTCTTAACGTTTTAGGCGGCCGAAAGGTTTCCTCTTCACTTGTTTCGCGAGCCCCGGTTTCTCTTTTCCCGCTAGAGAGCCTATTGACTGTATGTCGATTAGCCAGATGAGCGCAAATGTTTTTTTTTTTAAAGGATTTAGAGAGGAAAGGCACTTTCTTAGCTAGTTTTCAATTTCACATAATATAAATTGTTTTAGAGCGGTTTTCAATTGAGTGTCGAAAACCAAAACCAAAGCAATTACTAAACAATGGCCAATCACAACAAACGTAAACAACACAACGAACCAATGAGAACTCGAAGCAAATACACGTGACCGGCGCTAAGCGCGGGAAAACGCGTGCGACCAAGTCGCGATTGATTTTGATTTTGCATCTGATTGGTTCACCGTTGGCGCGAGTTTTTAAAGCAAAACCAAAGCAATATATTGCAGATTACTTTAGACACTCGATTGAAAACCGCTCATTCTATTTTGTTTTTACTAACATAGTGTTTATTCCTGTTTCAGGACTCTGTGGTACCTGTCCAGGATGCTCCGCTCATGACCAAGTTTAAGCTGAAAGGCAAAGGAGAAAAGCACAAAATCAAGGCAGCTAAACAGCAAATATCCTTAGAGCCCTCTACCCTGATGAACGGCGGAGAAGACGGTAAATGTGCGAGATCACTTGTTCTATAAAACAAAGCGATTAGTTTGTGTTACGTCGGCGGCAAGTCAGAAATACTTATTTTTTTTTATTTTTTTTAGAAATACTTAGTTGATTATCAACGTGAAGTTAACCGCCGTCAGGTAGCGCGCGAATTTGGAAAGCCGACGTTTCAACGAGCGTTACCCTTCGTCGGAGCAAAAAAAAAAAAGCGCTAACGCTCGAAACGTCAGCTTTCAAAATTTGCTAATCAACTAGGCAAGTGTTACTCTTTAAACCAGTGCCTAGTTGCTGACAAATCAAGTGTTATCTCAGCTTGCCTTTCGACACAAACGCAATGTTATTTTACTTTTTCGATATCTGATAATCATACTTTCTTAATTGTTGGCTTGCTTTTTTTTTTTCCCCCTTCAGTTCCTTATGACTCCACAAAAGCGTTTGTATGGTCCGAGTACCTGGCGGCTTGTGGTGCGAAAGCTGTTCCTAATATTGTATTCAAACAGGTTTGTAACAACGGTGATTTTCCAACTTACAAAGCAGATTTTCTTCATTAGCTGGTTTTGTACTAGAGACGCAATTAATCCGTCTGGATGAACTTGGGCAAGATTTTCTAGTGCGTCTGGTTAAGTGTCTCGGTATAAAGACGGGTAAAAGATGGATTATGCGTCAAGACGAGCTATCTGCTTTAGTGCGTCTTGAACGACGCACTAAGAGACGAACTAAGGGCTTAGCGCGTCTGATAATTCGTCCCGTCTTTACACTAGACGCGTAAATCAGCCTGAGATAAGAGCCGCACTCGAGCCAAACTGGCCTACACTGCCGGAGCTTATCCCAGTTTCTGTAGCATGAAGCCGACTAGACTAGGAGTATTGCTACTCCCCTGGATGGGATACTAGTCCATCGCAGGTTACCCCCAGCATTTTGTCGCCGGTGCCCATTTGTACTCCTGGGTGGAGAGAGGCACTGTGAGAGTTAATTACCTTGCCCAAGAACATAACACAATGACCCTGGCCAGGGCTCGAACCAGGACCGCTCGATCCGGAGTCCAACGCGCTAACCATTAATTAGGCCACTGCACGGATTATTCGTCTAGTAAGTAAGTAAGTAAGTATAAAGTAAGTAAGTAAATACTTTATTTAATGAGGGTCTACTAGTATAAAAGGCCGTTCTCTAATTGTATTGCGCGCGGGGGAGACCGTCTTCATAAAAGATGGGTTGTCAAAAAATGAACATGTAGATGGAGGCAAATAAATGTAAAATGTAAAATGTGACAAACAAGTTGTTGATCATTATTCCTTACAGGAGAATCCCTCGTTGGATGTATTTCCCAAGCCAAACCACTCGTTCAAGAGAGATTTTAAGATGGAGTGCATAGACCCTAAACACCCGTCCTACATCTGTGTGTGCACTATAGTCAAGGTGAAGGGAGCGCGCCTTAGGCTTCACTTTGATGGCTGGTCGGAGAGCTACGACTTCTGGACAAACTGGGATTCACCGTTAATCTTTCCCATGCACTGGTGCGAGAAGAACGGCCAGGTTCTACATCCACCAAGAAGTGAGTGAAATGTTCTTTTTTGTTTTTGTCCGTTGTTGCTGTGAACTGAAATAAGACGCAGTTGTGTCGAACGTGGAATGTAGTTTTTTAACTCGCGCTGTTTTATATTTATCTCCACACTTAAAGGTTTCTCAAAACAGGAGTTCAATTGGGAAAAATACTTGAAGAAATGCAGCGCCAAGGCTGCCCCAGAGCAGCTCTTTAGAGAAGTAAGTGGAGCTAACAAAAACCGGTAGATTTTAGATCGATCTATGGAGTCTCTTTAATGTTTTTAGTTATAAGAGCGTATTGCAATGGACTTGGAGGTGTGGGTAGTATCATGCGCTTTCCCCCTTTGTGTTATGGGACCTCCGAAATTTTTTAAGTTGACCCGAAAATTTCCGAAGAAGACCAGGAGTTCCGAAGATTAGCTGATTACTGCCGAATGTTATCGGGAGGTCAGCAAATATTTCCGATAGTCTTCCGAAGATCGCCGAAGATGATCCGATGTCTTGGTCGCAGTAATTTTGCCCTTTAATTATGTTCTAAAAATTCTTAAAACTCGCGTTATAGTTATAGATCCTTAATTTTACTCTGTCCCTTGCGATTTATAGTTCAGTATGCTTATATCGATCATCACTTTATATCGCAGTTTCAACCCACCTTACACGGGTTTAAAATCGGCATGAAGCTAGAAGCTGTGGATCGCAAGAACCCGGATCTGATCTGTGTTGCCACGGTGACGAACGTGATTGGTAATTATTTCTTGGTTCACTTCGACGAGTGGGACGACTCCTATGACTACTGGTGTCAGGACGATTGCCCCTACATCCACCCGGTGGGGTGGTGTGCGGAGAATGGCAAGAAACTCAACCCGCCAAATGGTAAGTAGCGTAGTCTGGTACCCGTGTCTTTGAAGATAAAACTGCAGGTGGCAATATGCTGATATTTATTTTACCGGTACAACGCACCTGCGTGTATATACGGTAAATACCTGCTGACTTGTCCCCGTTTGTGCCATTTGGCCGAGAAAAACTGAGGTGAATAGAGCGCTTTTCAATTGAGTGTCGAAAGTAATCCGAAATTACTTTGGTTTTGCTTTTACTACGCTTTGTGATTGGTTTAAAAATACCCACGTCACCTATTCAACCAATCAGATGCAAAACCAAAACCAATCGCGACTTGGTCACATGCGTTTTCCCGCGCTAAAATGGCACAGGTTGCGTGTATTTGCTTCGAGCTCTCATTGGTTGATTGTGTTGTTTACGTTTGTTGTGATTGGCCATTGTAATTGGTTATAGGCTTTGGTTTTGGTTTTACGATCCTCAATTGAAAACTGCTCTAATATCCGGTGTATTTTAAGGGGGTTTGTTTGCCCTTTTTTGTGTACTGTCAAGGTTAAACGATATTTATAATTCCAAAGCTTGTGATGCTACAAAGACCATCAGTAAAGCGCCTGGGATCGCCATAACGCGTTCAGTTCCAAACTCGAAACATCAATTCCTCTTACTGATGGCCATATATTTCTTTCAATGTTAGTGCGGAGAAATTGATAGTACATCAACAAAAGATTGTTTTCGATTTTGATCACTCGTGGTTTTAAATACCCTGGGTGCAGGGGTGTCAGTGGAAACAGTGGCTTTTCTTGCACGGTTTCCGGTTCCGGTCAAAGCTACGTCGCAGTCCCCTTCGGCCGATCCTACCCCACGCGCGCAGCCACGCGCGCGAGGTAAAACCTCTGGTACCCAGGTTGCCCGGTTAATGATGATCGTCTTTCTTTGTCAGATGATGAGGTGTACACATTCCAGTGGGAACAGTACCTGAGAGACACGGGAACTGTGGCTGCGCCACCAGATCTGTTTAAAAAGGTCAGCTGATATTTTCAATACAAAACGTTGCAAGAACTTAACCGCAGCCAACTCTAGGGAGTCTGGGGATGAGTATGACAACAGTGAAGTAATCATTCCCAGACTTCCGAATATAATCGCGACTGGAATGTTCCGCTGAGGAGGCTAAGAGCTATTGTTCACATGAGCTGTTTAGGAGACTTTCCGGACGAATTCAATGTTAGTGAAATCACAAGGAACATTTGTAAACTTCTTGGAATTATTGAGCAATATTATAGAAGAAGTGTAGGGAAAGTTCTCTACAAAAACCAATCAAACAAACAATTTAATAGAACCTGTTTCATGTTCTTATCTAGGAAAAGTAATTCAGTCTTTATACTAGTACGCTCTTAGTCTCCTCCGCAGCCGTTATTTGTGTCGTCACGCAACGCTTAACCCAACCAGTGGGTAGAAGCGTTGCGTGACGAGCCAAAGACAGTAGGAGACAAGTACACTGTCAGACACGTTTATGTATGTTTTGTATCTTTCTCTATCTTATTTAGCGTCATCTTCACACATTTCTTTTCTGTCTCTAGCGCCCCAAGCCGAGTTTTAAGCCTAGCGAGAGACTGGAAGCTGTAGACAAGCGGAATCCTTCGCTAGTCCGAGCGGCCAGAGTAGCGGCTTTGGAGGAATACAGAGTCAAGGTGCATTTTGATGGCTGGGATGACATCTATGATGACTGGTTTGATGCTGACTCCGAAGACTTACACCCGGTGGGGTGGTGCGACAAAACAGGCCATCCACTGGAGACCCCTCTCAGTAAGTAATGTCCGTGAAGATCTGTTGTTTGTTTCTTAGCCTCGGGGTGGAGGGAGGGGAAGGTGAGGGATGGTTATCCTCGCCTAGATCCCCCGGGGAATCTTCCATATAAAATTGACGGGGTGATCGTCGTACCTTCGCAGTTTTGTAAGCAACGTGATGTTTCCTTTTGCGTTATCCTGGCGCGATTTCTTTGGAGTACCCGTGAGTGCTCGCGCTCTTCGATTGCTTCAACGAAGATTTGCCAAAAACGTACTTATATCCCCGACTGTTTCAATTCAAACGTCACAGGTCTCGAGTAGGGCCCAGTCATCTCGCGATCAAAGCCTTGGAATTTCCTCACGCAGCGATTAGGTTTTCAATTGAGTGTCGAAAGTAATCGCTGAATTGCTTTGGTTTTGCTTTACTACGCTCTATCATTGGTTTAAAAAACCCGCGCCACCTTCTCGACCAATCACGACTTGGTCACAGGCGTTTTCCTGCGCTTGGCGCCGGTTAAATGCGTGTATTCGCTTCGAGTTCTCATTGGTTCATTGCGTTGTTTACGCTTCTTGTGATTGGCCATTGTAATTGATTTGGTTTTGGTTTTTAGCTACACGCGAGAAGATATCGAGCGCGGCCTGCCCCACACCCGGCTGTAAGGGTATTGGTCACGTGAAAGGCGCCAAGTACTCGACACATCACAGCACGTTTGGCTGTCCTTACTCGCTGCAGAACCTTAACAAAGACTCGTGCCTTGTGGATCGGCTCTCCAACAACTCCATGACTGAGGAGTCAGACTGGTCCTATGCATCAAAACAGAAAACTACTGGAGTCAAGGAAATTAAACGTAAGTCAGTCATTGTCATGTCTTCAGGGTTCATATAGGCTCGACTACCAGCCGCTTTTCGGGAAA
Organism: Desmophyllum pertusum; assembly: GCA_029204205.1. Classification (NCBI taxonomy): domain Eukaryota; kingdom Metazoa; phylum Cnidaria; class Anthozoa; order Scleractinia; family Caryophylliidae; genus Desmophyllum; species Desmophyllum pertusum. The sequence continues at coordinate 2,344,972 of MU826829.1, read as the reverse complement.
ATGAGCCCACGGTCCCTCTCCCGAAGGCACGAAGACCGGACTCGAATGAGCGGCGGAAATCGAGCCTAGGCCTTGAAATCCTGGAATTTTGTTCTGGCATTTTCCAGGACTGGCAAGTCTTGGAAATTGAGTGATTTTTTTGGCGGGTCCTGGGAAGTTCAAAGGAAAATTCAGTGATACGAAGAAAGAACGGTCACAAAATAAACTAAAGCAGGTGGAGGAAATTCTCGCAAAATGCAAAAAAAAAAAAAGATGTGTCGAAGAACAAATACAGTCGAAACTCCGCAACTGGAACTGGCCGCTTACGGGAATGTGTAAATACAGAGTTTGTATGAACTAGAGTTAACCCTTTCACTCCTAGAGTCAAACCTTGAGTAAATAAATGTGATTCTAACTTTTAAGTCTGTAGATGAATCCCTAGTGTGTGACCATTCAAATGAAAGCTATTGAGCAGTACTTTCATGTGGTACTGTTAGCTACTGTTTGTTTTTGACAATTTTACAAAATAAAGTTCAAGATTTTTTCTCAGTTCTTGGTAATGAAAGGGTTAAAACGGGGTTTTGTCAAGGCTGTCCGCTCAGAGAGCTTTCACTGAAGCTTGTGCGTTTGGAGTCTGGAAAATCCACAGGAGTCCTTAAAAAGTTCTGGAAAACTGTTGCTGAAAATGAGTGCGAACACTGTGTCTTTGTCGACCGTTTTGACTCTGTGGTAACTTTGATTATTTTGTTATTTTAGCTGAAATTCCGCCAAGTCCTACAGTGGAGGGCATGTGTCCCACACCGGGATGTGATGGCTTGGGTCATGTGACTGGAAACTGGAAGACTCATTACACGTAAGCTACAATTGAATGATTACTGTTTCTTCTCAGTGCCGTGAACGTGTGTAAAGATAAACCGAAACCACCTTGCCAACAAAGAAATGGGTAATACAAGATAAAAAATAAAATAAATCAACTTTATTTATACACGGTTTGTGTTTAAGGTCATTCCATCGGAATAGAACTTACAATAGATTTTCATTCAAACTTTGCCTATTGGTTGTTTATCTTAAGGGAACTTAAATTTTGAAATAAAAAGGGGGGTCCCGGCATTCGTTTAGGAACAGGAGGACCTTGTATATACCCCATAATTCCTTACAATATCAGCTTCCAGAAACGTTTTTATTAGCTAAGTTCACGTTTCCGGTGATTATTTATTCTTCTGCAATATAAATTAGTCTATATTTATTTTATAGAAAGAAGGTGATTGCTAGACTCAAAATAAGAGAAAAAATTGATAGGTCAACGACGATTCATCTCTCTGGTGAGCTTAGCCGTAAAGGAAAAGCCGCCATTTTCTTAATGTGCGCGCTAATTACGTGTGAAATCATGCGCAGTAAGGATGCGCAATGCAATACTAAGGAATGACCTTAAAGCTATAGAAGCTTGTTGGGCCGTATAAAGAAACAAATATTTCAAATAAACATAACATGGTTGAAAATCCCAACTGGCAGGAAGCTGCAGGAGGCAGACCAGTTGGCTATTTACAGAGCGCAGCCCAGGAGTTGAACTCGGGGCAACCGAGAACAAATCCAGCGAATGGTAGGGTGGAGGGCGACGCCCTGACCACTCGGCCACGCTGCCTCCTAGATCTTACATATAATGCGAATTGAGAAGTTCAAATATCTACCAACTGTTCCACTCATTATTATGTAAAAGGGAAATTAAATTGTTGTCTTTTACAGCGAAGAGTGTCCTTCCGTTGCCACTCGACAAAGTTTTTGATTAATTTTTGACAACTTTTTGAAAACTTTCTGATGGTTTCCATTTAAAGTAGTAAATCAAATTGCAAGAACTGTGGAAGGCGGAGATGTCAATTGTCAGAACACGAACGTGGAGCTTGATATCTCCGCCTCTCAAAGTTTCCAGTTGAAATGAGATGTCAAAAGGTTGTCAAAAATTATAAATTGGAAAAGCCCAGCAAGTCTTGTTTTTATTACCTTACCCTACCCTTCTTTCTTGTCTTTTTTAATCGAATTTGCCGATAGAATTCAGTAGGGTTGCAGTCAACAATACATGTATGTAATTTCCTTGTTTGTTTGTTTTCGTTGCTTAGTTTGTCAGGCTGCCCTAACAATGAAGCAAACCAAGCCAAGATCTTCCCAAAACACTCGGCCAAGTCTCCCGTCAGCAAGAAGACCCCACACCTCTCCCCCACGTCCATCAGTCCCCCATCAGTCAGCGCAGGCATCAAAATACCGGGTGATGGAACTATCATATCAACACGGAGCTCCGCCAGGTATGTATGCATGATATCCGACCGTAATACTTCCCATCCGACCCCCCCCCCCCCTACTTCCCATCCAACCCCCCCTACTTTCTATCCACCCCCCTACTTTCCATCCGATCCCCCCTACTTCCCATCCGTACCCCCCTACTTCCCATCCGACCCCTACACCCCCTCATTCTCTTGTTAAAGCTCGTTTCGTATATTTATTTCTCCAGGAAAGTGTTTGTCAAAGAGGAAAAGTATCACGGAGGTCAACTTAAATGTAAGTCAATATATTACACACAGCCTTTTCATTCCATCAGTTTGTACTGTAAAGCCCCTTCCATACGAGCAAGTTTTCCTTGCTCGTGTGGACGATAAACAATTTTTCTTTGACAATTTTTCTTTGTAACAACAATAATATTGTACAGCGGATTATCGTCTTCAATAGGATCCAGGTCACGAGCAACAAGATAAGGCCGCTGGGCACCAGGGATTCCTTGTCAAGTTTTCCTTGTTGTACGTCCACACGAACAAGTTTCGCAATTTGGCAATTTTTCCTTGACAAGTGTCCTTGTTCAAAAACTGGCACGTTTGTTTTTGAACAAGGACACTTGTCAAGGAAAAAATTGCCAAATTTCCCTTTCCACATGAGCAAGGAAAACTTGTCAAGGAAAACTTGCTCGTGTGGAAGGGGCTTAAGAGTTCAACAGGCGTGCCAATATAGCAGTTGTTTCTATTTCCACAGACGCGGACAAGGCAGTCCAACACGCGGCGCCTTTCTCGTTTCCCTGGCCGCTAGGAAGTCAGTTTTCCATGATGGGTCTCAGCGAACTGAAGGCCGCCATCAGTTTAGAGAATGACGCTGTCGCCTCCAGTGAGAGACAGCGAATCATCAAGTGGACCGTTGATGACGTCATGAGTCACGTGCGCTCACTGGGCTGCACGGAACAGGCCAAGATTTTCGCAGATCAGGTGAGTAAAGTACTTTCACAAGAATAACTTAGAAGGAGGTCCACTTTTGAAGCGCCTCCCTACCTTTATGTCTGTTATTTTCGCGCGGTAAATATCCGCGTGACTCGCATATCGCAGAAATTTTTCTCTCAAAATACTAACCTGCTCGTTTTGCAAGCAATTCACGAATTCTAAACCTCACTCAGTCCGTAGCCGCAAGAGAGGCTGATCTAAGAGAAGCATTCCCCCATACATGGGTCTCTTCCTATGGTAATTTTTTGAAAGCGCTACCTGATTGGTCAGTTCGAGTAACGTGATGTCGGAGCCTCGATCAGATGGAAATCAAAATAATTTTCACTGCATGGCGCGAAACTATTAATAGTTTTCAAAAAGGTTATTATGGAGCACGGGAATTCTTCTCTTACATCATTCTCTCACGGCTGCGAAGGAGACTAGTACATTTGGATTCTTAAAATCAGCCCATGGCATGCGCAGATTTCAAAACAAATCAACGGCAGCCTGTATAGGAAAGCATGATTTTTAGCTGATACAAAATAGTTAGTAGCGCTGACGTACGTTATTTTTTTCCCTTTCAGCAAATTGACGGCGAGGCGTTCCTTCTGCTTACACAGAACGATATCGTCAACATTCTCAAGATCAAGCTTGGTCCAGCGCTGAAAATATTCAACACCATTCCAAAGCATTGATCATTTAGAACATTTTCACAATTTTCTACCATGCTGGGATTTCATTATTTCTACACTCATTTCATTCTCTGTTCATTTTGCCAACAACTACGTGAACTCCAGTTATGGCAAAGCTTTACCTCTAGTCGCCAGAGTGAGAGATCTTTTGCACCAAGTATGAGACTTTCTTGATACACTGAAACACGAGCGAAATGGACAGCGGATGAAGAAGGAAAGACATTTTTGCATTCGTGAAATTCACACGCACGCACGAATTGTGAATAACCTTAACGTGCATTGGAATTACCTGCACAGAAATATATTTTGGTTTTGTAGATTGAAACTATGAGCTAGTCAAGTTTCTTTCTTTTGTTTTCCTTAACATTTGCATTGAGTTTCTCCGTATTCAGATACACACTCAATTTACATTTCAGTTTAAAGTAAACCACACCACATAGTAAACATTTATAGTAAAACTTTGTTTGGTGGGGTGAAGCTCAAATTTTCACCCTTTGCGTTACACGAATAACAGTATATAATTTATATATCTAAGAAAAAAGGTCATTTCATTTAACCCTTTCACTCCCAGAGTCAAACCTTGAGCCAATAAATGTGGTTGTACCTTTTGAGTCTGTGGAAGAAACTCTAGTGTGTGACCATTCAAATGAAAGCTATTGAGCCCTATTTTCATGTGGTGCTGTTTGTTTTTGACAATTTTGCAAATTCTTCCTCAGTTTTGAACTTAGCACTCTTGGGAGTGAAAGGGTTAATCGTTTTCTCCTCTATCTTTAATATGAGGGTAACCTCCTTACACTTCTCCAAATTTTCTTCTTACGTAATGTCTTTTCTATTTAAATGCAAGTCACATTATTAGCGGGAACAAGTACAGTTTCTGGTCGAAAATGAATCTCCAACTTTGACCGAGCCCGTGGTTGGTTGTTACATAATCAATCACGTTGCTAAGTAACAAGAAGCGACGTCATTCGAGAAAGATGACGTGTCAATGAACGGAGAGCTCGTGCTCTCGTCTGATTGAACAATAGGAATAAGCAACTCTTCGGGTGCACTTTAAAATAATCTAGTTAAATTTCATAGTTTGTAAAAGGTTTGGGTTAGAGCGGTTTTACAAAGACTATCACTAAACTAATGCCAGCCAATCAATACGACGGAAAAACGTGAAATAAACTCCGGAGTAAACGAAACTCGAACCAAAATCGTGCAACTTGTAGCATGCCGCCCGCGAAAATATGTAACCGAAGGCGCGGGGAAACGTGGAGCCGGCGTCAAGCGCGGGAAATCGTGGAACCGGCGGCAAGCGCGGGAAAACGAGTAACCGGTGAACAGTCGCCAAGTCACGATTGGTTTTGGTTTGTATCTGATTGGCTAACAAGCAAACAACTATTTATAGATCTCTTCGAAAGTTATTGGAAGACCGCTCTAACTTAACATAACCTTGCGTTATTGTCACGCAAGTGTAACAGTATAACTAGTTAGGGTACCGTAATTTCCATATTTTGAGCCAAGGTTTCTAAATCTTCTTGTAATAAGCTGGAGTTAGTATGTACATATATTTTTATAAAATTAATTTTAACACATTCAAATAAAAATGAATTGAGGACCTTGCGTACAAGTAAAACGTCACATGAAAAATGTTCAACCTTCAATCCTACTGACCTATCTCTAACTTTTTTTTCCAAATTCAAATTACATTCTCCATGGCTTTTCGCAGAAAATTAATCTATAACTCTTAATAAATTAAATGTATTTTTTTTTTACAATTAGCAATATATCTGATAGCACGACTATGAAAGTAGGAGTCTGCTTTTTCTATTTGCAAAATATTACACAATGTTGCGAAATGTTTACTATTTCTCCCGGTTCCCGCGAATCCCGCCACCTTGGGAATCCCGCATCCCGCTTAACAAGTCTCTATTTCCGTCGGCTCGCCTGCGGGAATTACCTGAGCCCGCGGATTTCGCCAGTCATGGTTGCTTGGTAACATGACGTATGCTGATGGCGACAGCTGACGTAAACCTTTCGGAGTGCTCCTGCTCTTTTCTGATTGGACAATAACAATCGGAAACTCTTCGCGTGCCCGACGAAGATTTGCCGGAGATTTCTTCTCCTTGACGCCTGTTTTTCAGACAGTTACATCTCATGAAAGTTCAAAACCTGCGTTAGCGTTGATTGCATAGCGGAGCTTATCTTTGAGCGTGCTTTTCTTCCTGTAGTTGGGAAGTTTGAGCAAATTGAAACACGTGGAGGATGTAGGCAGCCTGCCGACTGGATCGCGCCGGCGACCAATGCTGAAAAACCCGCGAAACACGCTGCCAACAGTGTCGCCTTCATCCTGTGGCGGGAAAAGTAATGACAGGAAGTAATTTAACATTAGAACCGAGCAAGACGGAAGGCCTGCTCTGGATAGCCTAGCGCGTCTCCCCGCAGGCCCTCCCAACTTGCGCCTTATACTACTCCAGCGCGTACTACACAGGCTACCTTCTGGATATTCTGAGCTACAGCCTCGAAATATTAATTATTCGCAGACGCTCTTGACGAGGACAAAGAGCGTCTGCGTAGAAGGCTACAGTCCCAGACGATAATGTTAGGGACACTTTTTTCCCCACTCTTACAATGTTGAAAATTAGTTTTCCTCAATTTTAGTTCTCCACAAAATGCGATATTTCCAACATTGATGAGACCCAAAACTCAAGAGTCTCAACGACGTCTGTCGGAAATTGTATTGTAGACTATCTCTAGCAGGATGCTCCTGGCCTCTAGTTGATGAGTTTCTTTCTTCTCATCACCTGTCTGCTTGACAATGTATTGATATTGTAAGGAGAAATTAGAGTTTGATCATTTACATGTACATAAAATGACCGCTTACCTCGTCATCATTACATTCTACGCAGCGAACTGAAAATGGCGGCTCAAGATGTACAAATCCCAGCAGTGGTGGTTTAGAGCAACTTGTTACAAACTGTAAGTAGAGAAAGAGAAACCGGTGAGGGGAGGGGCGGGGAGAGAATATCACCTACAAAACATCCAGAAAGTGAAGTACACTGGAATCCCGATTTCTCGAACCTCCAAGGGAAACGAAAATTGGTTCGAAAAATCGGGAGTTCGAAATATCGCGGGTAAAATCACAGTGAAACAAGTCCAAGGGAAACGACTTTTGGTTTGAGTTATCGGGGTTTTTGAGAAGTTGAGGGTTCGAGAAATCGGGATTCCATTGTATTTCAAAATATTTGAGGAAGAAAAAAGAGAATCGTTCTTTGAAAGGGGAAATTAAAGTTGGAAGAGCAGGAGACTTGTTTTCCGTTAATAAATTATACTTATTTGGCAGTCGGTGAGAATGTCTTTTTTTATGTTGGAGCTGTCGTACTGTACCTTAAGGAATCTGGATTTCTCCTCTTCATTGAACTCTTTCTCCAGTACATCCCACAACCAATTAACTACTCTGTGGCTGCTATGGTAACCACCATAATATCGCGTGTGACGTCTGTGGGGTTGAAGGAAAAAGTTGTGAAAATAATTTTCATGAACAAGACTAATAACCGTATCTGCATGATACGGCGTAACGGAGTTATACAAGATTTTATTACACGTCACGACTACGGACTAAGACAGTTAAGAGGGCCAATACCTCAGTCAATCAATGAGAATGCTTCATTGCCGGTCCGATATTTTCTGTACAGTGGAAGCTCCCGTAAGTGGACACCCTCGGAAGCAGAAAAAGTGTCCGGAACTGGAGCTGGCCGCTTACGCTTCCTGAACGGACACTCTCGTAAGTGGACAGCTCTACTTACGGCCGCATTGACAAAACCCGTTTGAACTCTGTATTTACACATTCCCGAAGTGGCCAGCTCCAGTTGCGGACAGTTTTTTTACAGAATTTTTATGAGCTAGAGTTCAAACGAGGCTTTGTCAAGGCGGCCGTAAGTAGAGCTGTCCGCTTACGAGAGTGTCTGCTCAGAGAGCTTCGACTGTATCACGGTTTACTTTACCTCAGGTCGCTGAGATCCATGGCGGCATTGTCACCGGAAATGAGTCTCTGAAGCTCGGGACCGGAAAACATCTGCAGCCAATCATGACGCACGATAGACTTGAAGCCCCGTATGAAGGCTGCCGTCTGTTCCCGGATTTGAACACACATGCGATAGTGCGCCATCAAATGCACGTAACTGATCCTGTGGCAGGAGTAAAGAGAACACGTCATGTAAAACGACAGGAGGTGTCTCCACTAGTCCATTTACGCCGATAGGATGGCCATGAATAATGAAGAGTAGGGGGGGGGGGGGGGGGGGGGGCTCCCATATAAAGTGACTGACTACCGTTACGGGTGTTTAAATCTAAAATGATCACCGTTAGAGTTATCCCAGTACCTTGTCATTTGTCATGTTACAATCTCCACCGTACGGAAAAAGATGGCGACTGGTACATTTACCCATAATTCTTAGCGCACGAAAACCCTAAAAACGCTCATAAAAACGCACAGAAAAGTTCTAAAAACTTCAAACCTAGCATACACAATGTTGTTAGTGCAGGGACGAATTGCGCAAAAATATGGCTTTCTATGTGCCTTATTTGCTGTGTTAGTTTCGCAAGGTATTGTGGTAAAATGTACAGCCGCCATCTTTTTCCGTACGGTGGATTGATACCTCGTATTCTGGGTGATAAATGAATTTGAGCCACGCCCATAAAACAAGATTTTGCTGGGTACCTTTAAGGTTTCCTTTCCAAATTCCCGACGATCAGGGTCAACGGTTTATTCAACAATACTCACTTATTGTCATTAGTGACCTGAATTACACTCCCGCCTGGCATGAGTTGATGAGTGACCACCTAAAATAGAACGGAAATTAAGAGAATACTGTATTACTAATTATTTTACTGTGCTGTGTTGTTCTAACAAACTCCACTGAAATAGCAAGAGTTGGAGGACAGACAACTCTAGTCTCGGTCATTCAAGAGTCTGGGAATGAGTAAAATAAGGATTATAGCACTTCCCAGACTCCAAAACATGACCGAGACAAGATTTGGCTGTGGAGAATTGAGGCTGAGTTTAGCCGACGTTTAGTCGGTAGTTCGTTCTTACCTTGCCAAGAAAATCTTCATCGAAGGAAAACGTTAGTTCGAGATCTCTAATATCGCCGTCGTAATGCTACGAGATGAAATAAAAACTGTCACTATTTTATTATTGATATTACCAACTAAATAGCTAAAGAAAATATTTTTCCTCAGTTTTGAACTTAGCACTCTTGGCAGTACAGTAAAAGGATTAAGCAGCCTTTCTCGGGGGAGAAGCGTTACGTGTCGACACAAATAACGGCTGCGCTTTCCAGCATATCAAAAATTATAATCCATCAAATATTTTTCTCGCGCGCGATTGGTCTAAACACGTCACATAACGCAGCCAAAACCGGGGAATATCCGATGATATTTGACCTTGGACATTATCTGTTTCTCGACGCTCACAGTTTTCTTCGAGCTTCGCTCTCGGAAAACTTTTCGCTTTTTGGAACAGATAATGTCCGCGGACAAATATCCGTGCATATTTTCGCGCCAAATGGCGGTTATTGTTTACATAATCCGATAGCCTGGAACTAGTTTCCTTTTCAATCTACAAGTAAAAATCAAGCTTTGAAAGTGACCAACCTTGATGAAGCACAAACTCTTGTAAAGAGACTCATCTAGTGAAGGCAGCTCGTCTATTGAACTGTAGAGACTGCTGTGCTGACGACCAAGAACATGATTCAGGAAAAATGTTGCAAATGGTACTTCCACTACCATGCCCTGTCAATAAACAACGGAAACAGAATATCACTTTATAAGATTTTGATCATATAACGCGCGCTCTGATTGGTTGTACAGTCGTTTTGATCATATAACGCGCGCTCTGATTGGTTGTGCAGTCGTTTTGCGTGTCGCTATGTAACACGGTTATGACGTATTATGCATTTTGTTGGCTTTATTTTATAAAAGAAATAGAAAACGGTCGCTTCTTGTTTACATAACCTGATAGTTTGGGAGAATTCGAACGTACAGTAGAAGCTCCCGTAAGCGGACACCCTCGGGAAGCAGAAAAAGTGTCCGCAACTGGAGCTGTCCGTTTACGGGGAATGTGTAAATACAGAGTTTGTATGAGCTAGAGTTCAGACGGGGTTTTGTCAAGGCGGCCGTAAGTACGCGCGTCGTGTCTCCTCGAGGTGATTTTCGCGCTCGCTCGCGTGCTCTCCCACTCGACTATCCCTGAGAAAAATGAGGGACTGATCGTAGTCTACTCAAACTTTCTCTCGTGTTTGCATCAGGCTATGTAAGCACACACGAATATTCTATTTCTTAAATGGTAAATATAAAAAGAAATGATCTACACACCTCGTATAGTGCTTTGCCCAGCACTTTACCCAGGAACTCGAATAATTTCAGGTGGTTGTTGTGAATGCCGGATGTATTTGATGGAAACAGTCGCTCTTCCTGACCACTTGTCATCTGAAAATTAATACAACGGTCTTGAAATATATTAATTCTCCGCACTGATTCACATACATTCCTTTTACTTCAGTTGTGAGAATTTGGTGGTCCATCAAGACAATAGTCCTTAGTTGATGATTTTCTTTATTCTCATCACTTGTCTGCTAGATAATGTATTGATATTGTAAGGAGAAATTAGATTTTGATCTCCCTTGGGGCTTAAAGGAGATTACATTACGGCTCTGACGATTTGCGGGCTTATTTTCGGGAGGGATTATCGTAAGTTTACTCAACAACCAACGAGCTTCTTACACTGACATTATAATCCATGAAACATGTTTTTTTTTCTTGCGGGTGATTGGTCTAAACACGTCACGTGATGCAGCCAAAACAGGGAAATATCACGGGATATTACTTTGACATTTGACTTGGCCGAGATCCCCAAACAGAGAGGCCTTGTGTGAAAATATATGAAGGATAAATACATTCGCTCTCGGAAAACTGTGAGCTTCGGGGAACATATAATGTTCGCGGAATTGTATCCCTGTAAACAACTCCTAACCTTTAATAAACCAAGCGATGGATCAAACCCTTTCTTGACTACCTCCTCCAGGAATTCCTTAAACACACCATCCTGGTCAATACCAGCTTCAGACAGACCCTGTATGCAATAAACAAATAGAAAACATACAGTATTATTTACTGGGAGGCGCGGTGGCCTAATGGTTAGCGCGTTGGACTCTGGATCGAGCGGTCAGGGTTAGAGCCCTGGCCGGGGTCATTGTGTTGTGTTCTTGGGCAAGATATAGGCTCGATTACCAGCCGCTGTTCGGGAACGAAGACCGGACTCGAGAGATCGGCGGAAATCGAGCCTAGGCAAGATACTGCCTCTCTCCACCTTGGAGTATAAATGGGTTCCGGTGACAAAATGCTGGGGGGTAACCAAAACCAATCAAATTACGACTTGGTTTTCCCGCGCTTGGCGTCGGTTACGTGTATTTTCTTCGAGTTCTCATTGGTTCGTTTTGTTGTGATTGGCCATTATAATTGCTTTGGTTTTGATTTTACGACATTTGATTAAAAACCGCTCTATCGCTCGTGGAGTAGCGCTGTTCAAGTGACTCGCCTGTTCGTTAATAAACCTGACGCGGATGAGTCCTTTGAATGTGCGAGCTGGAAGCAATGATAACTGCTCATATCCGTCCTGTTGAAAATGAGAAAAAAAGTCAAAAGTATACGCCACTGAATAGAAAACATTTATGGAACGCTTTTCACATAAATACTTAATGTAAGCTGTAACGAAACGTCCTTCACCTCCAACAACCTTGTGCGCTGAACAGTGATCAGGGTTCCGTGAGGAAGAAAATCATCTGACGGACGAGTTATGCCAAGTTCCTCTTTATCCTTTGCTACCAACTTCCTAAACAACTGTACTCTCTGAAGAAATAGAAAAAAACTAACATGAAACAGAAGGTAACTGGTAGTTCACCTCGCTCGAAGGCAAAATACCGTAAAATCTTGGGCTTATATTTGTCCAAAAGACTTTTTCGGTGGGGTTATTTTCGGGGGGGGGGGGGGGGGGGGTTTGCAGGGGGGGTTATTAACGGAACGAATTTTGTGTTTCAAAAAGGAAAAAAATCTAGTTGCGTAAAGGCCCGATTAAACGGTCTCGATATTTGTCTAGGTCCTTCGCAACACACCTCTCTGTGAGGTCCTTAGCAACATACCTCTCTGTGTGGTAAAACATGTGGCACTTTCTGGATCACCAACAAGGCTCCTTTCTTCCGCTTTTCAAGCTCTGATACAAACGTACTCGTCTTCACACTCCTGCAGTGCATGGTAACAAAGCATGAGACATGCCTAAGCAGGGAAGGGGGGTGGGAGGGGGAAGGGGAGAGGGGGAAGGGAGGAGGGGAACCACATGCTATGCTTCTTTCTTCTTACTAGTACTTACTAGTAGCCTACTTGCAGACGTTTCCTATTTCCTTGCTTTCTGCACGCAGGCTAGGTTACAGCTATATATCCCTAATCTGTGTACAGGACGTGGAACTTTTTGTGTCAATTAAATTCTAGCGCTTTGTCAGCACTAAATGAGAACATAGAAAATGGTTTGTAAATGGAGAAGTTCTCACTAACCTAACGAGCCAGTGGTCTTGAGTTGTAAACGTCCGTCTGCAATCTCTGTCGTACAGTATCATTAACAGTGTGTGAGCTGAGTTTAACATCTGTTCTCTGGTTTCTGAAAAAAGTTCCACAAAATATAAGAGTTTCAGTAAAAGGAATTCTCTTTTGACTGATGATTAACAGCAAGGGAAGTGAATCTCTGGAGGAAGTACAGTTGAACCCCGTTATCTTGAGTACTCAAGGGAAACGAAAAACAGTTCGAGATAGCGGGGAGTTCCAGGTAACCGAGTTCGAGATAGTGAGGTTCAACTGTGAATACATTTAAACCTAAAACTTTTGGACGTGTTTAATTTCAGCCAAAAAACCGTCCGAAATTTTTAGCGTCTAATTCTCCCAGTGGGTGATCTATTAAACATAAAATATCGATAAAACTTAGATTTCAGCACATAATGCATGAAAAATTGTGCACACGCTCCAAGAGTCTTCTATATCGATCGGTAGTAGGTGCCTGTGTAGCCAATCAGATTGCGAGTTTGTCAATAGTCAGCCACTGCGTTATGCTAAAATAAGGTAGAAAGAGGCTCATTTATTTTTGATTTATTTGCGCAAAAACCTACCATCCATCATCTCATTCCACAGCATTTTGTAGACCAAGTTGTTAAGGAAGGCAGATATTCTGACCAGCTCGTCCAAGCGGAAGGGTTTTTGTTGATCATACATTTCAGAGTCATCAACAATACTACAGAGGAAAAGGAAAAGGTAGAAAAACACCAAAGAGGTAATACTAAACCAAACATGAACAAGGATGGTTAAGATAGGGGAAGATTGAGACGGATTACGAACGGCAACCTTGAAAAATTTAAGCTGAGATTTTTAAGATGCAACATCCGTGACGTAGCTCCCTTACTGATTCAAAGGACGTGCTCTTTAATTGCAAACGGCTACCTTGAAAACTAAGTTTTTATTAGAGGGCCACAAGTTTATTAGCTTTGCTATTATGTGCTACCCTCTTTATATAAATATTTTTTTACTAATTGAGTGTATATTGAATTTTACTCACGGCATCAAATGACTGCAACAGTCACAGAAGAGTATAAGAGCTGCCTGTAGTTCGCAGTTGTTAAAGAGGCCTGTCTTCTCTAGACCAGATAGGCGAGCTTCTGGGCTATCGTCTGAGCCAAATGACTCGAAAAACTTCCAAAGACGAACAACAAATCCTTCTTGGTAACTCAACCCTGTGGAGATAGAAAGAGAGAAGCCCTCTGTTAAGTTTTAGTAGCCTCGCCCATCACTCACTGTCTTTCCCTACCCATTCTGACCTGAAAACGAATCTTGCATCTAAGACGAGCTCAAAAATCCCCGCCCTAGCATCATGGGGAAGGTTTCGTCCTCCCCACAGCCTTCTCTCCAACCTCATTCTCAGGGTCTCTCTTCCCCGCCTCCAAGAGCGAGGGGAAGAGAGACACTGGGAAATTTATGAGGTTGCCTTCTCTCGTTATAAGGCGCGGCCACGCATGCTAGCATTGCATTACAAACCTGTTAAAATATCCAGCTTGATCTGAGAGAAAGTACACAGCACAGTTTGATACATGACGCAAGCCTTCATGATGACGTCGGACTGTGAACTGGATAAACTGGTCTGACCGGATCTAGAGCGACCTCTGCTTATACGAGACCATGGTTTCTTATTACCTGTTACAAGACAAACAAGTAGAAAATAAACTTACTGAATGGCAAACTAATTTTAGCTACGTTTTCAAGAATTTTAATCCATTTTCATCCACGCCATTGTTCCTAATAGGTTCCTGTCATTTGTCGAGTACTGTTCTACAAAATCAAAGCATTGTTCATGTTGGGTTTCAATATTAACTTTTCGGAGCCTAGTGGTCAACAGGTCGGCGCTTATCTCCGATTTCCATAGCATGAATTTGCCAGGAGTATTGCTACTCCCCCTGGATGAGATGCTTAGTCCATGGCAGTATACCCCTGGCCAGCATTTTGTCAGGTTTCCCTAACAGTTAACCAGTATCCATTTATACTCCTGGGTGGTCAGAGGCACTGTGAGAGTAAAGTGACTTGCCCCGCCAGAACACAACACAGTAACCCCGGTGAGCGTTCGTCGCTCACCATCCAACACGCTAACCATTAGGCCAGTGACCCTTAAAGCTTGCGTTAATTGGTCAAACCTTTCTCTTCCTTGTTTTTCAGTTCACTGTTTTCGGACTCGCTGCTGACGACCAACAGATCTTCAAACAATAAATTCACTACTTTTCGTCTCCACAAGGACTGTAGCTGCTTTCTAACATGAGGAATGGAATTATTCAGTCTGTAAACAGAAGGAGGAAGTTAGAGCTGTTTCAATATTTGAGTGTCGAAAGTCATTTGGAATTGCTTTGGTTTTGCTTTACTACGCTCTGTGATTGGTTTAAAAAACTTGCGCCACCTACTCAACTAATCAGATGAAAAACCAAAACCAACTGCGACTTGGTCGCATGGCTGGTCGCACGCGTTTTCCTGCGCTTGGCGCCCCATATCACAGCTGTCATGTGTTACGACGACTCACCTGTCATCCGTGGGTTGTTTAAACCATCCTAATATAGGATGCCAGTTGGTTAGATTGGACTGCTTCTTGCCAACATAAGATTGACAGTAATTAAGCAATTTTGTCGTAACTTCCTAGAAGAAAAATAAACATTGGAAAACCTTAGAATGCAAGACACAGGATTGCCAACTGAATGAAATCATTTAAGATTCAAGTCTTGGCGATGAAATCAAGTACAGTAGAAGCTCTCTGAGTGGAGACCCTTGCAAGCGGACAGCTCTACTTACGGCCACCTTGACAAAACCCCGTTTGAATGAACTCTACCTCATACAAACTCTATATTTACACATTCCCGTAAGCGGCCAGCTCCAGTTGCGGCTTCTTCTGCTTCCTGAGGGCGTCCACTTACGAGAGCTTTGACTGTATTGTGGTCAATCTTCGTTGAAGTAAGCTTGTTGTTATAGTGATATGGAAAAGGCTGTTAAGAGAATTGCGAGAGATGGGATTCTTGAACATCAAAAGGTATTATTCCCCTGAAGAATAATTCTAAACAATTATTGTTTATTACCTACCACAAAGTCTGTTAACTTCTCTTTGAAAACCTAAAAAACAGAAATTGAAGATAAAAGAAACGCACACAAAGTGTTGTCTATTTACTAACAAGGGTCGTAGCAGGAGCCCATTACCCTGGTCGTAGGGTAGTTTTGATTGATTGCCAATTGTGTTTTTTTTTTTTTTTTTGTGTTTTCCCATGCTTGGCACCGGTTACGTGTTTTCCCACACTTGGCACCGGTTACGTGTTTTTCCCACGCTTGGCACCGGTTACGTGTTTTCTCACGCTTGGCACCGGTTACGTGTTTTCCTGCACTAGACACCGGTTACGTGTTTTCCCGCACTTGGCGCCAGTTGCTTGTTGCTGCTTCAAGTTCTGATTGGTTCATTGCGTTATTTTCGTTTGTTGTGATTGGCCAGAGTCATTACTTTGGGTTTGGTTATCTAATTTTGAATTTCTTCTGGATAATAATTTATTTATTTTTTTGTACACCCACCTCTTCATCTAGTTGAGAGAGTTCCAACAAATTTCCTGTAAAGAAAGGAGACACTTAATAAACCAGCATACATCAGCAAGACCATGAATATAACATGCTACTGTCAGTAGCACTATTTCATGGTTAATCACCCGATTACTCCCTGAATTGTACTCCATGGCCACTCAGCCCTATGCTGCTATTGGTCAAGGTACAATGGAACTGTTGCATTCTTCACCACGCAACTGTACTCACCTAAAAGACAGAGCGTGTAGCTACATTCTAATGAATTCAAAACAATTCGACTGCTCTGTTCCTGCTGGAGGAATGATAAAACTTTCTTATAGATGCAGTGACTCTTCATTGGTTTCAAACCCTGTGGAAGAAAAAGAGATGAAAAGCTAGGAAACCACTTGACATATCATTCAATCACAGTAAAAATTATATCCCTGAAAACAAGTTGATCAATTCTTTTAGCCAACAGGGTTTGTTCAACCTATTGCACCCTTTTTGCAAACGATTTTGTCTGACTTTTAATTCTCCAGCCTACTTGTACGTCAAGTGACTGATGACTGAGAAATATTTGGCTAAAATCAGTGGAATCCATAGCCTGTTCCAGGCATTTGGATAGTGCCACTACTTGCACTTTGCGCATCTTTTCGCAACGCTCCCCCACTATATCTGAACGCCTGGAACTGGGTAAATCTTTTCTAGAAAATGTATACTTTTAAAATATAGGAGACAGAAACAGACTTACATCTGGTGCTATCGACGAAAGGTGCAGGATCAGTCCAGGAACGGAGAGAATGTTAAGTATAAACAGGCTGATCAGATTGTCTGAAAAATTGCTGAGAAGAAGGGGCCTGAAAAAAAAATCGATACTAATAAAATTTAATGTAATCATCACAGACAGAAGAGTCCAGCTGGGAGTGGGAGGCACCAAAATTGAATGTTATTAATGTTTAATTTTTTAATATTATTATTAGCAGTTTCCATAAGTCTGTTCCAATCGTAGGGGTCAGAAGTTCCTGAAGCTCGTCAGTGACGGCGCTTAACTCCAGTTTCTGTAGCATGAAGCAAGGAGTAATTTGCTTCATCCCCTGGATGGGATTCTGTAGTCCATTGCAGGTTTCAACAATTCTCTGATGCCCATTTGTACACATGGATGTAGAGAGATACCATGTGCATGTAGTTCCCTGTAATCACTTTCGGAATTAGCAGCCTTTTCCTATCACTACTTTCCGGGGGGGGGGGGGGGGGGGGTGGGTCACCGGGAAGGTGGAGGGGGTCTTAATTTCTAGATTTACTGAAAATATTGTGACATTTATTGCTTCTTTCTTCTTTCGCGCAGGGGAAGGGGGGAGTAGAGGGGGGAGGAGAGGGGGGAGTCATTACTTTTGTGAGAGTAAAGTGCATTATTTAGCCAGTATGTTTAATAAGTTCGCTTTCCAAGGTACTGATTAGCTTTATCAAAATATTTTACCTCAGAGCCAAAGTGATAACAGCCATAAAGGAAGCTGACTTGAGAGAAGGTTCACTACAGGCTAATCCAGTCATCAACAAATCCTTCAAATCAAACAAATAATTATATTCATGACAATTTTACTTTTGATTAAACATGTTTTACAATAATAATATTAGATATTCTACTGCAATAATTATTGTTGCATTATTATTAATAATACCTTTAATGATGGAAATAATCCTTTAGTGTTCAAATATCCCAGAACATTTGCACAGAGTTGTTGCAAGCTTGGTCGTAGAGCTTCTCCTAAGCAAGTAATTAAAAAAGTATGACTACTTGCTTTGATGGAAGAAAAGTGTGATATATAAAATATGCAAATTATCTAATTAAAATAAAATAAATAAAATAATTTACATTATTGTATGCATTATATTATAATTCACTTAGAGATTGATTGAGACACTACTCTGACTAAAGCCTGGTTAGACTCATCATGCCTCCGGAATGGGATGTTGCCCTGGCACTGTTGTGCCAGAATCACACTCAGATAGCATGCCTGCACATGCATGCAGTCTTGACTCACGTTCAAATTCACATCCATGCATGTAAACTCCTTACGGCATGCTGGCAGTAAAAAATTTGAACACCATCTGCGAGATAGTTGGGGTATTGTCGGCAAAAACATTGCAGATCGGGAACCCAGTCAAGCAGTGGGTACCCTGTGGCCAGTAACTTGCTTCAGAATTAACATAAACCTCACCTCCTTTTATGCTGAAAATTTTCCAGTTTCCACAATCAGTGAAAATAATAAGCTGCAGAAGAATGACAAAAACACAAAAGTAAGTTACATAACATTGTTTTTAAAAACTAAAGTACCATTCAAATGTCTGTAATGTCCACCTTATAGTAAAATAATACCCTTACCATATTTAAATAAATGCTGATCTTTTTTGCCTCAGTGGAAACATTAGGCTGCAAAAAGATGGGAAAATAATAATTATTACGCAGTTTTACAATGTAGGTCCTGAAATTATGTAACAAAACTAATTAAAATAATTCATGAAACAAAGTGTTCAAACCTTAAGCTTTCGAAGTAATTTACAGCAAATCAGTAACAAATGTTTCAGCTGCTGAAGCCAAAGAAGCAGAAGATCTTGTGACAGAACAACTGACACATACCAAAGCTGAATATAACAAAGAAATTAAATAAATGAAATTTTAGTGGACAGTGGAAACTGAAAATTTAGTAGGTTATTAAAGGAGCTACGTCACAGATGGCGCATCTTGAAAAAATTGGCCATTGTTTTCAAGTTCGCCGTTCGCAATCCGTCTTAATCTTCTCCATCCTCAACCATCCTGTTCCTGTATGATTTCTTATCACCTCTTTGGTGTTTTTTCTACCTCAGTTAACTGTTATTTTCAGGCTTTCTTCAATTTGAAAACGATTTTCACTTCGCAAAAATGACTTAAAATATCATGACATAGCTCCTTTAAATAATTATACACACTGATTTGCACAACACACCTTGGGTTCATTTTGTGCCTCCATGCTTCCAAGTATAAGTCTACAAAGTGACTCAAACCTCTAAACACATTAAACAATAGAATGTAAGTTTTAATGGTAATATTAATAATATATTCAGATAAATGAATATGGCTATTTTTTATTTATTTAGCAAGATATGGGATGTTAGTACCTTCTCATCTTCTTTCAACTGGAAAATGAAAATAAATTTCCTAACAACATGAAAGACTTCAATTGCTGTAGTAAAACAAAATCAGAAAAAAAGAAATCTCAGATATATATCACAAAAGGCAGATTGATTCTTTTGACACAGTTGTGTATTTAATATAGGGTTAAAGTCTGATTTGTCTATACAAGCCTAGTGGCTTATCAGGTCAGTGCTTAACTCTGGTTTACAATAGAATGAAGCGACTATAGGAGTATCACCAGTCCATTGCCAATCTCGTTCCCAGAGTCCTCGTTACCCTTGTCCAGCAGTGGAGCGGCCAACAAGGACCTCAGGGATAGAGTGATCCGCCTGACTTGTGCAATAAGACCGGAAGTCCAAGAATCTTGGCGTCCGTTAGTTGAAACATGGGGTCGAACACATGCGCAGTAGAGCCGGAAGTCCAAGAATCCTGTCATGGCGGATAGCTTCCCCCCAGAGCTCCTTGTTTGCCGCTCCACTGCTGGACAAGGGTAACGAGGACTCTGAGAACAAGATTGGTCCATTGCAGGTTACCCCCAGTATTTTTATCAGGTTGCTCTGACAATTTGCCGGTATACCCATTTACTCCCAGGTGGAGAGAGTCACTGTGAGAGTAAAGTGTCTCACCCAAGAACACAACACAATCATCCCAGCCAGGGCTTAAACCAGAACCGCTCGGTCCGGAATCCAGCGTGCTAGCCATTAGGCCGCCACGCCTCCCATAAGAGATATTATACAGTAACAAATTAAATAGCTGTTATTACAGTTGAGCCCGCAGTCAAATATTATAATTTTGTTTTTAAAAAGTATGCAAACGAGTTAGGCTCGATTTTCGTCGCTCTCTCGAGTCCGGTCTTCGTTCTGGCTCATATTCCCGAATAGCAGCTGGTAATCGAGCCTACAAATGAGGCTAATGGGCCAATACAATGCCAGATTGACCCTTTCGCCTTGTTTGCATGTCAAACCGCTGACATCTGTAAATATAACTGCTATTAATGTGGTGTTTTAGTCATTTTATGACAGATTACTTTTAGTACATGGACTTCATGTCGGAACACATTTCCAATACAATACAATACAATACTTTAATTGACACCCCTTACGGGGCTTTTTTTTCTTTCCAAGTCTGATATAATTTGCAAAATTTGATTGGACAAGTCTGATATCATACAAATGTTATTTTTCCTTCTTCTAGTCAATAATTGCTTTATTCTATGACTTGTCACCTGTCTGTCTACTTATTAAATTAATATTATGAGGAAATAATAAAATGGTTTGCATAAAATGTAGTCAAACCTGGAGGTTTCTTAGTTCCACTCTGTTCAATAAACCGGTCAAATTCATCCCTGCGTGAAAAAATATATATTTTGTATCAAATGAAGAGGGGAAAAAAGAAATAATAATCCTGGTAATTTCTTTGAATTTTGAATACAGTGTACACAGCTAAAGGTTTTGAGTGATATGTCAGCAAGGGACTTTTATGGGTTACGTTCTGAGCCATTTGACTAATTTGGGGTCTAAACTAAAAATTTGGCTTCATTCGCACCTCCCATTACTGAAAAAACCTGAGTACCTTTATGGATCTCGTGCTCTCCTCCGCAAAGGCTCGCTCAATGGTATTTTAGGAGAAATCCACTGAACGCAGTGAGTGCATGTGCAAAATATGAGTGGGATCAAAACACTATTGAGCGAGCTGGGCCTCTGTGGAAGAGAGAAGGCTTAATTGCACTAACTTTATACTACTTGTATGTTTAGCAGATTTCCGCTGTCCCCAAATAACTCCTGTTGAGCTTCCGCAGGGGAGAGAGAAAATTCCACATTGTAGGAATAGACAAATCAATCACAATGCATGTGTAAGCTGGCACTGTAAATAAGTTAATTTGTTTGTGTATAACTAAATTTTCATACTCCTTCCTCTATCCCTATTGAATGGCCATTTTGGGGCATTTTAAAATGTATTTTGGGTAATGTATAGTTTATAGGATTCAGTTGATATACCTTATTTCAGCTCTAAGTCTTGCAATACACAGGAATCGTCTCACCCATGCCTACACAAATATAAACAAATAACTATATTTTTAGAGATAATCTGGGCATTTTAAAAGTCATAAAATGGTGACAAAAACAGTAGTTATAAAATGAATGTTGTTGTTTTTAGATATGGAATTAAACAATTTTCCAAAAAGCTACAATATAAATTTAATCCGCGATCAGCTGTTTATTTCAGTAATAAGGCTTCAGCGCTCATCAAAATAAGTAATTTTCACCTGTATACAAATCGCAGCTTTCTCCTTCTCCTTTCCTTCAGCTCGCTGCTGACGAGCAGCTTGCACTTTCCCAACAAACTCTGTATTTTTCTTTTTATCATTGCTTCCAAACATTATGATCAAAAAGCTGAACTAATTTGCTACAAAAACGCGGACAAATTTTTGACAACCTTTCTCCGCCATTTTTGTCCTCAAGCTTAGCAGCCGCGCCAATCTAATAAATGAGGACACTATATGACTATTACATTAAGTGTCAATGAATCTGGAGTTGAAATATCGCGGGCTCATTGTTAGTAGCTTGGAAACGAAAATGGCGGACTGACAGAAGAAAAACAAAAAGTTGAAAAATGCCTTCACAAGACGAGGTAACTTCGATTGATCTTTCTTTTGTAATGTTAGGGATTTGGGTAATAGCGTGCTTAACACTTCTTCGCGTTCTATTTGACAGGGAAAGAAGTTCAAACCAAAAGTCTTGGTTTGGTAAGTTATTTTCAGAGACGGCTGATTGATGGAAATTTAATAAAGTTAAGTTATTCTACATGTAAATTGATTATCGTGGAGCGCTTTAGCGGGTGTTAAGTTATATGAAGAAGCCAGTGCCTACAAGAAAACGCTTGCATCCCCTTTACACTGTAAAATTCTTCCATTATATGGGGTGGAGACCGGGGGGGGACTCCCATATAAAGGTGACGGGGGTGCTCGTCGGAAATTTTGAAAAGAACCCCTAAAAGGTACCAAATTTTTTTTTGTGGGTGTGGCCCAATTCATTTTCACCCCTAAGAGGTACCAATTCTAAAACAACACATTAACTGACAATATAACATTCTTTAATAGTGATAAAGACGATTCCTTCGAATACGATCTACTCGTAAACATTTTATTTTATCGATAAGTCATGTTATGAATGAGACAAGAATAAAAATCAGTTGATTGACAAAATAGTTCCTGTCATATTTTTTCCGGCTCAGCAACCCTAAAAGGTACCGCGTTAAACTCTAAGGGTGGTCAATTTAGATTTTACACCCTAAGCGGTACCAAATCATGAATTTTAACCCCTAAAAGGTACGACGAGCACCCCGCCACTTTTATATCGAAGTCCCCCCCCCCCCCGGGGTGGAGACTGGACAAATGGGGTAAATGTGTCAGTACCACAATAAACAGGGAGTTGTTTAGGGCAGATTTTATTTTTAATTTGTATTTTATTGTTTTGCAATGAGTAGTTTGGGGGTTATGAGACTGGTTCACATGCACATGCGATGTAAATGCAAGTGCACCGTAACACCAACACGCTTGCGTTTGTGTTATACAATTTGGCTTTATGAGCACCCGGTCTACATCAGTGTTTCTTCTTTAGTTATCCCTTGCCTAGGGGGCGAGAGGTGAGAGCCGAGCCACCCAGCCCGGGGGTGAGAGGTGAGGGGTCGCACCCAGTCTTTGCGTGAGGGGTGAGGGGGCCCACCCAGCTTGGAGTTACAATGTAGGTGAGGGATCCCACCCAGCCTTGAGGTGAGAGTGGAGGGGTCCCACCCAGCCTGGAGATGAGAAATGAGGGGCTCCACCCAGCCTGGTGGTGAGAGGTGAGGGCCCGTCCCATCCAGCCTGGGGGTGAGAGGTGAGGGCCCGTCCCACCCAGCCAGGGGGTGAGAGGTGAGGGCCCGTCCCACCCAGCCAGGGTGTGAGAGGTGAGAGGTGAGAGATACTGAAAACAAGTACTTGTCTTCCACTTAAATCACTGCTTTGTTTTTCAATGTTTTATAGAAAGTGTGATCAGTTATTCTTTATTTCTAGGACTGACTTGACTCTAGACAATGTAGTAGATATCCAAAGAAGTGAAACTCCAGAAGATGTACAATGGTAAGTTAATGCCTACAAAACTTTCAAAACTATTTTGTAGTTAATAATTTCTTTTAATTTTGACAGCCAGTTGGTGTAGTATTGCACAAATACCTTGACATGTAGGAATTGTTCATGATGCCAGTTTTGTGATAAATGACCTCTCAAAGAGAAAAGAGAAAATAAGAACATTTGTGTGTGCACAAATAATGAAAAGAAACGTGTCAACTTTGTAATTAAAATTAAATAGTCTATAACAAAAAATAGCATGGTGTAATTTACACTGGCTACACTTGGATACATGTATAACGTTAATGTTATATTCGAGTAGACTATTATTAAGCATGATGTTAAGTTGTGAATGTCAAGTATACAAAGTTGTGTACAAAATGTGGACTTTTGTCGGTGTTATTATAATTCATGGTGCTTTTTGCTAATTTAATAAATTGTTAAAATAATAAATTTCACTTTGATCATAGCTTATTGGCAGATATTCTCCACCTAAAAGATTGGAAAGATGATCCCAGACAGGGCATATTAGTGGAGCTATATTTTTATACTTTACAATATCCTTTATTGAATAAAATTAATATAATTTATATCAATGGAAAGTCGTAACATAAATCTACATGTTGATATTTGGAGCTCAAAAGGCCCTACCAATGTCCTAGTACTGGTAAATATTTTTTATTTAAAATTTCAAGGCAGGTATCTCCAGTGTAACTAAAAGTGTTGTCTATTATTACACTGCCCTGAGAAGGACATCCTTTTCTGAATTTAAGAGTGAAGACCGCCCTACCGTTGCCACTCAACAAAGTTTTTGATTAATTTTTTGACATCTTTTTGACAACTTTCTGATGGCTTCCATTTAAACTAGCCAATCAAATTGCAAGAATGTATTGTGGGAGGCGGAGATGTCAGAACGCGAACGCGGCTCTTGACAACTCTGCCTCTCATAATTCTTGCATTTTGATTAGCAACTTGAAACAAAAGCCATTAAAAAGTTGTCAAAAAGATGTCTAAAATTAATCAAAAACTTTGTCAAGTGGCAACGCAACGGTAGGACGCCCTTCACTGTAATTGATAATTATTATTGTCTAACTTTGTATTAAGTGAAATGGCTTCCCTGGTAAGTTTCTTCCTTGACCGGTCATATGTTTGGTAAAGACAATGGATTTACAACAGAGCAGATGTCAGCGTGGTTTTCTATTATCAAGTCTCTACATGAGATGGCTGTAGGTATGTATCAAAATTATTTAAATACCTTTTAGATGAGGGTGGCAATTCTGATAAAGTAACACTGAACAGTTCTGGTAAACAGAAAATCTTTGCTGGGAAACTAAAAACAATTACTGGAACCTAGAAATTATATTTTTTATATCAGGAAATTGCAAAAATTAATTTTGGGAACAGAATTGCACATAATTTTTTCATCTTCCCCGTATTTAGCAAACCACCTCAGTCTGTAATTTGTTATCATTGTTGTGTACAGAGCTTTTAAAAAAGTCTGGAAATGTTTTGACCTATTTTCAAGATTCTGAACTGGAAAAAGTATGGACAATAAAATAATAATTATGTTATTGTGGTCATACTTTTTCCAGTTCTGGACAACAATAAAATAATTTAATTGATTTGGAAAAAGTATAATGAAGCATGAATTCTTTATGCAGACTTTGCAACCATAAATGCTGTGTTAAGTAAGGAGACTATCATCAATTTAAACGTTGAAAATAATTTCTGACTTTACTGAAAGAAATTCATGTTGGCAGATACACCATATGGGAATGTAGAACCAGTTTTTGAGTACTTCAAGGAACTGCTTCTTTGCCATTCTGTGAAGGTCAGTCTCACCAATTTTGACATATATTGTTCAATATTATAGCATTACAAGTCTATAATTTTAGTTTGTAAAGTATCGACCAATATGTTGTTTCCTATGCTGTAGAAGTACATGTACATGTTAGTGTTCTTCCCAGATTTTTAAAGCCATACAGGGTTGCTAGCCATAACACATTAATTCAGGATTCCAAAGTGTTCCAAACTACATTTTATGTATTAATGAAATTTCAATACATATACATGTAATATTGCAGAGACCACCTTACAGTGTTGCTCTATTCTCTGTGGATCAAGTTAAAAAGTTAACCACCTATGCAGTTAACACGTAAGTGTAGATTTTATTTATTATTATATTATTATATAATATTTCGGCTTTTCAGAGCCTAGTGGCCCAAAAGGCCGGCCCTAACTCCAGTTTCCGTAGCGTGAAGCATTTAGAAGTATTGCTACTCCCCAGGATGGGATGCTAGTCCATCGCAGGTTACCCCCAGCAGGTTGCCCAAGTTACAGTTCCCTGGTTTCCATTTATACTCCTGGGTGGAGAGAAGCTCTTGGAAATCTTCAGCAAACTTTAGTAATCTTTGCAAATGTTCGGAAAAATGTTCGGAAACGTTCACATGACCTTCAAACAACATTTAGAGAATCTTTGAAAAATCATCAAAAACTTTGTTATTAGTAATAATTTATTGTTTATAAAACATGGTTGTTTGGAGATATTAAAATTTATCTTTTTGTGTGCAAAGAGCAATTTCAACACCCATACATGTATTAAATAAATATTCTTAATTCTCCTCAGGTACTTTAGACATTTTAAGATGTACAAGTATGCCTTTACACCAAAGGTATGTTCCCTGGATTTATATGTTCTTATCTCATAATTGAAGGGTTGCTTCATTGAAGAGAACTGCATATATTTTTAGATCTAATCAAGTTAATTAAAGGTGATTATCAACTTGAAATTGATTAAGGTAAATTAACCACTGTACATAGCAAGTTTGGAAAGCTGGCATTTTGAGTGTTAGCCAAACTTGCTACTGACACCAGTTTATCAACTTCAAGTTGATAATCAACTAAGTATTTAATTTGCCTGCCAATGCAGCACAACAGATTCTTTAGAAACTAATTATTGCAAAATGTATTTTAAAAAGTCTCTAATATCTCTGGCAGGTGCGGCTGGATCTTAGTTTGGAATATGTTGGATTGCCAGTGACTCCAGAACCCTCGGAAGGTACATACATGTAGTATATATCATCATGTGATGTTGTTATTTTTTACTGAGTAGGTCTTTACATCCACTGGTCATGTGACCCTCTTAGCCTTAAAAAGTGACAAGCTTGAAGTTTCTTAAATTTAGTGAGAATTCCAATTTTTATTAGACCTTTCAACCAAATTGAGTTTTTTTGTGTTTTATTTTAGTTGGTGAAGGAGATGAAGAAGGAGCAGGTGACACTGCACAGGTAAAGTTTTTTTAAAATATTTTGGCTCTAGAAAGGACAAGAATATTAAGAATAAGAATGGTGTTTTTGTTGAGGTAGTTTCACTATGTTATCTGTAAGTTAAATTAGATTAGACTCTATTTTCTTAGGCAGCTCGCCCGTTTCTCTTAAAATCCGATGAACATTAATTTTATTCCCCGCGCGAGAGTGAGCGCAATATAGCCAATATATAATATAGACTAGACTAGGGACTAGGACGAAACGCACTACAGTGGAAGTCCCAATTTCTTGAACCCTCTATTTCTCAAAAACCCGGATAACTCCAACCAAAAGTCGTTTCTCTTGTTTTTTTTTTATTTGTTTCACTGTAATTTTACCCTCGATATTTCGAACTCCCGATTTCTCGAACCAATTTTTGCTTCCCTTGGAGGTTTGAGAAATCGGGATTCCACTGTATTGTGGACATGTGCGCTGTACATGTACCATTGTCAAACCATTCATTCTTACATAATCTTTTCGTCTTCATTATTTTGAAACCAAGGCTGTTGATGAACCTGACAAAACAGAAGAAGAAGCCATCCATGAGGAGGAAGGTATTGGAATTCAACAGTTAACAGTACAACATGTAACTATGCCAAGCTCAAAATGTATATTAGGTTAAAACTTGTTTCCTTTATTTTATTTTCCAGACACCCCAGCAGTAAAGGAGCTGAAAGCAATCATAAACTCGGCGCTTACTGAACAAGTTCAACAGGTATACGCCAATTATATCACGTCTAGCATGATTGGTAAAGAACTGGTATCATCTTGGACCTGTGTAGTTGGATATATCAATCTTAATCATTTCATTTCCTGTTATCTCTCGAACGAACCCGTGCTGCGAGAACAAGAGTCAAACGGGATTCTTCCTCGCTGCGCCGCCCAAATCTTGAACGCTCTTTAAAATATCGTGCCTTCGTTTGAAAGATCCGAGTACTATATGCAAAATAGAAAACGTTTTCCGTGTTTCCATAGAGTTATGGTAACACGAGTGAAGTTTGGGAGAACGAGAAATGCTGTGGAAACAAGTGTTTTTCCACAGCAATTTCTCGTTCTCCCAAACTTTCACGAGTGTTATCATAACTCTATGGAAACACGGAAAACGTTTTCTATTGTTTTTATGAAATAGTAGCGTAGTATCTTGTTTATTTCATAAAAGTCTGTATCCAATGTTTTATATACATTGTCTGGTGTGCTATATTTAAAATTGAGAAAAATGTGTCTGGCACCCAATGGGATTGATTAAAACTTCACACAAGACGCGACAATTTAATTCAAAGACGGAGTGACGCAACTTCTAACTCATATTTACCTAGGGGAAGGGAGACGTAATAGAGGGAAGGACTATTTTCCAAAGGAGAATGAGGGTGCTTATTAGAAGCAGGAGGCCTTAAGGAGAAAAATAGCCTGAGAAACAAACTTCTCTTTTCGCCCGCTAAATTCTTTCCCCGCTCGACTGAAGTCTGAGATTCGACCCGAAAAATTCCATACTGATGACGTAGCTCTACACAGAGATCTGTATAGTGTCGCTGATTGGTTGTTACTTGCGCGCGAAAATTCAACATCAGGGACAACCAATCACAGACACTACACGGATCTCTGTAGAGCTACGTCATCAGTATGGAATTTCTCGGGTTGAATCTCAGACATCTCTTGAGCGGGAAAGAATTGAGTGCGCGAAGAGCGACTTGTCTTTATCGGGATTTGCAATTAACGAGAGCAACTACCGTAACATTTCGAAAATAAACCCGGGGCTTATATTTTTCAAAGGACTTTTTTGAGGGGCTTAGTATAAAAAGGTGACAGGCCTACACGACTCCTACAGTTCGTGACATTTGTATATTTGCTGTTCTGTATTAAATTCGGTCTTTCGACCTATTTTGCTTCGCATATGTTTTTGAGGGTACTATATGCTACGAATTTGGGGGCTTATATTCGGAGGGGCTTATATACGGACTACGGAGGGGCTTATTTCGGAATTTTACGGTACTTTACACACAAGTTAAAGTGAAATATATCTTACAGCTGCCTTATTGCGCTTTCAGCTCAAGACCAGCGTGGATCAGCAAATAAAAGCCAAGGACGAAGAAATCGCCAAGAAAATGGGGATTTCCGCTGACGCCCCCGGCCCGCCCAAGAGCCCGAAACCGAAAGGAAAGAAAGGAAAATAGGGATTCGTGGCTGGAGAATGATACCATTGTAATATAAAGCTACATGTATATGGACATTATTTTATCACTCAGTTGTTAAATCGTAGTCAGAGCAGTTTGTTTTGTTGGATCTGTTGTAAAACGTCCTCTGTAAATGTTTTGTACCATAAGCCATTCTTTTTATCAATTGTTCGTGATATTTATACGCACTGGTATTCCAGTCCAAGTGGTATCGTGAAATAAAATTGCTACTAATAGTGAAGACCGAATGGTTTATTGCGTTTTATGCACCACTTATGTCCAGGATTGAACGCAGGTATTGTTTTTTTAGATACGGTATGTATGACTGGGTTATTTTTAATTTTCATATTACTTCGTATTTGACAAAATTATGTGTGTTTTGGTGAACTTTTATCAATGAGGACACTTTGTGATGCCTATCATGAGGAGCGTGCATCTCATTTGCGGTCAATCCTGGACATATCTCTAATGCACTTACCATACTAACCCCCCACAGCGGTCAAACGTGACGCGCCTGCGCAGTTCCCGCCAAAATCCCACTGCGAAATGTCCTAAATTTACGAAGTCCTCCACGTTTCGTCACTTTAAAGCTCAAACTTAAGAAATTTACTGGAAACTTAAGGTTTGTACTCGGCGTATGCATAGATAATGTAATAATTGTTATCCACCAAGTGTCTCAGCTCGTATTTTGGTTTACCACTGCATGTTCTTTAACGTTTCCTTACAAACTTCGCGGCCATTACGCTTGAATCTCTTGCAAAATCAAGGCAGCGAAAACCGGAAGTGGAGCCGGATTTTTGCGTTTGACCGCTGTGTGTACTAACCCTGCAGTGCAGTCCACAGCGGTCAAACGTACTGCGCGCGCGCAGTTCCCGCCAAAACTTTGCAGTCAAATGTCTTAAAATTGCGAAGTCGTCCGCTTTAAAGCTCAAACTTAAGAAATTTACTGAAAACTTAAGCTTTATACTCGGAGTATGCATAGATAATGTAATAATTGTTATCCACCAAGTGTCTCAGCTCGTATTTTGGTTTACCACTGCATGTTCTATAACGTTTCCTTACAAACTTCGCGGCCATTACGCTTCAAACTCATGGAAAAGTCAAGGCCGCGGAAACCGGAAGTGGCGCGCAATTTTTGCGTTTGACCGCTGTGTGGCAGTGCAGGCGCTGGATCAAGTGTTTAGCCGCCATCTACTAGGGAGTTACCTAACCCTCTACGTCTTGCAAATCGAAGATGGCTGCTAAACACGCGAACGAATTTAATTCAGCGCTCACCCAGCAAAAACGCGCGCACTGTAGGCTGCGTTACACTTCACCCAACACATCTGCTGGCACAGAATGACCTCGATTATTTAAGGGAGGGCGCTTATTCGAGACAGGGCGCTTATTTCTTTTTGAGAAACAATCGAATGTTCAAAACAAAACTTTAATATTTATTAAAGAAGGAACAATAACAGAAACTGTAACAGTAACAAATATACGGTGAATGTTCAGTAATGTGAGGGAATTTTAATCTATTCGACGTCGATAGCTTCAGTGTCACTTGCATCAATAATAAGAATAGGGGCGCTTATTAACAAAAACACATTCGAAGGGGGGGGGGGGCGCTTATTCGAATGGGGGCGCTTATTGGAAAGAGGGCGCTAAATCAAATCATTACGGTATTCCCGCATGTGGAGTCCTGTTTACCTAAGGTATCCCACTACCGACTGGCTACCAAAATCGGTCAAATAAATAAAGAAAATGTTTGGCTGCGCTTTTTTCATGGAACCAATGAATGTAACGAGATAGTCAAAAGGTGGGGTAGGAGCCGTGGGGTTATATCGTTGGTCACGTTTCATGTCATTGGAATAAATATATATAGTAAAATGGTATTTGAAGATGTTCGTTTGCACAGCCTGTAAATTTAACGTGCTCTTCTCGTGCAGTGCACGCGGATGTCGCGCGCCAAAAGCCCTGACTCGTCACTAGTTTTAACTACAAGACGCCGTTAAAATTTTCTCAGAGACAACTGGAGACGAGTTAGACCCACGTGATTCGCAATATATTGTCAGTCAGTATGACAGGAAGTCGTTTCTAGCGATTAAATTCATTTTCGATCTGCCCTTGAGTAGTATTGTCATTGAAAACTTTATGAAGGCAGGCATGAATTCTCAAACAGGGTAACAGCCTCCAACCGGGCGCGCTTGAAGCTCGAAGGAATGTGAGTAAAATGACATCTATTATATAACTCTTCTATCAACAAAGTACCTGATTCAAACAATTTTAGCAACTCGGTTATTATTGGACAATTCTAAGTATTGATTGAATTTTGACAATTTCATTTTGGACCCGAGGCTTACGTTACTTTCAGTTCCGGTTGAACAAGCGTCCGTGATCAACCAAACTGACTACTTTTAGAGATCGATAGAGAAGACCGATTGAAAAAAATAATGTTTTTTTGGAGGTCATTTTCAGAACTTCAAAACTAAGCGTTTTTGATCCAGCGTTCTTTTACGAATCAGGAACTTCACACAACATTCCTCATCAATGTCTGTTCAATGGCATGACAATTGATGAATATTGCAGTGCAACTAACGTGATTGACATATGTCCATATATCAATTAAATAAAGGAATGAATAAAAGGTTTTTCTTGTCAATCACCTGTCATCCGTGGACATCAAAACTTCAAGGAAAAAATTTCGCCCGAGGTGAGCCTCGCAAGTTGCGATCGACTACAAAGGTAAGTTAGATGTTTCCTTCTGCGAGTTGCCTTCTTCCCCTTTATGTTCCACCCAGTCTTTTCTTTGAAAGATGTTTGATAAGAAAGATATGAAGCGTTAGCGGCGATGAGCTAGGAAAACGAAGATATCGGTTCCATGCCAGGGCATGCCAATGACATTCGGTAAATGCTCATGTTTTTTTCTGAAGTTAATACAGTCTAGCTGGTGAGCTCTTGGCAATCTTTACCGGGTGAGAGAAGTTCAAACTTGTGAACAGCTGACGATCGAGACTGACTCCAAACAAACCTCGATCGTGAGAGCATAAATTTGCATAGTCACGCGACGCGAATCACACAATAATTTGTAGAAACGCGTCTCGAAAGTAGGGGGGGAGGGGGTGCATTTTTGGGAGGAAGGGTAGAGGTTTCAGTCTGGTCGTTGAATCTGATTTAAGGTGTTTCGATGTAGTTTTTTGGAGGACTCTTTTTCAAGCAGGTTTTTAATAGTCTTCCCTTAGTGGATCATGTCCTGATGAGAACCCTGAGAGGTTGAAAGTTCTTGACATTAGTAACTTTTTCACGCTCCAAACTGTTGAAAACCATATAAATCTAGAAGAAAATTAGTGGGATCCGCGATCGATATGAAATTTTCACCAGTTAATGTTCTTGGATTGAAGTTTGCCATGATGTACTTTTAAGTGAAATCGATATTGCCATGACAACCATAAACAAGAAATCTAAAAATCACGTAAAACTTTAATTCTGCGCGATCCAGATTTCTTCTAGAAAAGTAGCCGCGCCAAGAGAGCTTGCTCGCAGGCTACTAGAAAAGCCGGCAATACCAACATCTTAAGGCGGGATTCTACCTGAATGCCATTTTTCCGCCACTTAA
Organism: Desmophyllum pertusum; assembly: GCA_029204205.1. Taxonomy (NCBI): domain Eukaryota; kingdom Metazoa; phylum Cnidaria; class Anthozoa; order Scleractinia; family Caryophylliidae; genus Desmophyllum; species Desmophyllum pertusum. The sequence continues at coordinate 2,312,564 of MU826829.1, read as the reverse complement.
CATGGGTTTAATGGGAATATCTCGTTCGCGTTTCAAGCAATCCAAAAACTCTCCACTCATCCCATGAATCTATGTTATGGGGTGTTTTGTAAATTTTGGATGATTTTTGGGTATTTTGGGGAGGAAATAGTTTTTCTCAAAGGAGTTGTAAAATTTAGGGAAATAAGAAATATTGAAGATTTAATGTAGTTTTAAAATTAGAATTTGAAGTTAAAAATTAGTAGATTGACAATTGACAAGCGCGAGAGGGCCACGTTTTGGCTCGGTAAACAGGGACAACTTTTTTCATATAAACGCTCGGTAAAAGATGGCTCGGGGAGGAGGGTAACCCTCCTACCAGGGACAACTTTTCTCCATGTAAATAGGCCCTTAGTTGCCAGAAGTAATCTAAAAGTAACATTTCGGAGTGGTGCAGTTCACCTCTCTAGTCACTTACCCATATTAAATAAGTCCATTTTTTGTCTATCAGCTAATGAACCAAAAAAAATCCAGAGAAACCTATTCTCTCGCAAGAACCGGCACTATACTGCAGTTCAGATTCGAGGTGGATAGAATCAGTGAATGGCGGCGAATTGCCATGTTACCGCGCTAAATACAAGCAGCGTGCATCTAAGAGACTTGGACAATTTGGTTTCAGCATTCACAGACAAGCACCCTTCAGTATTTCACATGAAAGATCGTCCCGATAGCGCGACCAGACTGCAAGTATTAAATGGTGTTACAAGAGATGAATATGACACAAACGATGTTTTCACGCATGCATCAAAAATACACAGTCCAACAATGCCACCAATGATGATTAGCAAGATCCAACATGAAACTGGGATATTAGCAAAGACTAAGCAGCTGGTATCAACCAATGCACTCAATGAGCTGCATTTTGAAGAACAAGGTTTCAATGGAACAGCTGGCAATCAGGCGCAAATTACAGATGGAATATCGTTAGATTCATCGTCAGTGATAGAGCCTGATCTTTTTGAAACGCAACATACAATGGACTCTTTACACCTGATAAGTGAACTTTGCGACAGGCTCTACTCTCCTACTGACTTTACAGCAACTGAAACAACCTCGTTCCTAGGGTCTCGGAAGAGGAGAGACCCTGGGAACGAGGTTGCAACTGAAACAGGGTTTGAGGACACACCCAGTACCCCCGCGGTGCAAAGACTAAATCCTAATAACCAAGCTGTTCTATCTACATCGTCTTGTTGTGCGGCTGCTCCACAGAGCGTATCCACCTTACAAATCACTTCTGCAGACTGGCTGAAGATCCCAGCAAGGTTTGGCTCAAGTCAATCTCATACCGGTAATTGTTCACACAACTGTCACGCAATCACGCTGTCACACAATCATGATGCAACTGAAACGAGTAACGAAGAATTATTGGATCAACGTCATGAACTCTTGGGCGCATGTCCTGAACCAAATGGTGCTATTTCGTACATGGAACAAATGCTAGAAAGGTTCCCACCCAGGGAAATGAGGTCTAAACCTTGTGAGCCGGATATAGGCGATGTGTTGAAAAGCTCCGACGTCACGGGTAGGTGAATGATGAAGCGGTCTTTGATCGCGCTTTAGTGAAATCTCTCAATTATTATTTGTTTGTTTTTTCTCTTTTTTTTTGTCCCCCCCCCACCCCCCCTCCCTCCTCTTCCCCTCACACTCCTTGACATGTCCAGCATTCCATGCGGTGCCACTAGATACCCCGGATGACACGACGCCATATTGATTCGATCGATTCACAAAAGAAGGATCTATCGACTGATCACCCCAAAAAGCTACTCTTCTCGTTTGAAATGGAAAATAAAACGCAACAACCAGCTCAAGGTAAACATTTAATCGAAAACTTCATGCCAGCCAGTTATTGTTCTTTTTTTAAGCCTTTCTTTTGAACTTTTCAATTTCAGGAGCAAGTTCTTCCACTCCAACTCCGCAGACGACACCAGCTGCAGCTAGTTTATCAGGATCGAGCCATAATTCACCCGGTAAATACTCAGAACTTTTAGCGGTGATCGAGGAATTAGGAAAAGATATTCGTCCAACGTATGCTGGTAGTAAAAACGCCGCTGAACGGTTGAAAAAAGGTAAGGACAAGCTTTATATTCGGTATACTGTAATTCCATATTTTTAATTTGATATCGGTGTACTTGTCATCGATCGATCACCGTCCATCATCACGCTATTTATAGCCTATCATGAAATTCACGAGCTTTTCATTAAGGCAGTACAACTGGCTAAAATGCTCCGAAAAGGACCCTTTTTGAGAACTGTTTCAAATCCATTTCAAATTCCATAGAAGAAGTTGTTAAGTCATTTTTATCAGAGAAACAGATTCTGAAATCGACATTTTCATTTTCGTAACGGGAATGTGTGAAATTGATTACCTCGCAAGCGGTGTAAAAATAAGTTTTTTCTAATTTTTAGGTTTATGTTTTAATTAGTAGTCATAATTTTTGTTTTATAAACAGTTATGAAGAAAATACATGAAATATGAGTTAGCCGCAGTGAAACAGCAAATTCTGTGTTAATTATTAACAGGCATTAAAATCAAGGACATGACTCCCTTAATTTTATTCAAATTGAATGTTTTTTTTGCGGCTAAATGCAGGAAGATTACTTAACATGTGGACAAAAGCTGTGCCAAATTTCGTCAGCATTGAGTTTTTCCTAGTGGCAATTTGTTAAATTTTATCACATGTAAGTCAAAAAGACGCCGAATTCGACGAATTCAGCCAGTTTTTCATCGCGATTTCTCTGCAAATTGATCCGCCATCTTGAGCCTTGTACTTACCAGCCTGATCAACATGAGCACACACGAAAAATAATCTGGAATGTTGTGTGAGACTCCCGTGAACAAAATACCAGAGCGCATGTCCTTAGCTTCCGCTGTTCGATACTTACGTCTGCAAATCCAAGATGGCGTCTTAAAATGGCGCCCCAGACAACGAAATTCAATCTCTGCTTTCTCCAAAACCCGCAAACGGTGGACTCTTATCTTTTGGAATTGATCATAATAATGTTTTATCTACCAGCTGGCTGTAAACGAAGGCAACTTTATATTTTACGACTCACCCAATTGTACTACCTTAATCGCTATCCACGTTTATGTTACTTTTATTGACATTTTACCACTAAACCATAGGCGAAGCTAAAATTTGGTTTAGAATTCATAGGGGCTGTCGGAATATTTTTTTCAAATAAGCCAATAAAATTTTGGGGTCCTCGAATGCAACCTACAAGGGTACTGACAATAAAAAACTGGGGTGTCGGAATCTGCCCTTCTACGGGAGATGCGGAGAATTTTTGGAACGCCCCAATCCTTGGTGGAATGGTCTGGCCTTGTTGCCACAATGTATGTTGCTAGGCGCAATACTATCATGATGACAGTTTCCTTCGCGGACCTCTCGGGAAACAGAAGTTTACATCAACGGGTTCAAAAGGTCAAGTCCGTGGATTGTGATTGGTAGATTTCGATCCAATTTGTTTGTTTCTTTTTTCATGGTCCATTGGTTGTTGTTGTAATAATTATTATGATTGATGGCAGTGAAAAACGCAATCGTAAGTTGGGTTTCGAACTTCAGAGTTCACGTGTTACTGAAAGGCGCCGTAAGAGGCAAGAAAGGAATAGACGTGTATGTAATTAACAGCTTGCCTTTTCCATTTCCTCCTAGGTATAATGCATGCCAGGGTGCTGGTAAGGGAATGCCTTGTTGAAACTGACAGGTGCGCCAGACAATAGCCACCACTGTGGACAGCTCTTGTCAAGAATATTAATGCAAGATCCTTGAAGAGCTTCTTAGCTGCTAATGTGCTCCAAGAAAGTTTTCACACAAAAAAAGGAACAAAAAAAAAACTGGGCCTCAAGTTCTTGTCAGAGAAGGGAAACAAATTCCCATATAGACTTTGTGGCCCCCTTCCCCCTCAGGTGCCTTGTTCTATAAAAGCATTCGGCTTACGTACGTGTATTGTAGAGCGACGCACCTGGGGGGAGGTCACCAAGCCCATGTAGAGATTTGTTTCCTGGCAGAGAAGCATGACAACAGGGAAGCTCCTGGGGACCAGGGGCTAAGTAGAGGATTTATTGTAAAATAAAACCAAGCCTTGAGATTTCACCATCAGAACTGATACAAATTATTATTGTATAAAGAGGATTATAATATTAGTTAATGTTACACCGGAAAGAACCTTTATTAATAATAAATATCTGGCTTTGTGCCGAATCGTACAGTCAATACAGTCTGTTACATTTACTTTTGCTTTATCAAAGTTGTGTATTTTATATTTAGGATAGTGGAAATTGATGTATACTTATTTATATTCAAATTATTGTACTGCAGTTGTAAAATAAAATGTTTTTAAATCCATGTTGAAAGGTATTTTGTCAATGAAAGTTATAATCATTTGTCGCAAATATTTGAGAGTATGCAGTCAGGCTGAGTAGAATAATACTGATAAGGATTCTTGGGAAGTTCCGTTTTGGTAATAATTATTTCAATTTCCTGCGCTAAGTTATCGTTCGTCATTGTCAACTGAATCTGATGAGAAACCCTGGGAACGAGGTTGATCTGATTGTCCATCATCCATATTTTGTAAACCCATAGCAACAGCTTCCTCTCGTTTTCTTCTTTTCCTCGCGTAACTCGCTTTCCTTTTCTTTATCTTGGCAATTTCTTGACCAACAGTGCTCTCCTTTCCATTGTAATGAAAATCAAGTTTCTGTTTCATGAGTTCTCTAGCAAGCACTCTATTTCTTGCAAGGGACCGACTCTCATGGCACTAAAATAGAAAATTAACAATAATAAAATGTTTTAGCCTGTTGTATCGAGTGTTTTCCAGAAGAAAAAGAGCAGTTCCAGAAAATATCCATACCCACCCCAATGAAGGTCATTGAAAATTCCAAAGTGGAGAGTTGTCTCAAAGGGGAAAGTGTGAAGCTAAACTGGAATTTCCAGGGGTGGGGGTTCAAAACCCTTCCTTGGGACAGGGGTATGGATATTTTCTGGAAACATATTAATTAATTAATTAATTAATTAATAATAATTACCTTGAAATTGATGACTAATAATATATATTTTAAAACATTCCTGTTAAAATAGTGCAGGTGGGCCTCTTCTTGCTCAAGGGGGGTGGGAAGGAGGGAGGGGGACATTTTAGGACCTTTGGATCTCAATATTTTTCAACAAAAAAGGGGGAGGGGGGAGTCTGGGCCCTGCCCCCTAGATCCACCACTGACCCTAACAAGATAAAAATGTTTTTTGCTTCACTGATAAGTTAAGCTTCTATAAAGCATTTTCGTAGGGGTGGACATTAGATTATTGATTGGGAAGGTTGTAGGACAAATCCCCCCAACCCGCCCCCCCCCCCCCAAAAAAAAAGAAAAGAAAAGAAAAGGGGCAAGGACACGGAGATAAAAAAATATCGAGCAGCTAAAATTCATGCAACCTCCCACCCCCCCCCCCCCCCCCCCATCAATAATCTAATGGTCCACCCCTTAGTACCTTTATTATAATGCCAGTAGGTTTGTGAATGAGTTGAACACAGTTACTGCTTTTGTTGACGCTTTGACCACCTGGTCCCCAGCCCTTGATGAAGTTCTCTTCTATCTCGTCTTCGCTAAGATGTACCTCGTGGTATAAGCGAACGAAATCAACAGCTCTCTGGGATCTCCAGCTGATCGAGCTGATCAAGGACTGAGCCAGCACAAACCGTCCATTTACAGCTGTTAAACATGGAGCGATTGTGCTTACACCATTCCACAACCGCACAGCTAAAGAAAACATCTCGTTTTATATTTAACATCGGTTTTAGAAGTGATTATCGCGGGCATTCTCCAAAAAAAATGCCCGAAATATTTTTAGTATAAGATCGCCGCCATTTTGGATTTTCTTTGGCGGGAGAACGCGGGAGATTCAAATTGGTCAGCTGTCAGCTGTTTTCTTATGAAGCATGCGCGGTCCAGCTCAGTTTTCTGGAAGATGGCTACTGCACCAACAATCTCGACCCCAGAGAGATAAGTCTTTATTACGCGATGATTTTTGTTGCTCTACGAATTCTTTTGGTGGAAGAGTGTCTATACTTTGCAATACATCCTCCAGTAAAACTCTACAGTGCGTGAAAAGGCCTCCTCGCGGTCCGAGGAAGACGAACGTGGAGGAGTCAGATCGCGGGCTGTCCCAAGAATTCGATTCGTATAAATCTCTAGTTTTGAGACGTTTCCTACTGGATCAAAGTCGTGTTTAGCGGAAACGGGTTTGTTTTCATCAAATATGCTCGTGCAGGAGAAATCGAACGTTTTCAGTCGCGTGTCGACGTTCAATTAGCGACGTCAGTAGTACTTTAATTTGGAGCTCTACGTCAACAATTGATGCATCCTCGAGTTTATCTTTGTCTGCTGTACAGAATGGTAGGCGTTTGCTGTACTGTACATCTAATTTCTAAATGAATCTCTATTGAAAACAGGACTGCAAATGTTAAGCGGATTTCTCGGCGATCTAAAGATCAAGCACCGAAAAAGAGTTCAGTCAAGGAAGCTGTCTTTTTGAGGAAGAAAAAAAAGAACCAAGTTTGAATTTCCTTTTTGGAAACATCGGATTAGTACTTCAAGAATACAGCGAACTCTAGCAGTCTTGCAAGGAAATTGAGGAAAGGCTTGTGAAGAAATCTGGGTTTGCTACCTGCTAAACAGGAAGAAAAAAGTCATTTAAACTTTACATCAAAGAGCAACAAGCTGGGTCAGAATAACTGTGCACTTAGAGTTAATCATATTAGCTTGGTATTAGGTGAAGACTCTGGACATCAGCAAACATTTGAACTTCGCCCTACTAATCCAGAAGTGGAATTCAGTCTAATGCAACGCTCCAAATATAATGAGGCTGATTTAGGTAAAGAGCAGCCGCCACGGCAACAGGACTCAGATGGGAGTGGATCTGTAGTTTCTTTGCAGTCGTCTTCATCAGATGATGTTAAATACCCTGGGATTCGTGGAAGAGATCTCCATTCTGAGGGCGCAGGCGTGCCAGCGTTCCAGGTGGAGCCAGTTCAAAAATCTAATGATGATGCAACTCGTCAAAATATGGGAAAACTTCAGCAGAAACTACACACACAGCCAACTCATAATACTTTAGATGAAATCATAAGTACATTGAAAAATCAGAATGGTATGAATGATTCTTCAATTCCTGGAATGTCCTTGCCATTGCACAATGATTCAACAGTAGGAGGAAAAACTTACCCGTCTATGCAGTCTTACACTAGCGGTGGAGGATGGAATTCTTCACCCCTACAGATGAGGTGAGTGGCAGGATTTCAGTCACAGTGTGCAAAGAAAGTACTGTCCGATAGCCCGGGGCTAGTGGAGTTTTCTGTTGGGCAAGTGCATTTTTATCCATCACTTGCCCAATAGGCAAATAAATTTTTGGATATTTTTGGTTGGCAGATGAAGTAAGACAATGAGATAGCCCTTCAGGCTAGCACAATAAATTATTTGGATCCAACTTGTCCAAAGGGCATTCTGGAAAATCTGTTTTCTTTGCATCCTGAGGTTTGTTCTTTATTATTACAGTGGAACCCAGTTAATCTGACCACCAATGGGCCATCAAAATCTAGTTGTGTTAATAGGTGGTCATATTGAAAAGTGTTTATATTAACAAGGTGTTTGTATTAATGAGGTGTTTGTATTAACAAAGTGGTCATATTAATAAGGTGGTTGTATTAAAGCTATGTCACAATATTTTAAGTAATTTTTGCGAAGTGCAAAATCACCTTCAAATTGAAGAAAGCCTCAAAATCATAGTTTGCTGAGGTAGAAAAACACGAAAGAGGTAATAAGAAACCAAACAGGAACAAGGATGGTTGAGGATGGAGAAGATTAAGATGGATTGCGAATGGCGAACTTGAAAAAATTGGCCAATTTTTCAAGATGCGCCATCCGTGACGTAGCTCCTTTAACAAGGTGGTTATATTAACAGGGTGGCCATATTAATGAGGTGGTCATAAGGCGAGGCTCCACTGTCTTCAACTTTACATTGTCATGCTATAAACCTGTTAAGAGCTGATCTCATCATCATCATCATCATTTCTTTTCGCGCCAGTAGTCGCATAAGGACACAACATTCTGCTTCCCATATAATAATATTAAAAATAATTTTTACTTATTTTTTAACAGAGCAGGTTCAGAACAGAGCAGTAAGGTTTTTTGTAACCGTACTGCTCTATTCTGAGCCAGGCTATGTTAGTATTACAGAATGTAGAAACTACCTTATTGGTACTAATTTTCGCGGGCACTTAATTTCGCGAAAAAAATCGGCATATTTCGCGGGTCTTTATTTTCGCGATTTGGGTGCAAAATTATTTTCTTAGGGAATTAATTTTCGCGAAAATGAAAAACAAAAAACATTTATTTCGAGAATTTTATTATTATTTTACACTTCTTATTGCTGAAAATCATCAACTCATAACAAAACGAAACTATAGAAACCGCATCGTGTGCTAGGGTATTAAATTTCGCGACATTAAAGTTCGCGGGAATTTTTTTTCGCGTAGCTTTAAGTTCGCGATTTTTTTTAAATCGCAAAATTAAAGCGACGCGAAAATTAGTACCAATAAGGTAATAGACCTCATTTTGTAACCAAATTGTGGCTTTTTTCTATACCAACATCATTGAATGATATATTTGAGAAGCTACTGGATAGCTTATACAGCATACTGGTACACCAGGAGGGTGTGTACTCCATTATAATACAATACAATACAATACAATACAATACTTTAATAATAGCCTATACGGAGATGTGCCGCCCAATAGGGTATGGGTTTTCGACCTAGATTTATAAATATGGTATGGGTTTTTGACTCGATGCTGTCATAGAAAGGGTACATGGGTGCCCTTCAGTTACCAGGAAATATTTTTCTGAAGGCCCAGCTGCCGTCCGACCTTGCGTCTGACAAAAATGATATCAATGTCAAAAATACTTAAATAAATACGTACCCCATAAATTATTATCATAAACAGGGTAGGGGAAGTGCAAAATTTTAGTCATAAACGGGGTCAGGGTTTGACAACCTGGGTTGCGCGCACCACTACTCAAACTTGGGTTGAGTACCCCCGGGTAAGTCTGATGTTTGTTGATAAAATCTTGTTTGTAATATTTATAGTGGCCATCAAAAGTTTGGTGAGAAGCACACAAGGCAGCTCAAAGATATAACAAGCCATTTTGAAGCTGAAATAGACAAGATCTGTGAACAACTTAACAGCGTAGGAAATAACCTGACAGCCCTTCAAGATGCACTTCCAGTTCGAATGCTTGAAGCCGCTAACCATAAATTAGAAGCCAGATGTAATGTTCTAGAACAAGTATGTGAGCAAATGAAAAACAAATCAGCAAGATTGGAACAAACAATCCAAGAACTCGACAGCAACTCTGGACAGCTGCGACAAGTTAACCAGAATCTTGAGGTGCGCTGTTTGTACCTGGAACAGGTCACCAAGGCCAATGAGTGCGAGAAATCGCATCTGCATGAGAACATTAGAGATCTCGAAACCAAGGTTCTGGAACTTGCTGAGAGTAACGAGAAAGCTGTATCGGCGTATCATCAACTTGAGGAACTGAACCAGAAGGTTGCGAATAGAAACCAGACAATGGAAGAGTCAAAATCGCTTCTGGAGTCAAGATACAAGTCCTGCGTTGGTGACAATAAAAATTAGAGACACAGATTGGACAGTATCAAAAAGCTCTTGAAGAATGCAAGAAGTAAGAGAAAACTTCAATTACTTGAAATGAATGCACGGTGTAAATCAATATATATCTTTTGTAATTTGGATGATGAAGGCTCTATTTTGTTTGCATTATAACAATATTATTACTGACAGCAGTAAATGAAAATAATTTTGTTAACTTGCAGAAGACTTAGAGATTTGAAGAGGCAATTGCAACATCAAAAAGAGAAAAGGTAATCTGACTGATTTCTTTAGTATAACAATTACAAATAAGTATATATATACAGTACCGCTCAAAAGTAAGTTACCACCGTCTCTCGAGACGAGTCTTGTTTCCGTGAGACGCGTCTGTTTCTTGCGTCTTGTTTCTCACAAGAGCCCGTCAAAAAACTGTAAGTACCGACTTATTCATGAAACAAAAAGTCTTGAATTCTTATCATGAAATGTTTTGAAATACAGCATGCAATGCGTCATGCACTCAAGCTCGAATTACGTAAATACCGAAAATGATTTGTTTCATCTGGATCTTGCAACTGAGCAGTTTGTTTGCTAACCGCTGTGTGATCGCCTTCTCAATGTCGGATTCGGCATCGAACAGATCTTAAAATTCTACAATCTCAGCAGCATCTTTATGCAGTCCAAAGCAAAATAATGAATGCAATATTTCTCTCTGCATTTTGACTAGGAGTATTGCTACTCTGATGGATGGGATGCTAGTCCATCGCAGGTTACCCCCAGCATTTTGTCAGGTTGCCCTAACAATTCGCCGGTACCCATCACCCCTTGCTTGATCAGGAATCCAACATGCTAACCATTAGGCCAGGTCACATATTATTGCAAGGGACTTTCTTTGGAATAAAAATACTTAGGTGGAATGGTGAAGAGAATTGAAGGGGAGTGAGGTAGTAGAGACTGCTGGACATGTTAAACTGTTTTTTTTTTTTTTTTTTTGGGGGGGGGGGGGGGTGGTATGGATATTGTCCACAATCATTATCAAACACTGTAAGATTTATGAGGGGGAGGCAGTGGGAGAAATATTTTGAACTGATTATCCTGCACATGATTTCAAATTTCTTGATAAAATTTTAATACCAGGACACCTTAGCTATGAAGCTGGAATCATTGAACAAGGGAAACGTGCAACTCAAACAGAAATATGAAGAGTTGAAGTCCATGTGTGCTCCAAAGGATGTGCTGATCGCCAGACTGGAGAACGAGATGAAGGAACTGTCGGTATTTGTGGAAAAAACAATCAAGGTATACAAAGTTCCTTCTGTATTTTGATAAAGCAAACGACTACTACTACATCATTGACTGCATGAGTCGGGCACAATGTCGGACAAGCCACGCTGAATTGTAGTTTAGTTATCTTTTAGTTTAATTGAGCTAATTTTAAAGTTGACAGTTTAATTGTGTTACTTTCTGCAGGAAAAGGCTGAAGCTGAAGGGAACAGTCAACGAGATAAGGAGCTCCTTCAAAGGGTAAGGATTTTCCGCTAAGGCAACGCAACAGAATTGGCATAACTAGGGCATTTTAAAAATCACCAGAGAAGAATGAGAGTAAGAGTTCAAACTTTTGCTCTTGTTTGGCCTGAATCTCTTATGTGCTCTTGACGACTCTCGTCGACTCTCGTGTACTCTCATCAAATTTGAACCTGCTCAAATTTTTCTTGAGTCATCAAAAGTTTTCTCATGTTTGGCCTGGGCATGATCATCGATTCGCCACTTCAGAAACAAGTAGCAATCTGGAGCGAGTCGCTTGTGGGACCGTTGCTGGGGACGTGTTGTCAAGCTGGCTGCCATTTTGTCCCCAGTAACAATTATCCCACAAGCGACTGCGAGATGCGACTCGCCCCAGCTGATTGCTTCTCTTTTCTTAGGTGGCAAATAGTTGAAGAAAACTCTCATGGTACTGTCAATGCTTTAAGGTAATTCCTTCGAAATAAAAGTTACACTGAAAAGTTTCTGAAACTTTCCCTAGTTGAACAATGCGATGTAATATTTCAAAATATTGAATAAAAAGAATAGGTCACCAGCCTCGCGAAAGAGATATAATCGACTAAAAATACCTCCTAATTCCTTACAAAATCAACCAAAAACACGTATTTTTTCACGTTTCCAGTGATTATTAATTTTTCTGCACTGAGAATTGGTCTATACTCCTTGTATAGAAAGAAGATGATTACTAGACTTAAATTTGCGAAAAAAAAATGATAGGTCCCCACGCTCGTTTACGAGAAAACGATCATTTACCTCTCTGGCGAGCATTGCCACAAAGAATTAAAGCTGCCATGTTTTTAATGTGCGCGCGCTAATTACTACTGTTAATAGTAGTGGAGTGCTACTTACTTTTTTTCTCAACCTGTAGATGTTGGTGGAATATGATGTTTTAGCCAGGGATCACCTGGAAGCAAGGGTACATACAGTATATATATTATTATTATTTAATACTGTTTTAGCTCATGTCAGTTGTAAGAACTGTTAGTACATTGTAATGTTTTGTTTATGACTGGAAATGGAAGGCAAGTTTTGGTTAGGGCGGTTGTCTGTATTTGGGTGTCGTAAAACTAAAACCAATGAAAGCAATATATCACAATGGCCAAATTATCGCAACAAACGTAAACAACACAATGAACTTAAATGTGAATCAAAGCAAATACACGTGACTGGTGCCAAGCAGAGGAAAACGTGTGTGACCAAGTCACGATTGGTTTTGGTTTTGGTTTTGGTTGACAGAGATTGAAACCGCTCTATGAACGGAACTGACTCACTCACTCATGGTCTCTGGCAATTTCCTAAAGAAATTCTACTGTTGTAAACTCAATTTCAACAGCCATTTAGCTTCCCAAGTTCTAATTAAATAAATATTTATTATAATAATTATTATTTAAAATAATTATATTTAAATAAAATATGTTGATTTTATTTGTGCTAATGTTTGACAAGAATAACGTTTCTGTCCTTGTATTTATTGCTACAGGATTCTTCAAAATCTATACATGACAAACTCGAGTTGACGCAAAATGAAATGACAAGCCTCAGAGAGTGAGTCTACAGTCTGTGTTAATTAGAAAAAATATTTCTAAGAAAGATAAACATGATCTAGAAACAAACGACATGCTGTGGTCGGCATGTCATCTGCTGGTTTTCAAGTGTCGTGTTTGTAGTTGCCATTATAAACCTAATGGTCAGGGGGGGGGACAGGGTGACCGTGGTGGGAACCTGAGAGCAAAGAGGGCAAGAAGTCTACGGGAGGCGGTAGAAGAGAGAGCAGGAAGCAGGATTTCCAGAGTGACGTGGACCTGGAGAAATAGGAAAAAATCTTGCACCATTTACAGTGTAATATATAGATGTTATTGAACTAGCGTGAGGTCCGTATTGGGAAAATATTGGTCGAGTTCTTTTTTTGCAAGTTTATGGACCGAGCCGAAGGCAAGGTCCATAAACTTGCAAAAAAGAACTCGACCAATATTTCCCAATACGGACCGAACAAGCTAGTTCAATAAAGTTTTTATTATAATCATATGGCTTTTTTTAAAAATTGCTGATAAATTAATGCGACCATTCTCGGCTAACGCGCGCGCCAAAGCTAAGAATATTCTTGCATTTTTCAGGCCGCTTTGCGAAAAGTTTAACCAAAATTGTCCGCCAGACATGAGGAAAAATATTTCTTCTTAATAGAAAACAGTTTTCTTTTGTTCAATGTTTCACAAAAGGAATTCGGCGAAATGAGTTCGTGAGCGGTCCATCTTAGCGGTCCGTATTGCAAAATTCGGACCGCTCAGGGAACCAATCAGAATGTTCCTTTTCATCGTGGACCAGTTTGCCATATAATAATTTGTATTAGTAAAACTCTACTAGTATACTAATGCAAATGAGACAATCTGATTGGCTAAGCTACTGCACACTATCAGCCATTAGTGTGCAGTGACTTGAGGTCATCTACAAAATTGTGGTTTCTTCTCGTTTGTCCGAAGTTTTGGAAAGGAATTTAGAGTTAACAAGACAATTGTTATATTTTTTACTAAAACAATTAGATTATTCGCTCTCAATTTCTATGATGTGATAGTTGATTCGGCCTGTGGCCTCATCAACTATCACATCATAGAAATCTCGAGCTCATAATCTAATTGTTAAATAGAAAAAGCACAACGAGGTGGAAACCACAACGGAAGGGGGTGGGGGGAGGGGGAGGGGGGGGGGTAACCAGAAGTACAAGATATGGGAAGTTCAGCCCCCCTTATGGTTAGCATGTTGGATCTCCAGATCAAGAGGTCTACAGGGTTGAGCCCTAGCTGAATATTGGGTCATTGTGTTGTGTTCTTGGGCAATACATGTTGCTCTCACAGTGCCACTCTCCACCCCCAGGAGTATAAATAGGTACAAGCAAATTGTTGGGGAAACCTAGCCAAAATGCTAGGGGGGGATGGGTAGCCTGCAATGACTACCATCCCATCCATGGGAAGTTACAGAGTAAAGCATTCATGGCATTCTCAAAAGTTTCAAATTGCTGTCATTCTTGGGCAATGATTCATTTTCAGACAATTTTGCAATTTCTGGCTTTATGCTACAGGATTGGAACAAATTTTAATCTTTTAACTTAACTACTCAAGTATTTCCATTGTGAGCTTGTAGCTGATACTCTTTCCTTTAATTTCTATATTTCTTCAGGACCATTTCAAAGCTGGTCTCCAGAAATAATGTTTTGGAGGAAGGTGTAAAAGATCAACACATCCAAGATAACAGGTCTGGGTAGTGATAATATTAAATATTTATTTAATAATTAGAAAATAATTATTAGAGTTAGATAATAATATTCAGAAAAAAGCAACAAACATTGCTGTGACAAAAATACACTAGCCCAATAAGTTGCTCTACTAGCCCCAGCTAGGCTATCGGACTATAAAGCGCTTCTGTTGCACCCTGTCAGTTATTTAGAGCGGTTTTGAGTGTCGTCCAACAAAAATGAAGGCAATTACAATGGCTAATCACAACAAATGTAAACAACACAATGAACCAATGAGAACTCAAAGCAAATACACGTAACCGGCACCAAGCGCGGGAAAACGCCTGTGACCAAGTCGCGATTGGTTTTGGTTTTACATCTGATTGGTTAAGAATGTGGCGTGTGTGTTTTAAACCAATCATAGAGCGTAGTCAAGCAAAACCAAAGCAATTCAGTGATTACTTTCGACAGCCAATTGAAAAGCGCTCTATGTACCCAATTTACCTTAATCAGGAGCATTTCACCCCGGAGCATCTATCTGTACTGATTAATGACAACAGCGTAGTTACACCTTGGGCTATTTTTAGAATCATTCTCCCGCGAAAGGATTTCTGTGTACATCCGCGGGGAATAGTGATAATTCGTAATTCTGCCGTTCTAGTTTTATTCCACGTTCCTCTCGTCCATTCTTGGTTTTATTTTTAATCTGAAACATGAATGACAACCTCGTCCTCGTGCTCGCAACGGGTGATTTTCGCGGCAAAAGTAATTCTAAAAATAGCTCAAGTTGTAACTACGCTGTGTCATAGGCCCAGTGAGGGAGATAGAGGCTCCAGGGTGATATGCTCCTGCCTTAATATATTAATGTCCTTCCTTGTTTTATCCACGCAGCCGCATTGAACAGCCCACTAGTAAAACCAAACCATTCACTGGACGAAAAACATGGGATCAATCGACTCCAATCAAGAAACGAGATCACCAGGCTCAATACCAGCTGACTTCTTACATCAGCCCAGAGTCAGGAAGAGACTTCCTAGGCTCCGAGTTAACAAGCTGTCCACTGCATGGCAGTACACTGGCCACACCCAGATTGTCATCGCATTCTGTCGCACCAGCTGCACCTGATGTGATGAAACTACCAACATCTTCTGGAAGGAAACAGGATTTGTCATCCAGTGGGTAAGTAAAATTTGAAGTGGTAAGGCAGATTGTAGAATGGCTTGAGTAAACAGACTTCTCGTTTACTGCACTCAATTTTTCACCCGCTCTAGACTACGATCAGTCCCTCGTTTTTCTCAGGGATAGTCGAGTAGGAGAGCATGCGAGCTGCGCGAAAATCGCCTTGAGGAGGCGCGACACGCGGCGGAGAGAAAAAATGAGGGAATTAAATAAATCTTAAATAAATGGTTGGAAAGGACGACTGCAAGGGAAGGCTGGAGGCCTCTACTATTAGTATATCTGGCATTTTGCATTTATTTGGTCAGGGAAATTTTACTTTTATCAGGGAACAGTCAGGGAATTTTGAAAACTGATGTCTGTGGCAACCATAATAGACATGTTTGGGTTTCGGACCGGGAATAGTGTTACCCAGGAAGGAACAAAACCTACAAACCAAAGCATACCTATACATGGATAAAACGAACATAATAAACAATATTACAAGGAACGAATCTAAAAGAGAATAAAACCAAACTTTAGGCTTTCGGGGAGGTCTCATGCAGCCAAGGTCAGTCATAACAGTCAATCGTAAACTCCGTGTGAGCTATTGTTAGATACCAAACCACTTGAAAAAAACGGGAAATGAAACGAGGAGCCTACACAAGACACATGTGGGCTGACCTTTGACACGACACAAACTAACTGATTAACAATTAGATAACAAGTAAGTTAAGAAAGTAACAGGGTCACTGCTAGCTAATTAGTTAACAAATTATTCGCCTCAGGCTCGTGAAGATTGGTGAATAGCCAACTCGTTGAAATAGCCAACTCGTTGGCTATGAGTAGTTAACGTACAACTCGATTTCGAGGAATGATTGTTAAATATTCCCCGAGACGAATGTTTCATAATATACAAATCACAGGGAAAATGTAGAATTTCTCTGCGAGAAAAATAGAAAAATACGAAAATGTTCCGCCATTTTTTTTGCCCGAGACAAAGAAAATTGAACGTCGTGGTATTTCCAAATAAGGTAGAGAGGGTATACTGCCTCTGAGACCATGAGTAGGAACCAATCAAATTGCTTGAAATGGTTAGTGTATTATAAAAGCTAATGACGAATGACGTCACGAATTGGGCTAGATCCAGTAATTTCAGATGGTTCTGCTACTCGGTCATGTTTTTAAATAATGCGATTTTCCGAGACTTTGAAAATTCATAAAAAATCGCGGTTTTCAACCAAAAAGATTTTCTTTTCGGCGTTCTGCTCAGAAAAATGTTTAGATTTTTTGGAACAAAAAAAGTTTTGGGGGTTATAGGCACTTTAAGCACAGACGTTTTTTACGTTTTTGAGCCACGGACGACAACCGGAAGTCGAAAATTCTCTTCTTTGGCGCGTATTATCGACTTTTCGCCCGTAACATCAAGTTTTAAATGCTAAGACGAGGGCTTTCCAACTAATTGGTGGGGATGAAAGCGCGCCAAAAACGAGAACATTCCTCTTCCGGTTGCCGTCCGTGGCTCAAAAACGTCCGTGCTTAAGCTCTCTACTAGAGTGTCTTCGCCATTTCTTTGTTAAAGGCCCAAGTCCTCAACTCCAGCTAGTCATGGTAAAAGGAACCAGGTGAAAAGTCTTACAACCAAAGAGAGTCCGGACACTGCCCAGCCAGTCTCTTACAGCCCACCAAATGGAATGGTAGTCAAGAAAACAGACCTACTTACCAGGTTAGAACATTTTGCATCCATAACATTTTTTCATGGATTTTTTTGTGGTCTCTTTCAGAGCCGTTACCCTCGTTACTTCGCAGACAATTTACTGAAATGTCAGTAAAGCGGTTTTCAATGCAGTGTCCAAAATTAAAGTATAAAACCGGAGTTGCTTTGGTTTTGCTTTTCTACGTTCTGTGATTGGTTTAGAAAAACTCACGCCACATTCTCAACCAATCAGATGCAAAACCGAAATCAATCGCCACTTGGTCAAACGATTTTTCCCGCGCCCGGTTACGTTTAAGTTCTCTTTGGTTCATTGTGCTGTTTGCGTTTGTTGTGATTGGCCAAATAGCAGTTATTACAGATGTCAGCGGTTTGACATGCAAACGAGGTGAAAGGGTTAATCTGGTATTGTTTGTATTGTTTGCCATTTGACATGCAAACGAGGCGAAAGGGTCAATCTGGCATTGTATTGGCCCATTAGCCTCATTTGTAGGCTCGATTACCAGCCGCTGTTCGGGAAAATGAGCCAGAACGAAGACCGGACTCGAGAGAGCGGCGAAAATCGAGCCTAACTCGTTTGCATACTTTTTAAAAACAAAATAATATTTGACTGCGGGCTCAACTGTAATAACTGTGGCATTCGATTGAAAACCGCTCGATACCAGTCAGAGCAAATTAACCCAGGCTTTTTCTATCTTAAGGTTTGACGTGGTGTTTGAGGACAGTAAATCCGGTGAAGAGATGATTCGTACTCACACTGGAAGAACACGGCGCCTGTATGGCGAACCTGCACAAACAGAAACAAGCTTTGTAACGGGAAACGATGGGGCCACTGGCGGTATAGCTGAGTCAGCATTTAGTGCTGCTCGAGATGGCAAAGATGGAAGGCTGTTAGCTGTAGATGACTGGGAGAGCAGTCGAAGTGAACCACGGAGATCGAAATCCAAACAAAGTGGTTTGTATTTTTTATTATTATTATTACGTTAACTGTTCCTTCGGTGTTGCAATGTTGAAATTTCATTAAGCCAACAAAAATTCGTAGCAAAAACACTCAACCAGTGCTAAGCGCGGGAAAACGTGTAAGCGGTGCCAAGCGTTGGAAAACGTGTAGCAGGTGTCAAGCGCGGGAAAACATGTAACCGGAGCTAATGGAAACGCGGGAAAACATGCAACCGATGCCAAGCGCGGGAAAACATATAACCGATGCCAAGCGCGGGAAAACATATAACCAGTGCCAAGCGCGGGAAAAAATGTAACCGATGCCAAGCGCGGGAAAACACGCGTAAGTCTCGATTTGTTTCGGATTTGCTCCTTATTGGTTGAATAAACAGCGCTTGCCCCTATTGGTTTGAGCACTTGCACGGATTTTATTTTTGACCAATAACATAGCTCACTCAAGGTGATATCATGCATGAGCGCTACTCAGCACTGACTAACCTGAATTTCAGCCGTCTCCTCTCGTATACTCCCCCGAGAGAGTATGCGACAGAAGAGACGGCTGGACACGTTTTCATTTTATTTATTTTATTTTCCACAGTAATGTACAACATCGCTGAGAAGGACGTTGGTGTTAAAAGTGGTCAGGTAATTGTACTAGAAGAAATTATTTTCATTCATTTGCGCTGCTACTGCATTATAAATCAGAAAGAATTTGGGACATTGGTTGAAAGAGCGCTCAGAGAAACGTAAAGCTCGTGCACCCATTTCGCGCTCCTCAAACTTGCTGTCCGGCCATTGTTATGTGGACTGTAGAGGCATAAGCTAGTGAAATGCTTGATCTCATATGTGGAATTGTTTTGCAGCCAGCCAGCAAGAGCAGAGAGGAGGAAATTGATCAGGACATGTACTTAATGGAAAGGAAGTTTTCAATGCTCACTGAAGAACGAAAAAGGGTGCGTGTTTGGAATTATTGAGTGACAGCTCTTTTATAAGAAATCACTTAGTGATGCTCCATTTTCTCAAAGGTCAATCATCTCTTGCAATGATGCAATATGATTAGCTGATAATTTTTCGAATTGGCGATTTTTTGTTTGCTCTAATTTTTGCGATTGACAGAAACTGGTTTTTCGATTTTCAGCAAGTCGCTTACAATTAATTATCAGTCTACAGTGGAACCTCTACTTTGGGACACCTCCAAACTTTTGTCCTGCAAAATTAACGCTAATATAATCTTTGTAATCTATTACCTAGTACCTCTATAAAGTCTTAGCATCTTGTTCCGCCGGCTGTGGTTGATTGGTCTGATATTGGTCGAAGCAACGATATTACTGAACGTGGCACCACTTGATGGACATTCGGACGATATCGATGTTTTATATTTTTTAAACTTCAAAAGTGGAGTTCATATTTACGGGAAATATTTTTGCGGGAATATATTTTTTTTTCACGGCTCCCGAAAAACAGCGCAAAAATTAGAACCCGCTAATTGTATTTGTAATTGTATTTTTCTACTGCTTTTTCTTGCAATTGCAGCTTGAATCCACTCTGAGCCGAATTCCAACTGCACAGAAAATGTCGAAGCGGACAAAAGAGGACAAGGTATTAAGTGTAGTTTTAGTTTATTACTGAAAAAAAAACGCTCCGGCCAAATACATACGCCTGTCTGAAGATTGTTCAAGTCCTGGATTTACGTATGAGCCATCCACAAAAAGAGTGATCTGCTCCTTCCCTCCCCTCCCCCCACAGGTGCGTGTTGTCTCTTTGACTTCCGTGACTAAAATACAAAGCATATCGGATAGCACGCAAGTGCAGGGCTTTTACAATACATACGCTCCACGGATTTCATTATTTCTATAAACAAAACGTAATATCATCAAATGGCGGGGGCAGATATAGTGAGAACTATTACAAGTACAATACATACGCTCCACGGATTTCATTGTGACATCATTAAAAGCCCCCGCTATTTATTTATACCGAACGCACGCAGAAAACCAGAAGGAACTGAAGTCACGGAAAATTGTAAACGCTAGTCTTGTCATTCCTTATTCGAACATGAAAGTCAAAAGACCTTCATGATGATTAGAATAATTGGTTTCGCCGTTATGTTTGGCAAAAATAAAAAAAATAAATAAATAATCCTTTACGTGCAGATCCTGTCTGAAAAGGTGTGTCGCCTTATCTTTTCACATCTTGGCTAAGGAGTCGATCACTCGAGTAAATTGCTTTTTATTTTTACCCCCGAGGCTTTTTGGACTCGTCACGCAATAGACCTTTCTCCAAAATGACCGCCGAAAATTCAAATTAAACTGAGCGCAAAATCAATACCAGCACCTGAAAGACCACCTCTTGTTTGGTAATCGTACGAAGTTTCGTTAGGTTAGGTTCTACCTGCGTCGACTAAAACGGAAGTTGAAAACTGGAAAATTTAGAGACGTCTGTATGAAGTCATACAGAGGAGGATCGAGTGTTTGTTCTTTCGTAGAAGTCTTTATACGTTTTTCTTCGCTTCCATAAATGGGAATTAGTGAGCGGCGAGTGGCGCGAGCATCCCGCGAGTATCCCGCGAGTACTCCCTGTCGCGCCCACGATACCCGTCACTCACAAGATATCAAATCATTCAAAATTGTCCTGTAATAGCAACATCTATCTTTTTATTTCTCACCAGGCATATCTCGAGAACAGGCTCTACGAAGTAGTTAAGGACATTGGAACGGTCAGGAATCAACTCAGGCATCCAATCTAACAGCCTCGCTTTGGACGCCATTATTTGGACGCTGTTTTCCGCAGCGCAATTTGAAAAAGAAAGCTTCTTTCAGTATATAGATGAAAGGACACTATACGTTGTTTGTTATATTTATTGTTTTGGATCAATGTTTTTGTATTCCAGAAACTTTGAAATAAATTAAATCCTTACATCGAGCAGAGTATAAAGTGGCACTCGCATTCCTTGTGTCAGCTTTTCTATGTTATGGTAAATTAAAAACTTATTTTAAATATTTAGTGTTTCATTCATTTTGTTGGCATACGTACATTTCTTTGTAAAAAGTGAAAGTTTTGAAGTACTTTGAAGTTTTATCATTTTTCGCGAGTTTCGACGAAGGCTACGCACTACAAAATCGATCTAGGAAGTTTTTTTTTGGTGTGTGCGTTTGCCTCGCGCTCGTACACCGCAGCACTACATTTGCCAAGTTCAGTGGTTGAGCCTGGCAGAACAAGTTTAATTTGTTAATCGCGCTCCCCGCTCGATTTTTCTCATCTCGCGCCATAGAACCCGGAAAAGATCACTGCTAGTGCGAAAAAATAACACCTTTGGTCAGGCTTATTTATCATGGTTTCGACGGAAGTGAAAACGAGAAATTTCCATATCGCGTGGTTTGCACTCTAACCCGTGAAAGGCTTTTCCAGCAAGATTAATCGCTTCCAAGCCAGCTTGTGCTGTAATCCAGAGGCCATTGTGTTATTGTAAACAGTTTGGCTTTATAGTTATTGTTATACATCGTGATGAATTAAAATGACTATATGATCGCACTTTTTCGGTCGGCATTGTTCAAAAGTGTCGCGGAAAACAAAGTTTTACAACGTGGCCAACAATACAGGTAGGTGTGAACATCTGTCATGCGGTACAGCTGCCCCATGAATTAACAACGGAAGCTGCGAGGAAACTTGTTGCAGTAAACATTGGAGAACAAAAAACCAGGAATTCATTAAAAAACCGAGTCATTCCAGATATCAAGAACAATGAAGATTCCAGTCAGGTCCGTCGGCCGCAGCTTTATTACTGAAATATATTCAACCTGGATCATGAAACTAAATTGCGCACAATTGCTGGTTTGCAACCAATCCCGAGAGATTCAAACAGACAAAGACGTCGGTGGACATTTGACCAACCAATCGGTCTTTCCTTTCGTCTCGCGCGAGCGGAAATCATGTAATCCAAAATTACGCAAATCCGTTCGATTTTTCTCACATCTTGAATGGAATTATCTAACACAAACTCTGATTTCGCAAACGGTGCGTAGATATTGAAAAGAAGCACGTTATTGACTGGAAAAGGAAATAATAAAATGCACTGCACTTGCTCCGCGGGAACGCGACCTCACAACATGTCAAATTCAGTTTTTCGAGCACGTGAAACTGACAGTCGCGCCCGGCGAATTGGCGGGAAATCTGTCAACGCCCCCGTCTTCCATCAGTGAACTCTCGTAGCGCTGAATTTATGTTTTCGAAGGTTTGATATGCTTGAAATGATGTCGACTTTCTGTTGTTTTAACAACTTTCTTCAATGGAGTATTGTTATTCTTGTTTACATAAATTAACAAAGAGCTTTTGTCCATTACTGAAAACTGTCAAGATTCGATCGAGATAACAACACTCGGCGAGTCGGCCGAGATCAAGGTTGAACAGCGCAACCAATCACATTGACCGCAAAACAAGGCTGTCTTTTTGTTGTCAACATGAACGGCTCCAGTAGTACTCCCTTTAGAGCTGCACAAATAAGAATTTACTGCCTATTTAGACAGAACCTTTTAGATTATGTCGGGAAATGTGCGAATTCTTCGAAATAGAAGCTGAATTTTTTCAACTTCACGCAATTGCGTGAAGGTGTCGTGTCACAAGATTCCCCGGATCTTGCTTAGGACCAATCACAAGCGAGATATGTTAACACGTGACCATATGTAGCACACACACACGAATGCCTCATCACAAGCAGCGTGGATTGAATGGGGAACGACTGACTGGAATTGAAGGTGAGTAGAGCGAGTTTTGCGTCTTTTTCTTCGTAAAACGTGGCAGATTTTGATAGAGACTTCAAGCTTAACTTGCAAAGAAACGATAGGTATAAGTTTGGGTAGTGTTCTTCACAGAGGTTTTTCGTAAAATTGTCCAAGGGAGTTGAAATGCATTCTGTCGGATGCACAGATGTCGAACCACGAGGCCCCTTGCTGAAATAACTCTTATCGTTAGGTTCTGTGGTGTCTAGGTTTATCGACAAGAATCTATTTTACTGTTTTAAGCACCAAGTAAAGCTTAGAGCAACTTGGAAGCTCGTGAGTTTTGTATGTTTACCGCCTGCTAACAAGCTTCGCTGGACGCCATATTTATCTCGTCACGTTGTTGTGTCACCCTTGCTTTTAAATGAAACAGAACCGGTTGTTTTGCTCTTCAGTTTTGGTCACGGAACCAAACATATTTCATTCAATTTTCTTGCCTCTGAGCAGTCTTTGAAGATCATTCCTCAATATAAAGCCAAAGTTGAATAAGAGGAAAAAAACACGACAACATAGGTACGAATCGGTGTTAAACCATCAATCGCAGATGTTCCGCGTTGCACCATCATCATTCGCAGCTATTCTAGTCACAGTTCGACAAATTGCGTGAGTCAAAATGTGATATTGTAACGTAATGGTTGTTATTTATAAATCTTCTGCATACAAGGAAGTGAATTGCTGCACCAACACGAAAAAGTAATGTATTTCACACTAAATAAACAGCAGAGTATTCTGATGTTCAAATCAAAAGTAATAGCTTGATATGAAATTTGACCTAACGGCGACCCTGGTTTATCACAGACGTTGCGAAATCTCTTCAAGTCACAGTTAGCAGGGCACGAAATTGCGCCTAATACAGTCGCCAATGCGCCTAAGTTTTCCACATTGGCGACCAAATCCTGAAAATTAGTCGCCAAATTGGCGACTACGCCGACTAGAATTCTGACATCTTACCTGAAGTTTTCAGTTCTAACTTTGCCATAAAAAAAGTCCAACAATAGATTAAAGTTAAAAAACAATATTTCTCTGGTCTTGTTTTGCTTTCATCATGAGAAATATGGGCCAAAAAACGTCAACAAAGTTTCTCTCAGCTCAGTAAAAAAATCGCCCTATAATGCATTGCAAGTTGGGAAAACCATTTGAATACGTCATGTATGCCGATGGATTGTGTCTCTGGTGCTGAATTTGTACAACAACCACCAGGCATGTTTCTTAGGGACAACCCTGCAAACCAGTTTGTAACTTTGGAGGTAAATTGAACCAAAACACATGGAAGTTGTGTTTCTTTTGTACATGTAAGTTGTATAATTATTGAAGCCTTTCACCTTTGATACCTGTATAATGACTGTCTGAACACTAGTCCAATTAGTCCTTAAGCTTTATTAGACCCTAAGATTTATTATGTTAACCCATTATTTTCTGTTCATAATTAGGTTTCCACCCCAATTAAAAATAATAAATTTAAAAAAAAATTTGTTGGAAAAAATGGCGACTAACTTTTTGTAGTTGGCGACCACTTTGGAATATTTAGGAGCCACATGGCTCCTGGAAAAAAAAGTTAATTTCGTGCCCTGGTTAGACGTGACTCATGTGACCCCATGACGTAATCGTCCTTATTTATAAATCTGCATTTCTCAGCAAGTTTCTGTTTTTCTCAGAAAATATACGAAAAAGATATGTATTTCACACAAAATGACAATTATTTAACAGGACAATATTCATAAAATATCATTTAGGCAAAGGATGACCCTGGCGAAATCTAACGTAGCCTTGATAAAAAAATTGATCTAATGGCGCTTCCAGTGTATGTGATGTACGTACGCACCTCACAGACAATCTCTTCAAGTCACGATTCGACGTGACCCTATGACGTAATCGTCCAAATATAAATCTGCACGTCTCAGCAAGTTTCTGTTTACATAAATCTGCGAGTCTGGGCAAGTTTCTGTTTTCCTTTTCGTAAAAGAAATGTATTTCACACAAAACAAACAGGACAATATTATGACCCTGGCGAAATGTAACGTAGCCTTGATAAAAAATTTGATCTAATGGCGCTTCTAGTGTATGTGATGTACGTACGCACCTCACAGACAATCTCTTCAAGTCACGATTCGACGTGACCCTATGACGTAATCGTCCAAATATAAATCTGCACGTCTCAGCAAGTTTCTGTTTACATAAATCTGCGAGTCTGGGCAAGTTTCTGTTTTCCTTTACGGAAAAGAAATGTATTTCACACAAAACAAACAGGACAATATTATGACCCTGGCGAAATGTAACGTAGCCTTGATAAAAAAATTGATCTAATGGCGCTTCTAGTGTGTCCACCTAGTAGTGAGTACAATGATTTAATATTTTGACGAGTCAAACTCACCGACGTTGCGAAATCTGTACGCCGCTCCGATGTGTTTTACGCGGTCCTAAATTAATATTTATTTGGACCAGTGCAACTTTCACATAGGCTCGATTTCCGCCGCTCTCGTCGAGTCCAGGCTTCGTTCTTCCCCGAGTCCGGGCTTCGTTCTTCCCCGAGAAAATCTTTCACAAGGCGAATACATTCATATATATTCATACTCACCCCTAGCTCTCCTCCTAGCACTTTGGCGGAGTAGAGGTATAAGAGATTCACGACAAAAAAAAACAGAAGCTATTTTATTAACCGGGCTGGGCCCCAGGCCCACGCCCGGTTAATAAACAGTCTAAACTAGCCAACACGAGACGTTTACTCAGGATATATCAGCTTGAAGTCAATTTTGTACACATATTTTCCTTTTTTTCAGCTTGAGAGCGCTAAAACATTATGACGGGGCGAGCTAGGGGACGAAGTCGCGGGCGAGGTCGAGGTGGCGGCGGCGATGCAGCGCGCCGACCCGGAGAAGGGGCTCAAGAAGCAATGCCTGAGCAAGCCCCAGTAGGACGTGGACGATCTCGTGGGCCCCCACCAGCGCAAACTGCAGCTCCAGCTCCGGCCCCACAGCAACAGCAAAGACCAGCTGCAGCACCACCTCCGACCGAAGCCATGGCGGCGATGAGCGTCAGGCAAGAACAGAGGCCTCCGGTTGGCGCTGGCGGCCCAGGAGAGCAGAGGTCTGAGCGCAGATCAAGAGACATACAACCGGAACCGGCAACGAAACCAGCGCACATTACTGACAAGAAAGGAGGTACTGGAGGAAAAGTGAGCTTGGTCACGAATCATTTTCGGTTGCTGACCAAAACCGACTTTGGGGTGTACCAGTACAATGTCAGCTTCAACCCCGAGATGGAGTCGAAACGGCTTCGAGTTGGTCTTTTGAAGAGTCAAAATGAGACTATTGGGCAAGTTCACGCCTTTGATGGTATGATGTTGTACCTACCTAAGAGGCTCCCCGAAGCAGTCACCAAATTCAACCTAACTACGCGGAATGGAGAGGCTGTAGAGATGACGATTATGTTTACAAACGAGATCCCCAAAGACTCGCCTAGTATGTTGCAGTTGTACAACATCATCTTCAGAAGGTTTGTGCTTTGTTTTCGTTGTTTTTGCTCCAAGACAAATATGATCACCTGTTATGTCGGCAATTATAACTTGTTATATTGGCAAAGGTTCAGAGTGCAATTTAGAAGTGCTGTTCAACAGGGTAATCTCGGCTGTGAACTTTTTTTTTTTTTTTTTCAAGGCAGATTTCTCAAACAATGTAAAACATATGATCATTAATTTTTCAAACTTGGTTGATAGATAGGAAACTCTCCTCCAGTTTACAAGGTTTGTTTTGTTGTATGTACATCATTAGCCTGAGGGGGGGGGGGGGGGAACTTCGATATAAAAGTGACGGGGTGGCTTGGTACCTTTTAGGGGTTAAAATTTGTGGTTTGATATGGCTTACAGTGTTAAACCAGTATAACTATTCCAGTACCTTTTAGAGTATTTAGCCGGTTAACCACCTGCCTCGTGTATATGGAGGATGGGTGCCTGGGATATCCGGGGCCTCCACTGTGGTCAGCCAGCCCCCCAGATGGAATACAGCTCCCATGGCTGGCAATCCCGCCAACCAGCCATGAGCCCCGAACGCATATACCCATGCACCAAGCACCTGTCACACTGACTAGATCAGTGGATAATAATAATAATAAAGTTCTAATCTGCGTGTAAAAACCTAAACGGGCTACAAATGTGCAAATAAAAAAAAGACTAAACTAACCCAGGGGAGAAAAAGAGGGAGGGGGGGAGGGGGAATAACTCGCTAAACATGGCTGAAAAGCCACCAAGATACGAGCACACCTACGCCCAGAGAATGTAGAATCCTGAGCCTGGCAAGAGCTAAGAACCGCTGACCACTATGACAGCTGACTACACACTCGTTGTTGGTTAACTTGGTTAAAGTGTCTTAGAATTGGTACCTCTTAGGGGTGATCACACCCATCACTTTTGTATGGGAGTCTCCCCCCCCCCCCCCCCCCCCCCCCCGATCATCAGTTATAGAAAAAAAAAATTGTTTTTAAAAACGACCTCTGGGGCTAGGGAATCTTAATATCAAGCTGCCAAAAATAATTTGAAGGCCAAGGACTACAGTATTTGTAACCTGCGATCAGGCGTTCTTTTCCTTTTATTTCTTTTTGCGGAGAACGAGAGCGCGGAGAGAGAGAGAGAGGAAAAGGAACGCCTGATACAATTGAAGGGCATGCTGGAATAAGGGCATAACGACAATAGAATTCTATTGTCGTTATGCCCTTATTCCAGCATGCCCTTCAATTATTT
Source organism: Desmophyllum pertusum (assembly GCA_029204205.1). Classification (NCBI taxonomy): domain Eukaryota; kingdom Metazoa; phylum Cnidaria; class Anthozoa; order Scleractinia; family Caryophylliidae; genus Desmophyllum; species Desmophyllum pertusum. The sequence goes on along the minus strand of MU826829.1, from coordinate 2,284,808 downwards.
GCCGATTCGCTTTCCACCCACTTGTCAATGATCTGTCAAGCTGTCAATTTTCAAAATCTACGTTACAGTTCGTGACATTTGTACACTTGCCGTTCTCTTGAATTCGGTCTTCTGACCTTCTTTGCTTCAAGTGCATTTCTAACAGGCAAGATATGTTGTATTATGAGGATCATTTTGAAGTAGAATAGAGCCTTCGACTGTGTTTTTGCCATCAGTTTCATTCCGAAAACAGCACTGACTACGATTGCGTTACACGACACAAATTTGCATAATAACGTCCTAGACATGTCTAGTCAGTCGTTATGGTCGAATGATTCCATGATTCCGTTTAGAAATTTGAATCAAATAACCATTTTTTAAGCGGAAAGCTTCAGCCGTTTTGAATGTAAGATCTTTATATTGGCTTAGTAATGATTCAGAAGAGTCCTTCCCTTCACAAAAGGCGGTAGCGGAGTGGGAAAGTAGAAGGCCTTTCTTGTACTTTAATTGAGCGTGCACGCCGGATTGACAAAAGCCATATTAGGTACGCATGATTGACGGAAGTATTGTTTTTCGACCAATCAGGAAAACATTCAGAATCTGAATGTTGTACATGAGATCCGGCAAGTAATATTATTGTATCAGGCCCTCCTCTCTTCGAGGAGGGCCTGATCGCAGGTTACAGTATTTGAAGTAATGAAGAAAACAGCAATAAGAAACATTTTACATGCTCTGAGTATAAAATGTTAGTCTGTTTTACTACGTCTTTCAATAACACACAAACTTTAAGTTCAAAACCCAACTGCTGATTGTATTTTTACGCTTCCATCAATCATTTATTACAAGACAACTAACAGACTGAAAAAAAAAAAAAATGAACAAAATGGATCATAATCCACCTATCACAACCCACAGACGGGGCTGCCAATAATTTTGTTTTCTTGAAAGGACATGTGTCCGACTAAGTCACCATTTTGGTCGGACAAAACAAAATGAGGTCGACCATCATATAGTACTGCTTGATAAGTGAACCTGCTAATCTAATGATTTGTCAATGCAAAGTATACTATAGTTTGCGTTTAGAACAAAATGTGTTATAATGTGTTAGCATTTGCATTGGAAGGCAAAAAAAATTGTCCAGGCGTTATGTCCGACCACAGTTGGAATTTCATCGGATATTGGTAAATTTGGTCGGTCATTGTCCGATGACCGACTGTTATTTTCAGCCCTGTACAGAGGTGACCTTTTGAACCCGTTGAAGGATATTCTAAGTTTCCGGAGACATCTGCTAAGATTATCGACAGCAGTATAACAAGTTTTTACAACAAAAAGTGTGACCACTTATTGTAATTCACATTCTTTCATGTGTGTAGACTATCCAATCTGAGGCCGGCTTTTGATTGGAGCGTATAAAAGAATGTGAATTAATTAAAAGTGGTCACACTTTTGGGCTCCTTGCTGTAACAGAGTTTGCATGTTATTGAAAAGTGTGGTAGTGTTATAAAGCTGGGTTATGGTATTTTTCTCTGTTTGTTCCAGGATTCTCAAGAACATTGGGATGCAGCAGGTTGGCCGAAACTATTACCATATCAAATATCCCATCATGATTGACAAGTTCAAGTAAGTGACTATTAATAATCATAACAACAAATGTACAGTACCGCTCAGAGATAAGCTAACATCGCCTTCGCGTTTGACGCGCAATCTTAACGCGAAGGAAACGTGCGCGCGCGTTTGCCCTAACGCATTAGGTCCACGCGTTTTCTTTAACGCGTTAGCCTTTGTTATTCATTCCCAAAATTTCTTTTGTGAGACATTGTTTACCAAAAGAAAAGACAAGTCGATCACGCGTTAGTTAAAAATGAGAAATACGGTTTTAAAATACGAAACTGTGTAAACACTGATATAATTTTCAAACAATCTTGTCTTGACCACAACACTTTGAAAAGCATTGAAATCCCTCTGCTTTGCTACTCTTTTCGGCGTCTTGTCGCTGTATTCTCAAACCATTTGCGTTCTTTTGTCATTCTTTCCTGTTTAGTGTTCAAAGATCTACAGTAGCCGCAGCACAACAAGGTTCAACCATCGGGTTTGCCGTCACGCCGTATCATGTGATTCGTGTGTAACACATTCGACTTGGAGATGCGAGACACGGCAAACATATTAAATTTATTCTTCGTTATGAAAGCTTCGATACAATGTTCAGTTCATACTGTTCAAACTAATGTGTTTTATCACGGCCCAATTGCAAGTTTTGACTTTAGCGTGAAGCTAGTATAAACATCCAATTTTACGGCTAGACGTAAATGAGGTAGTATCGAAAGCTAAATGACGCCATACAAATGTATATTTACATTGCTTAATTAAGCGAGAAAATTGTCGCTGGTGAATTTAGGTTTTTCAATACAGCGTGCATGTAAGCGAGAGAAATATACCGTATTGAATATAACCTGTGATCAGGCAAATTTTCCGCTCTAATTTTGGGCCCTGCGCGTGACCGACAAAGAATAGCGACAGAGTCCCGAAGCTTGATCGTAATCTAGACCACCCAGAAAGCTACACTAAGTCTTGATCAAACTTCGCATGAAGACCCTTGATCACTGTGATCAAGTTGTACTTGACAATATAACTGCGAGAACCAGTTTCATTAAGGCAGCTTTTTACTCGAACACACAAACTTCAGTTTTCGTGAAGATTTGTTTAAAGTTGATAAGATCGACAGATCAGTCCGCATGACTGGAAATTCCGAGAAACGCTGGCGAAGTTTCATCGAAAAATCCGATCCAATGTTACACTATAAACTAAATCAGTTCACAAGCATTCAATGTGTAAGCAAATATTTTTCTTTTCAGTTCATGAAGATTTGAATTATGAATTCGTAAAAGCCGGGCATATACAGTAGAAAACAAAAGCGTGCTTGATCGGCCGCCGATTCGAGTGCGGCTCATCACAAATAGTTTGTATTTCATCCGAGCAAGCGTGGTTGAATATCAATTATTCGATGAATCAAAAAAAGATTCAAGATTCCAGGTGGCGGGATCGTTCGTGAGAGAAATAAACTTCATCAAAACGCTCTTGTCCAGAATTAGAAGTAACATGACACGCATCGCTTCAATGTTTATTATGTTATGCAAATTTAGATCCGAGAAGCTCGGCGATCGCGATTTACTCTTCATTCGAACTATTACTCAAGCAATCGTCAGCACCTTGAAAACACTTCAAATTCATGCGGTATTTTGTCTTTTGAAATGTTAACCATTCAACTGCTATTCACAAAATAACAATAGCAATAAATGACCAAGCTCATACATACTAATGCGTTAACTTTAACGCGCAAAAACGCGTAACCGACACGCACTCTAACGCATTCATAACGCGCGCGCGTTAGAATACGCGCGTTCTTAACGAGTTTCTAACGCAGATTTTGGTTAGCTTATCTCTGAGCGGTACTGTATATCTACAGGGTAGCCACTTCGATCAGTTAATGGGGCCCTTGTATGTGACATATTTATTTTGGACATTTTATATCCATAAATTTGGATGATTTTCAGTCAAACCACTGAAAGAGATAGTTACAAGTGCTAGCCAAGCCTATTTCTAAAAAAGGTCAATTTTTTGGCACAGAACTGACAAATAAGCTCCTTCCATTTTCATGCATGCCACTGCAAGAATGTTTTGTATAAACTTTTAAGTCTGTGAAATTGCTAAATTTTATCACAAAACTTTATAAGAATGAAAAAGTTGCAAATAGAGTACTAAAGTTATGGGAGGAAGAAGGCCAAAAAAACGCCCACTTGCCAAAAATCAGCTCTCCATTACAAGTGGGCACTTAAGGTTTTACAGCGCGGACACTCGAACCGTGAACGCTTTGGCTTTATTTTGACTTATTTTGTATTTTTTTTTCAGAAAAAAATACAAAATAAGTGAACATAAAGTCGAAATAAAGCCGAAATAAAGCCAAAGCGTTCACGGTTCGAGTGTCCGCGCTGTAATTTCTCCATACAAACCGTCCATTCCTTCAGGTGTAAAATTATAGAGGTTTGTATGGGACAGTACCAAACTTTGAACCTCTATATCTTCTATTCAATTTGTGCTATCAAGTTGAAATTTTGTGGCTGATCATACAGTAATGATGGGTTTTGCTTGATAAAAATAATTTGAAAATTTGTTACCTCCCACTGTATAGGATATTTTTCTTTCAAGTTTTTAAAATCAGACCAATTGATACAAGTCCTCTATATTTCTCAAACTTTCAAACTGCCATAAAATCTCAGTCTTATGATCGGTGGTCTCAAAATTGACAACCTTCCTTCCCATTTTGCACTACCACCTATTTTAATGATTTTCAAGGCCATGTGATCATGACGGATTGTTCTGCAAAGGGCACATTGTTTCTAGATCGTAGTTAACTCAAAAATATGTTGTCTATCAATCTGAACCTAGGTTGGAACTGTGGCCAGGTTATACAACTTCCATCTTGCCATATGAAACTGAAGTGCTGCTGAATGCTGATGTTTCGCACAAATTGTTGAGACAAACCACTGTGCTTGAGTATCTCTACGAACTCTACCATTCAGTGAGGGGAGATTTCCACACAGAAGCCAGCAAGAAGCTTGTGGGCCAGATCATATTGACAAGGTATTGTTAATAAAGTGATCCCAGTATACCAATCATTTACGCTGACCATGTACAACACCCATTCCTGGTCACAACTCACAAATACATGTACATTTCCTTATGTTTTCTAAATTTCTCTAGTGTTCGTGAATCTCCATGGTGTTTTATGATGATATAATACATGGCTTTGGCTTCTTTATTTGTTTAATAAACCAAGCTTCGAAAAAAAGCTCCAAAATTGGCCAATTGATATATTTCAAGATGCATTTGGAGGCTGCCTATACTAATGCTTGACAGCGATTGTTAAACTAAAAGCTTCGTTGTTTACAGTGCAACTATGATAATCGGGGCCACTTGGACAACAGAAACGCCCACGGAAACCAAACCACCTTGCAGAAGGAAATCAAGGAATTCCAACTTCAGTTGTTCGAGACAATCAGTTTTTAGTGCAATACAATGTTTCAACTTTGAAATTCTCTTCTGCTCTGCAATATGTGATTGATTTTCCATTGTCTAAGTGGCCCTGGTTACAGAAAGTACCAGTTGCAATGCAAGACATCCAAGACTCGGTTCTGTTTCTGTCTTTTCCTGCATCCAGGTACAACAACAAGACGTATCGCATTGATGACATCAAGTGGGATACATATCCATCTCATACTTTCCACGGCAGGTTCAAAGGTGTGGAGAGAGATATCTCCTATGTGGAGTACTATCAGGAGGTACCAGCACTGTTTGTTGCTTATCGACCTACTGTAAAACCCCTATCAAGCTTCCCCCCCCCCCCCCTCCTCTATAAAAAAATCACCCCCTTTTTGGAGCAAGACATTTATCAACTAATTAACATACAGTACAGCTTGCCTAAATTCCATTTAGTCACATTAAACAAATTGTTTTTCTTCCCAGACTTACGAGAAGACTATCAGTGACATGGATCAGCCCATGCTTGTCAGTCGCCTGAAAAAAATTGTAAGTGAACTGAGTGTTTTCCCTTCTCTTAATTGTCTGAATTTTTTATGCAGTGGTGTAACAATTTGCACACATTTGATATTGTTGCATTACTTTTCACAGCCAGGCCAGAAGATGAGGATTCCTGAGGGTGAACTATTTCTTGTACCAGAGTTGTGTTTCTTAACAGGTAACATATGAACGGCAATTGTTGTGATCAGGCTGTTTGTAGCCAATTAAAGTATTGATAGCAGTTTTCTCATGTATGATTGCAAAGTGAAGCAATGTTGAAAAAGATGCCTGTTTCTTTTTACAGGACTTACTGATGAAATGCGCAATGACTTCATGTTGATGAAGGATCTTGCAGTTCACACCAAAGTTGACCCTAAGACGCGTAACCAGTCCCTCGTGAGGTTTATGCAGAGTATAAACAGGTATGTTTGACAAAACTTTGTAAAGCCTGGTTTACACGTATTGTATGACACTAGCGTAAACACTAGGTGTAAATTTAGACATGTTTGAGATCTACCAACATGGTTACAATCCAATGATACATCACTGAACTACTAATGGTTGGTTCACCATTGGTTTAATCAAAGGCAGGGTTGGAAACTTAATTTGGCAGTACTTGTCATCTGGGCAAGTGAGCGATTATGACCCTTCAGTTGTTGTTTGTTTGTTTGTTTTTGTATACACCTATTTCAATTAACGTTGTCGGATATAAATGTTTTTAAAAGCCCGCAAGACAAGACCGAAAGGTAGCATGGGTAAAAGTAGAAAACTGCTGCACGCACCAAATACTAATGAGAAATAATAACTGACATGTAAAACATCATTTCTAACGTTTCCTTTTTTTTTAAACCTGTAGAAGTAAGCTACTTTTAGCCAAACTAATTTTACATTGTAGCAGAATTAGCTAGTGAAAACCATGGAAAAACAAATTATATAATTCGGGGCAAACCAAATACATCACGTGCGAAATAAAAACGTTTAGATTTCTTTTCGAGCGATATGCAAATTCTAATAAATACCCAGACTACCATTTGGTCTTGTCTAGTTGTAGGCTGTACGCTTTTATCCAATTTTTATCCGACAACGTTAATTGAAATAGGTGTATACATTAACCCATTCCAGACTGTGACTCTTGTCTATATTTCACATCGGAGTTATGTTTACTTTCTGTGAGTTCTGTTTTGAAAAGATGTATTTGTGTTACTTGCAGCAATACAGAAGCTTCTGCTGAATTGGCAGGGTGGAATCTTGAGGTAAGTTTTGTTTTTAGAATGTTTGTTTATTGTGAGTTGCAGCCTAAAGTCCGGTTTATATGCTACGATTTGTTGGCCTTGATTGCTTGGCTCACTCATACAGGCTTATTTACACTCTACGATTTGTCGGCCCGACTTCTCTTTTATTGGTATAGCATGAGGATGAAAATTGGCACAATTCATCAAATCTGTGGCCCCGCTACAAGTTTTTATAAATCGAGCCGATTGTCATCCGCTCATTCATTTTCTTAATCGAACCAGGCCAAATTGGACCGACAAATCATAGTGTGTAAATTAGCCTTAACCAGTGGTAGTACTTAACTGGTCCTTTCCAGAAACAGAGATAACCCCCCCCCCCCCCCCCCCTTCATTACCCTTAAGAATGTAAACAAATTAAAGTAAAATTATTTATGCCCCTGCCCCACCCCAGATTAAAATAGATTTACATTGACATTAACCCTTTCATTCCAAAGAAAAAAATATTGAATTTCATTTTGTAAAGTTGTCAAAAACAAACAGCACCACATGAAAGTGCTGTTCAATAGCTTTCATTTGAATGGTCACACACTAGGGTTTCATCTGCAGACTCAAAAGTTACAACCACATTTATTGACTCAAGGTTTGACTCTGGGAGTGGAAGGGTTAACATAAGTCTTTTTGGAGAGTGTTGCTCATCCCTTCTTCAAATCGCATTGCATCGCAAAATTGCATTTGGTCATCAGTGATCTCAGTTGTAAGGGGTGTCATTAGAAAGCTGTCTGCTGCAGTATTTCTAGGTTGCAGTTACATGTAGATAACATCATTTTGTATTTCATTTTGCAGTTTGAGAAATCAACCCTCCATTTGGCTGGAAGAGTTCTTCCCACTGAGAAGATTTACCAGAAGACCAAAAGTGTAAGTTACATTAGTTTGTTAGTGTGTTTGTCTGGATAGGAGTGGTCTTGTAATAATAAATAAATAAATGTAAAATGTTCCTCTTTGTTGAAAGGCTGTTACTACTATATATACTACGATTATCAGTTGAGTAAGGCACGATGGAAGTTTGGTGACAAGGTTTACAGGTTAAAACTCGATATAATGATGTTCCCGGTACAACGATCAACATTTGACAGCCCGGCAAATGTTACAGTAAATGTATGGAGAAAACTCCCGATATAACGATACTTGGTATAACGATATTCCCGATATAACGATCACAATCTGGCAGCCCAAACGTAAAATTTACCCCGATATAACGATAAAATCAATCATCGCGCGATGAAAAAGGAGGCTTAACACTTGAAAAGATATGACAATACTCCCAGGCAATACTTTTCCTTTATAATTTAGTTCTCATTGCATAAGGACTGTAACGTGTCTGTCAACAGCTTGTTACGATAGGGATTTATACAGTACATGACAAATCAATTATTAACAATACCCCGATATAACGATATGTTTGGCTCTTTTCCCGAAAAATCGTTATATCGGGAATTCGTTATTTCGATTTCCCGATATAACGATCTAATTTGGTCAGTCCCTTGACACATCGTTATATCGAGGTTCCACTGTAATAAGCATTAAACTCATCACCAATAGATGAGTTTGGGGAAGGTGCTTTGATATGGTGGATTCCACGTGTGGTTTGAGCAGAGCGTGCACATGGCCACCGGGGAGAGCTGCTGACCACCATTGACTCGAGTCTCATCCTCTTCGCCCCTAGTGAGGCATCATGCCACATTGGCTTGAGTTTAACTTAGCCTAAATTCCATTTAGCCACATAAAGTTGCTTCATGTATCTACTTGTAGAAATAATAAATTATTATGCTGGGTGCCAGCTGAACTTAAAAGACGAGGGCATTTTGTTTTTTCTGGAAGTCACTTGCCCAACTCAAGTTTCTAACCATGATCTTGGCTTGTTTTTATACTATTTTTTTAGTACTCGTATGACCCTAAGACTGCTGATTGGTCCAGGGAGATGAGAGGCAATCCCCTTCAAAGCACAGTAAACCTGGATAGTTGGGTTCTACTTTTCACTAAGAGAGATAGTGGAAATGCCAAGGATTTTGAACAAACTTTGAAGAAGGTTTGCGGCCCCATGGGAATCAGGGTCGCGGACGCTATAGGGTAAGTTTGAATTGAAGTCTTTATACATGTATTCTCTGAATGTTTTTCTTGCAAATAAAAATGTACAATGGGTATTTATACATCAATCAATTGTACATAAATAACTTGACAGGAACACGGAAAATATTGACATAATTTGACACTGAAAATTTGTTGGGCCGGACCGAACATTGCTTGCCCGCCAGGAAACCTGTGATAGAAAGGCACTGGCCTGACAAGTCGGACCACTAGCCCTGGGCTATTGGACAGCGCTTTTGCTGTGCCCTGCCTTGTACTGAGGTTAGCTCGAATAAAACCTCCATATAACAGCCAAGTGTATGGATCAGTGCAAGAATAAAAAACACGCTGTGGTATCTAGGGCTGTTTGCTGTTGATGGATTAATTTTGTTATGAATTCTTCCTCAGTTGCGCACTTAATGACGACCGCACAGAGAGCTACTTGGAAACCATAAAGCAAAACTACAGCAACAATTTGCAAATGGTTGTAACGATTTTAACAACAAATCGGAAAGACCGTTATGATGCCATAAAGAAGCTGTGTTGCTTGGAGAAGCCAGGTATAAAATTTAAACAGTTTTTTTATTTGGAATTCCGACCACTGCAGAACTTGTTGCCCAGAATGTCTTTACCTTGTAGTTTACAGTGATAAGTAATAGTGGAGCAACGATTAATCAAATTCTCGATTAATTGTGATTATGGCCTTCGATTCGACTCACAATTCCTTGATGCTGATATTTTAATTCTAAGACACTGCAGAAATAAAGAAAAATTTGCATAATCAAATTGAAATAATCGAAATCGAATTGTTGCAGCCAAAGTAACAATAATATTGTTTATTCAGACTCAAACATGTTGCTTACATTTATTAGTAGATTTTTTAACGTGTTTATTCCTGTTAATTTCAGTGCCATCTCAGGTCATTGTCGGCCGCACACTCTCGAAGAAACAGATGTTGATGAGCGTATGTACTAAGATTGGCATACAGCTCAACTGCAAGCTTGGTGGTGAAGCTTGGGCAGTGGAGATCCCTGTAAGTAGAGTTCATCTTCCAAAATGTATTCTACACTAGTAAAGATAGAGTAAAGCTGCCTGTACTTGGGCCAAACTTGGCTCCCACTGCCAGAGCTTATCCCAGTTTCTGTAGCATGAAACCATCTAGGAATATTGCTACTCACCCTAGATGGGATGTGCTCGTCCATCCCCCCCCCCCCCCCCCCCCCCCATCATTTTGCTGCCGGTACTCCTGGGAGAGGCACTGCGAGAGTAAAGTGTCTTGCCCAAGAGCACTGTCTCCCACACATTTTCTACACCAGTGATGATGTTGAATTTATCTGATGTTTCATTAATATTCTTTGCAGCTGAAGAACACAATGGTGATTGGAATCGATTGTTATCACGATTCCTCGATGAAGGGCCGTTCAGTTGGTGGATTTGTCGCCAGCACAAATCAAACCCTCACCAAGTAAGTGTTGTCATCTTAGGAAACCGAAAAGATGTGTTTACATAAAGTTGAGAGTTTTTATTAACACATGTACCTTTTCCTTTGTACCTAACTCACTCAAGTGATTGCATCAGGCTATGTGAACTGAAACTTTACTACAATAAAGTTGAGTAAGGCACGATGGAAGTTTGGTGACAAGGTTTACAGTTTAAAACCATGTTGTTACCATGAGCAACTGACTTAGTTTCCAATGGTAACCTGTGTGTCGCTGACGCTTTGTTACCATTGACGTCAGTAACAGACAGAAAGTCTGGGTTACCATTAGAAACCTAGCCAGTTGCTCATGGCAACAACGTAGTTTTTAACGTGAAAACATTGTCACCAAACTTCCTGCGCGCCTTACTCAACTGATAATCATAGTATAAGAATAAGCAAGGCAAGGCAAGAACTGTAATGTGACATTGTAATGATGTTTAATTAACACCTAGTGGTCTAATCGGACAAGAGTAAGTGTGTCAAGTAAATGCTTGCACTGACTGTATAACAAAACAAAGTTGAAAATGATTTTCCCTCATTTCTGGTGCCATCTCCTGATAACTCGAACTTGAGATAACTTGAACCTTTTTCTCGATAGTTCAAGTTATCAATCGGTAGTGACGGTGTCATTTGCGTTCGCAGGAGTCAACTACATCTCCAAAGAAAAAGTATTTTTGAAATGACATGTTTTCTTTCAAAAAGCTTCAATATTGAGTTCTTTATATCAGAATTTTGCAAAGTTGGTGTCTCAAAAAACACAAGTATTCAGTTCACTCACTTGCGGTATTTTATATCTTAGGTATTATTCAAAGGTAAGCTTCCAGCACACTGGTATGGAGCTGATTGATGGACTAAAGACGAACATGACAGGTAACGTGTTATTTTATGTAATAATATCAAACACCAGAGACAGTGTTTCATCTGATTTTGAAAGACTGAGAAGAGAGCTGAAAAAAATCAACTGCGAGTATTTACGAGTGCCTGGCAAGGGGCAGTTTTACTTGTGAATCTTGTATGTTTTAGAGTTTGCATCTTAAGGCGGGAGTTAACCTGAATGCCATTTTCCACCATTTAACACGGGTTTAATAGAAATACCTCGTTCACGTTTCAAGCAATCCAAAAACTCTCTGCTTAAAACGTGAATCTATGTTATGGGGTGTTTTGTAAATTTTTGGGAGGAGATAGTTTTTCTCAAAGGAGTTGTAAAATTTAGGGAAATAAGAAATATTGAAGATTTAATGTAGTTTGGAAATTAGAATTTGAAGTTAAAAATTAGTAGATTGGCATTGACGACAGTTGATAACCACGCAAGAGCATCCGCGTGGGTATCAACTGTCTGTTGGTGTTTGAAAAAAAATATTTCCTTCTATCCGGGTACCCCCGCCTTAACGGACTCAATTTTTCCACAGCGGCTTTAAGGAAGTTCAACGACTTGAATGGAAATTTGCCGGAGAGAATCCTCATCTTCCGTGATGGTGTGGGTGATGGACAGCTCAAATCTGTCGTGGAGCATGAAGTGCCACAGCTCAAAGGCTCTTTCAATGAAGTTTCCAGTGGCTACAAGTAAGTGGCTTGAAGTTTTTTATTTTTTTATATTTATTTTTTTAAGTGGCTTGAAGTTGACTTTTGCATTGACATTGGTATCTTGCAAAAGTTCATACATAGATGCTATTGAACACAAGGTCGGTATTGTGGAAATATTGTTTGAAGGACCGAGCTGAAGCGTGAGAAGAGAGGAAGGATCTGAGGATCTGAGACAACAACAACAACAAACTTTATTTTACCCCACAGGCTACTAAAAGTATTAACAACAATTGAACAGAAAAGAAGAAAGGATCTGAGGATCATTCACATTCAAACTGACGAAGGTCACTGAAGTGACCGAATCGTTTTCATCAAATCTTTTTAATCAGCGTCAACACCAGTTTTTTATATTAATTTTATTTACCATGCCTGATTACGAACACAGTATTTTTAATCGAAAAGAGACTGTCTGCTCGCAGTCTAATTATGTGATTGAGTACTAGTCATCATTTCCCATTTGCAGGAAAGACAGGACTGGATTTAAAATATTTACCCAAAGAACAAAAACGCATGAAAAAGTGGTTGTCTTGGAAACTTAATGGAGCATTATCAATGTAAGGTTGTGTGCATGGGTCTTATTTTTCTTTTCTATTTCTTCTTCAGACCAAAGTTTTCAGTTATCATCGTCAAGAAGAGGATCAGTGCCAGACTCTTCCACAAATCTGGTTCTGATGCCGTCAATCTGAGCAACCCGCCACCTGGCACTATTGTTGACACGGACATTACCAAGAAAGAATGGTATGAAAATTGTTTGTTTGTTTTTAACTGACCATTGCTTCTAGAAAAATGCCTGGATAGCATATTATGTGGAGTTTCTGGCCTCTACAAGGATCAAACTTGAACATTTTAACAAAAGCCTGGTGTACACGAGATGAGCAACATTTCATAACGGGAAGATTACGAGCAAAAAAAAAAGACACTTGATACCAATGTTAGAATGTTGCTAATGTGAAATGGCATCCTCGCGACTTTGCCACCCTTTGCACATGAGGCTGTAAAGATTAAAGGGCTAACGCTTGAAATAACAATTACTTTTTTTCGGTACGGCACGGCAGTTATTTTACCTTGTCGACTCCATGTTACCTGTCTACAAAGCAGCACAATACAGTCAAAGCTCCAGTAAGCGGACACCCTCGGGAAGTAGAAAAAGTGTCTGCAACTGGAGCTGGCCGCTTATGGGAATGTGTAAATACATAGTTTGCATGAGCTATAGTTCAACAGGGTTTTGTCAAGGCAGCTGTAAGTAGAGCTGACTGCGCTTGAGAGAGCTTTGACTGTAGTTTCTAATGAGTTGGTGGTTTTTTTTTTTTTAAAAACTACCACTTACAATAATTTAGAATTCTAACCTTTTTAACGAGTGAATGCTTAGCATGAACGAAGTTATAGCGTATAGCGGACAAATTTCACTCGCTCGATCCCTCGGTCGATGGCCACAAGTTTGTAAACAATAATGTATGCGTAGTGCGGTAATTTATGCATTATCAGTAAACAAAATGGCGTATGGCACGGATCTCTTCTATTTTCAACACGGTATTTTCACTCCTACAATTACAATTAGACACCTTTTTGGAGTTCGAAATTGAAAGAAATAACCCTAAATAATACTCGACCGCCCAAAGAGGAGACATTTAGAATATTAAAAGTGAGTCACGTTTGAAGTTCTTCGATCGATTCAAGCTCTGATCAGCTTCTGATGAAGACTCAAGCTATCGAAACTTTTAAAAACCAAGCTGTGGACTTCAAGACTTAGGAACACACTTAAGTATGTTAAATGTTGTATCTTCTTTATACCAAGTGTATGAATAAAATATAATTTATCTGAATCATTCTATATTTTCTTTTGTACCGCTATTGAATTCTATGATATTTTCTTTTGCTTGCGTCTGAACTATAAAAACCCTTCAATGCTTTTTTTTCCAGCGTATATATTTAAAGCGAACTGATATTAGTACCTGTGTTTCTCATACTTGCGGGGGGGGGGGGGAAACGTGCCTCCACCCGGATTCGATCTCGCGACCTTCGATACGCAAGATTCCTTTTTTGACTCACGGGGGACACCCACGGGAGCGACAGAGGCCCTGTACTTTTGCTCCGCTGAACGAATGAACGACTATCGCGGGCTCAAATGAGATTCACCGAGGACACCGAGTTGCTGTTGTTTTGAGCTGGAAGTGGCTTGATTTACTCACCAAAGGACTGGTTTCAGTGGCTATGTTCATCTTTTCTATTCATGGATCTATTTAGACGCTCGACAGTGTTTTTTGGCTCACCCCCCATATTTCCTTGGCGCTGGCGAATGGACTCGCATCGTTTGTTGAGTTATTTTTTTTTATTTAAGTCTTAAATACCTCTTAGCTAGTCAGCGCGATGGACGATGTTTATCATATGCATGTATGTTGCATGAATGGTTGAAATAATTGTAAAATATTATTATCGGAACGACTGTGCGAGGAAGCGTTGCGTGACGGGGACAAAAAACTAAGATTTACCTGTCATTTTCATATGTTTTTTTAATAGGAGAGCAAATCCATTTTTGATAATTTAACTGTAGCTAATTTTAGTCCAAGAATTACAACTTCATAGATAACTGAAGTATTTTTCTTTCCAAGAGTTTCGTGTATGACAGAACTGAAGACGAATGAATGTTTACATATACAATTAATTTTATATTGTGCGTGCGAAGCACAGACTACACAAACAAGATCAGAATGTTTTGAAATGATTGAAATATTTTATTTCACGAACAGCAACATGCTTTAAAATAAAACTCAATCCAGTTCGAACATATTGGCCGAATATTTAAACGACGTCTAAAAAGTTAGTTAATGAGGTCTAAATCAACTTATAAGCAGGTCAGTCTAAGTCGCTAAATGTTTTTTTAGTCTGCGTTTATATACACCTTCTAAACAGGGTTAACGTTTACTGTACGGTTATGAGCTTAAATATATACATTTAGGTTGGCCAGTCAGTTTAAAATCGTATTAGGCCATGGTTTTGTTAAACCCTGTGTAAACCTTGTTTTTAAAAATATTCGGCCCATAAAGTTGGCGATTATCGCCCGGGGATTATCGAATATCCGATGAGTACGATTAAAAACTTTTCGTTTGAGTTTTCCTCCCGACCAACACTGATTTGGACGTGAATACGAAATACACCGGCTTGCGTGAATGCCACGCGGAATCTTATTGTTCTGTTTCGAGGAATAAATCGAGACTCAAAACTCGATTCTCAAAAACATCGAGGACAAGACTGTCAACTTACATTTACCCGGTACTACTGCATATTTCTATGTTAATTAATTTCTTTACTTTTCCATTCACGAGTTGGCACATAGTGCCTTTGATTAACATAGATAATGATACTGATGATCATCATGTCCACAATAAGTGAAACCAAGAAGTTAAAAGGATAGATGTACACATAGAAATTCTTCTGTTGATTTTCTGGTGTCCCATCCACCCACCCACTTCCAGCAAGCTTTTAGCCAGAATTTGAAAAGTGGGCGTCCTGGAGGCATAAATTTGTTAAAGCTTGGGTGCATTTTCATCATTTTCTGCGCAGGATTGAGCGTCCACAGGACACCTGGACGTCCTTCTGGCTAAAAGCTTGCCTTCCAGCAATGGTGTCATCAAACATTTCCATCTTTTTCTTTATGTTGCTAATGTGCATCAGGCTAAACTCTCGCTTGTTTCTTATTTTGCTAGGTTTGACTTTTTCCTTGTGAGCCAGTCGGTTCGTCAGGGAACAGTGTCGCCAACCCATTATAATGTCATTGAAGACAGTTCGGGGCTGACTCCAGACCACTTCCAGCGCTTGACGTACAAGTTAACGCACTTGTACTACAACTGGCCAGTAAGTCAAGTTATTTATAGTTCATCTTCATTGTCATGGGTGGTCTCTCTCTCTCTAATCAGAATAGCCCTTTTCACGGTTAACTTGTCATATTTGCATAACAATACAGTTAAACATTGAAGCTGGCAATTTCGGGCACAAGCTGTAAAACATTTCTTGAGCTCCTTGAATCCTGTGTTAACCCTTTCACTCCCAGAGTCAAACCGCGAGTCGATAATAAGTGGTTCTACTAATACGTCTGTGGATGAAACCCTAGTGTGTGACCATTCTAATAAAAGCTATTGAGCATTACTTTCATGTGATCCTATTGTTTTTTGACAATTTTGCAAAATGAAATTTAAGATTTTTTAAATAATATTAAATGCAGTGTGAAAATTGTTTGCTTCCATTGTATTCAGTTGGAACTTTCAATAATGTAAAACTTCACTTGCAAAATCAGTATGTGTCAAATGTAAAATGTTTCCATTATTGTAATTAATTTTCTTAATATTTCTTTTTTTTCAGGGCACCGTTCGTGTACCAGCTCCATGCCAGTACGCCCATAAACTGGCCTTCCTCGTTGGACAGTCCTTGCACAAGGCTCCAAGTGCAGAGCTGGCCGACAAACTGTTCTTCCTTTAGAGATGGCGCTGTCCTAGAAGCGCATGTTAGAGTTTTATTTAGTTTTCGAAAGCATTCTCGTAGTCGAAGCATTTCGTGATGAAGGTCCATGACCTCCTACTATTCGTGTAGGAAAACAAAGAGTACAGTTTATAAACCAATGAACTTTGGTATGTTGTGTTTTGCATGCTGTTGATTGAAGACATTTTGTAACGTTCGAATGAAGAAAAAAAAACAGTCAAAGCTTTTATTATTGTATTTGAAATACAGAGATTTGTTTTGTGATTTAATTGTTTTCAAACAAGAAAATATCACTCTTATTAATATTTCTATTTTTGTAGGAACTTTATGAGAAGGGTGATAACGTTACTGTTGTATTAAATTGTTTAACATTCATTTGTCTGGTCTGTGTCAGCATTCATTCAGGGAAATGAGAGATCCTGTACCACTTACTGTATAGCCGGAAATACGTCTGCGTTCGCAGGCTACTTACTGTACGAATCAAAAAGTGTGAACACTTTTATTTGACATGATCAAACCGCAAGAAGAATAGTCGGGAAAATCGAATTTACACATTGTTTTTGCAGAAAAGCCATGCGAAAATAGCAATAAAATAAATACAGGGGAAAATAGACCAATTTTTTGGCAAAGGAAAATCCAAGCGTTAAAATAATCAGTGTTGACGCTTTTCTGATTCGCACAGTAAGAAAGGGGCAAAGGAGAGATTACATCGTTTTCCAAAACCAATTGGTTACGATATACCGTAAAAGCTCTATTAAGCCCCCGGGGGGGGGGGGGCTTATTTAATTTTAGGCCTCAAGAAGGGGGCGGGGGGGCTTATTTGAAATCATAAATTTTCGAGAAAATTCACATTAATTTATACCACTAACTAAAACAACAAGAAATGGGTTATGTATGACCGTCTCACAAATGCAACGTCATTTTTACCCTAACTCAATGAATGAAGACCCCGTTTCAATACAAAGTGACTGAAACGCCAGAAAATATTGCTGAAAAAGTCATTTACCTCAGCCTGACGGAAGGGGGGGGGCACTCCATTATTTTTCGCTATATAGGAACGTGCAGCTGGACAGGGTATGGTTTTTTGAGCATTTTGGTCTGGAACAGGGTATACCAAAAGGCATTTTTGGGTATCAGTTTCCCAGGAGTTGGCATGAAGATCGGTAATTGATACTCTGGCATAGGGTAGATGAAGTAGTCAGACGAAAAGAAACGCGTAGGAGTGTTTAAAAAAGCTTTACAACTACAACTCGCAGTGCTGCTTAGTAGTTTAG
Organism: Desmophyllum pertusum; assembly: GCA_029204205.1. Taxonomy (NCBI): domain Eukaryota; kingdom Metazoa; phylum Cnidaria; class Anthozoa; order Scleractinia; family Caryophylliidae; genus Desmophyllum; species Desmophyllum pertusum. The sequence continues at coordinate 2,267,088 of MU826829.1, read as the reverse complement.
CCTTTTGGGTTAGAAAGAAAATCGTTAAGAATCGTCCGGAATAGGGTATCTTTTTTCAACATTTAGGGCCTGTTTACATGGAGGGAGGGTGACCCGGGAACCCGGGTCACCCTCCCTCCATGTAAACAGGCCCTTAGTCTGGAACAGGTTCGCAAAATTAGGGTTGTTATAGCCCAGCGGCACACCCCCACCCAAATTTTTTGGGAGAACCCCCGCGGGCCAATTTCACCTTGAGGGGAGAAAGAACAATGGCACCCCTCCACCCCCTCGGTCAGTTACTCTGAGGTTCTCCCGCCAAATCTAAGAGTCAACTTCGAACCTGCGTGACGAAAAACGTGACTGGGTGATGCATATTTTGGCTAGCGTAAGTTTGAGCTTAGGTCAAGTTTACTGTGTAGAAAACTTTAGCTAATGTCAATTGCATCATAATCAACAAGGGCACAGATGTGTTTTCGCTCAACGTGAAAATAAATTGTGAATGACATATATGCTGTGGACTTGTGTAGAAAAAACTGTTATGTTTTTTGGGACCGAGTTTTATCGTTCGTTTTAATGAGGTAGGGCTAGCGACATGAAAAAAAACCCGTCCATTTCTTGAAGCGGCTCGATGCCCATATAGGGCATCGGCCGCTTAATAAATTGAACAAAAAATGATTGATTAGTTTAAAATACAACTCAAATACGTGGCAGTTAATAAAACAGTTGTTTTTTATCATGATTATTTTGATAGCTCACTTCCGATTCAAACAACAAAAGGGAACTTTGTGACAAGCTCAAGAAAGATCACAGACAGATAATCCTGTGTTTGCGGTGTATTGCGTTACGCTGGGACGACAAAGAGAAAACAATAACAAGATCGAATAACGCAGTAACGCAATTCGACTCCTCTGCTCCCTGTGTCATTTCAAGTCATCAAGTTTCATTTCTGCTGAAGTAAGAAAGACGACTTTTTGTTGTTATCCAACTACATTCTGAAACTCTGCATCAGCACATACATGATCAGCTTCACAGATTAGTATTAAAAAGAATCACTGTTCTTATGCACACATTTTTGATTTCTCCACCGCAAGTATTTGAATTATTCATCTCTTGTAGGAAAAGACGATTAATAAGCTTATTCCTGACTTCATAGGTTAACTTTAAGATGCTCAGCTTCACAGATTAGTATTAAAAATAATCACTTTTCTTATGCACACATTTTGATTTCTAGACAGAAAGTATTTGAATTATTCATCTCTTGTAGGAAGAGTGTGAATGTTAAAACCTTTCACGACAAACGATTAATAAGCTTATTCCAGACTTCATAGGTTAAATTCAAGATTACTGTGTAGAAACTGAAATATATATCTAAAATAATGACAAATAGTCATTTGAAAACATACCTTAATTTATCTAATACCACTAATCCAAGGACACTAATCACGTTACAGAAACATATACCACGGGGTATCGTAACTGCGATCAGGAAGAGAAATCCCAATGCGGATTGCTTCTAGACTGTTCACAGTCCCTCTTTTTTGCGCTGAAATCGTCGCGCTGTCACGATCGATCGTCACGTGGAGCCGCCATCTTGGATTATTTGGCGAGCGAAATCTGGGGAGAGGACAAAACTCCCCTGGGCGGGGCGCGGGGAGGCACGAAAGACTGTCCGCACTTCTCATGTTTTCCCGTTCAGGGCTCGTGAGTAAATTATACAGACAACGCTCCGCCTCTATGTAAACATGGTGGCCAGGTAAAACCAAAACATTGATATCAGATGTCGTGAGAGTTTCGCAAGCGAAAAAAATGACTGGCGGTCGGTCGTTCTTTTCCCCTCGAGAAACAACTTGCAACTTGCTGAAGCGCTTTGCACACGATGTAGCTTATTGCCTATTTATTATAGAAAACACCCGCGTCTTCTACTTTAAAAAAAAAAGGTAAATCTGGAAAATCGGATGCGTGTCGCTTGTGCCATGTAATTTCAAGATTCCTGTCGGAGATTTTGGTGGAAAGAATCGATACATCTCCACTGAAATATATCCAGGATCCCTCAGAAGTCCGGCGTGGAGCCTCGCATCGCAGAGCTACTGGAGAAACTTCTTGATGAATTTAGCAGCAAATATGACAAGGGATCTTCGCGTGTTTGTGTGAAGTTTTCCCTCAAGATACGGAACATAAGTATGGCCCAATTTATACGTCGGATTTCAGTCGCGTCGAATATTCAAGTCCCGGAAACTCAAGCTTTAAATCAGTGCAATGCCCACACAAATAGCAAAGTAGAGCACGTTGCTTCCATGGTGTATTGCAACGTAGTCGAATCAGATAATACCAGCGAGATTTCTGCGGCTTGAATTATATTCGACGCGACTGAAATGCGACATATAAATCAGTGGGCCTGGCTATAACGTTGTGCGAATTCATTCGAGGCGCTGTCGAGCAACAAGCCAGAAACGATCGCCCGGGGGGGGGGGGTACTCCCTATAATGGACTATACGGGGAGCTCCGCCCGAAAGGGGTCCTTTTTTAGGCTCGAGGTATGTGAAGGGTAGGGATTTCACGAGTTGAAGTATATGAAAGGGTAGGGATTTCACGAGTAAATGATATTATTGTTTGGTTAACATCTCCACTGGTAATGCTTGATGATTTTCTGGTGATATATATTGTTCATTAAGTTCATTACAAGGGTATAGAAAAGGGATGCAGTGCTTTCTACTGTAGGTATGTGAAAGGGGTACCATTTTTCATAATTTCTATGGAAGGTATATGAAAGGGGTACCATTTTCTATGGAAGGTATATGAAAGGGGTACCTTTTCTGTGAAAAATGGTATATGAAAGGGTAAGGGGTTGGACCTCTAGGCGGAGCCTCCCCGTATAAAACTTTTTTGAGTACCCCCCCCCCCCCCCCGGGGACGATCGTTACAAGAGACTGAACATCATTTCCCCTGATCTACCTCAAAAGAAGAGTCGTCCTTCTGTCCCGGGCTAGATTTTGTACAGCTCTCAAATTCTAAAATCACAAGAAGACCGGCGGCTTGAATTATTCTGCCTAGAGTAAAAATGCGCTGAGTAAAATAGAGCGTGAATTTTTAGCCGGGTTAAGAATAAACTTTTCCCGTGCTCCAGAAACAGGAAGGGGGAAACAAGACGCCAGATGGGAGGATCAGTTGCGCGAAAAGTTTGAAATTATTTCACAGAAACGGATTTGGAAATGAGCGTCGTATCAACAGAAACATTTTATTGAAAAAAGAACTGTTTAATCTAGCTAGCGGTTTTATGTCAACCTTGTCAACAAGTTGTCAATAATGTTTTAACGCGCTTTGTCTATGGACCAATCAGATGCTGCCGTTGCTGGAGCAACGGCAGCCCTGAATGGGAAAACATGAGAAGTGCGGACAGTCCCAGCACAATACCTCGATTGCATCATCTTTACATGACCAGAGATTGCGTCATGTCAACCGTGGGATCGAATAACGAGAAAAGGTCACACAACAAAATTTAAGCACATTGGCAACAACACTGCTGTTCGCTGCTGTGGGACATTTGTCTTTGCTTTTTCCAATGCGATTACTGTAATAAACTAAATACATCTACGCACTTACACGACACTACAGAAAGAATGTGGAAGAGAAATTCTCTACTGGCTAATTTTAGATCGAGATGCGATAACATCATGTCAACCGTGAAGAGGACTAAGGCTAGCGACACGAAAAAAAAGTGCATTTCTTGAAGCGGCTCGATGCCCATGATGCATCGCCGCTTAAAAACACCAAACAGGTAATAATAAACCAAACAGGAAGGAGCAGATGGCGCATTTTAATCTTCTCCATCCTCAACCGTCCTTGCTTGTTCCTGTATGGTTTCTTATTACATCTGGTGTTTTTTCTACCGCTATATTAGGGACTGTGCAATAATTACCAGAAGGGGGGTGGGGGGGGGGGGGGGGGGGGGGTGGGCATAAAGTAAAATCAAAGCAAGGAGAGGGGGGGGGGGGCTCTAGGTAAAATAAGTCACTCAGAGAGGGGGGGGCTTAACATTTTATTTCAAGTACATATTACATTGGCGAATCCATACCTATTTATAAGGTGGGGGGGGGGGGGGGGTCGTACATAATTTCTGACTGATTAGAGGGGGGGCAATAACTAAATTCACTTCCTTTAGGAGGGGGGGTATTACCTAATATTTGGCTACATGAAGCCCATTTTCCAACCCCCCTCCTGATAATTATTGCACCAGTCCCTTAGTAGGCATTCTTCAATTTGAAGGTGATTTTGCACTTCGCAAAAATGACTTGAAGTTGGGTAAAAAATAGGCGGATGTACACAGGTTAGGTAAAAAAACACATACAGTCGAAGCTCTCGTAAGCGACCACCTCGGGAATTCGAAAAAGTGGTCGTAACTGCAGCTGGTCGAGAATGGGCTCTCGTAAGTGACCACGCGCTCAAACAATAGAGGCTGGCCACTTACGAAATGTACGAAAGCGAATGTACAGGTCAAGCATCCACAGAGATTGAAAACTTCTCTTATTCAGATGATTACAAATAATACAATTTGTCCTAAATGTGTAGCATAACAAGTGGTCGCTTACGAGAGCTTAAAAACAAAGGAAACGACCGGTTGGTAATGTGATCAATTCAAACGGGGTTTCACAATGTTGAGCTTGGTCGCTTACGAGAGCGGCCGCAACGAGTGCGACCACTCCAACCAAGCAAATTCTTTGCAAATTTACCAATAGCGTTTGAGTGTTACAACAATAAAACTGGTCACAAATGTATTGCGTTTGCTTAGATCCATAATTTGTAGGAAATCTATTGTAAACATCCAAAGTTTTCATTCGCCAATTTGCACATCATTTTGTCGGGTGGCCGTGGTTGGAGTAGTCGCACTGTAACAGTCGATTTCAATTGACGGTCGAAACTCAAAGAGTATTTTCTTCTCAGTTGCGCTTACCGTGCACTACCCTGGGTGCCAGTTTTTTTACTTTACCCTTCCTCTTGCGAAGATGGAAATCTTCCGGCACCCAGTGTAACCATGCACTGTCCCGACCCCAGCCCCCTGCTGCAAAAAACTCCTCTTTTTTCAACCTTTTTCAAAAACGCCAATCTGGAAAATGTAGCATGTACTAAAACTCGGAACACCCCTAAATAAGGTTAGTTTTACTGTTTGGTGTTCGCTTTTTGTAAAAAAAAATTAGGTTACGAGCATTCTTTACACAGTATTTTTTTTCTCATTTTCCTAAGTTTCTATGACACGGGCCTGATAAAAGATAAAATTGCCGTGAAGTAAATGTATAACGTTTTACGCGCGACCCCGAAGTTCAAATGGAGACTAGGGAAGAGTTTTTTAAATTTTAATTTAATTAATTGTCAAGAAAGATGACAATAAAATTCGTTACCAAGTTTGGGTTGTTTTGTTGTATTGCAACCATGTAGAAGGCTTTCAAAAATTAGAGACTGTATGGATTTGAGGGACGCCAGCTATCTCCGAATTTAGAGACATTAGTATGGAATTTGGGCGACCTTCGATATAGCTCACAACCAGTACTATGCAATATATACCAAATATAAAACGTTTTCCGTGTTTCCATAGAGTTTAAGACGATTTCCGCTGGACATTCGAGCAAAAAGTGCAAAAAATTAAGTTTACCCAAAAATACTCATAGCACGGTAACATTTTGAATACAGTTAAGAAGAAATGATCGATAAATTAGCACCCAAGCTGACCCCGCGAGAGGAAGTCATTGCATATTTTAATTAAAAAAGACGCTTCATGTCATTTCAAAACAAAATGGCGTGCGTTTTTATCATTTTTTATGAGGTTCGACATTAATTTTCTCGAGAATGCTTGAGAATTTAATTGCGGGGTCACTTGGAGAAGTGAATCAAAGTGATATGTTTCAAATAGTATTCCAAAATGTTACCGTGCTATGAGTAGTTTTTTAGTAATTAATTTTTGCACTTATTGCTCGAACGTTGAGCGGAATCCGTCTTAATATGTTAACACGAGTGAAGTTTAGGAGAACGAGAAATGCTGTGGAAACCCGAGCCGCAGGCGAGTGTTTCGAGTTCTCCCAAACTTTCACGAGGAAACACAGGGAAAACATTTTCTAATTGTTTTTTTATGAAATAAAATTTTTCTACTGTTTCCATAGTTATGGTAAATTGTTTTGAGCCAATCAGAGCGCGCGTAGTATCTTGTTTATCGATTACCAAACAATTGGTAAACTAGGGAACAGAGGTTTTTCTTTCTTCCCATTTCCTCTCTAAATTTGGAGAGCAAAGAAAATCCACCTTCCGAAAAAGAGACTGGACCATTGCACGTGCACCGCCTGGGCAGTCGTTTATACATTGCTGTTTATAAAAGTCATTGATATAATAAACAACACAGTTATTCCGACATGTATCTAAATCAAAATTTTATATTTGAAGGAGTGTTTCTATTTTTACTACCGTAAAAAGGCTATCAGTCTTAGATAAAAAATCTTAATTTGTCTGAAGAATTTACGATTCACATAGTAACGGTCCAATATTTCGCCATGTTGTTTGAGTGACGTTGATATTTTCCAAGTCGTGACGTCATGTCACGATATATTCGAGTTCCAGCACGAAACGCGTAAATTACAGTTTCTATATCGCCAGTCGTCGAAAAATACTGGCTTTGATGTAAAACCGCAGTGTGATTCATTTCCTTTAAACAGGTACGATCAATTTAGATTTGTATTTTATATTTTGGCGATTTTTTCCTAACCAAGTTATCGCGTTTATATATAGCTTTGCTCGCGTTTTCGGATATTGACCGGTTCAGTTCACTTCCGCCCCCAGGACGAGGTCACACAACTTACGCAGCGTGTTTTTGCCTTCAGGCGAATTTATAACTGAATGAATGGGGGTTGTCTGATCGATGGGAGAGACATGGGATTTCAACGACTTCGTCGGCGAAAGGAGAGGTAGCTATATACCCACCTTTGGAGCCATGAGGCAGTCGCCTACGAGCGAAAGAGGAGTGATCGCCGACGTGAAAGTGGTCGATGTTGAGAAACGTAGAAGCAAGGAACGTCATTCCAACAGCAAAAATTATGTGCGTATGATTTCACGTTCTTTTAGGTCGTTTTATTACCGTTTGAACCTTCAATTCAATGTCTTGTACAGTCCTAGTGATTTGAGAATGAATTTGTGAAAGAGAAATTCTCAAATGTTTACATAATTCTTCGTGTAACTTCAGGAATATGTGCTGAAAATAAGATGGCTGGACGAAAACCAATATTGTATATTTTCGTCGATACAGTATGTTCTTCGATTTACAGGTAAGGTTATAAATCTTGGTTAATGAGCTTATACGTGTCAAGTATTTGGCTCGATTATTTATTTGTTTTTGAAATGAGCAATTACAATTAGAAACTAGCATTCAAGTCGCTCCACGGGGGAAGATGTAAACTTTTATAACAATGTCAGCTGGCCGAGATATAATAGCCTAGCAAATAAATTTGACATCCTCGCGAAGTATGCGAACTATTAAGACTTATATATAATTAGCTTACTGATAATTTAACAAAGAACATTCTGGGGTTAAACTAAATGTCTTAATTGTTTTAACATAATATCACTACGAATGGTTAACTTGGTTTATTTTCATCATATGGAATCAAATATGTGGAATCCCGATTTCTCGAACCTCCAAGAGAAACGAAAATTGGTTCGAGAAATCGGGAGTTCGAAATATCTGCGGGTAAAATTACAGTGGAACAAATCCAAGGGAAACGACTTTTGGTTCGAGAGTGATCGAGGTTTTTTGAGAAATCGAGGGTTCGAGAAATCGGGATTCCATGCATTGTACTGTGTGAGTTTCCTCGCTATTTATAAATATTATTTTATATGCCCGTTCAATTCCTTACTTAGAATTAATGCCAATGTTTTACAATGTACATGTAAGCTTAATCCAGAAAAATGCCGGCAGGAAGACGTGAAAACTTTTCCATTTAGTGATTTAATCGTTGATGGAAAGTATTAATTACGAAATTGACTTTTAATTATATTATAGAATTGAGATAAGCTTAAGTTAGTAAATATTTTAATAGCCGTGATATGATCGTTCAAGTTTGCCTGCTATTCTCAGGCAGTTATAAGCTTATTTAATATTCAGACCTGATTCTATCAATATTGAGCCAAGAAACTAAACAGGTTTCTTCTTGTCCAACCATTCCATTTAAATAAATAAATTAATGGGTCTGATTCTCAAATTTATGCAAATCTAACTTGTTAACAATGATTTAAATCACTCCAGCCTGTACTCACTGGCGAAATAAAGATTTGTGATATTTTGCTTCTTGAGCATAACTAATACTAATACAAACAAAAAAATTAATATCTGTGCTCCACAGGCAACCAGAGACTTGGGGGTTGGCCCAGGGGGGGGGGGGGGGGGGGGGGGAATTCTCTGTAAGCTATAGATAATAGGACAGGGTATGGTTTTTTAAGAATTTTGGTCTGGAACAGGGTAACGGGGGGGGGGGGGGGGGGGGGGGCAGAAGTAAAGGGTATGTGGAGTCTACAGGAGCGGAAAAAGAGAGAATGTTTACAACATTGTGATATTTTACAATAGAAAAAGCACCAAGAGGTGAGAGTGGTATAAGGAAGGGAGACGGGAACCGGGAGTAAAATGTACAAGAAGCGCCCCTGGCCGTGTCCACCGCCCCCTCCACTTTCTACATTTTGTATAGCATTCTCAAATCGCTTTAATTGCTGCCAGAGTGGAGAGAAGGCAGCACACATATATTCGCATAGCCATTCAATAATTTTGGTAGGACGATCGGGTCAGATTCAAGAAGCAGCCAATCAGTAGAAGCTTGTGGTAGCTTTACGGGAGGTTTTTAAGGGAGGCAGTACTTCACTTCTCTTTGAGAACTTCTAGTTTTAAAAAAGTGCTATTATTTATAAATTATGGGTGTAAATTTCTCTGTTTTATTTTATTTTTTCCCCATTTTTTTTAAATTGAATCTAATATTTTTTAATCCACAGGCTGGCTTGCGACAACTTTTTCAGGAAAAGCAAAATATTGCAATTCCAGAATTGCCTGGTAAGACTGGGTGTTAACTAATATATTTTGAGTTGATGATGATGCTGGGAGAACATGTGATCTAGTTTAAATTCACTGTAATTTTCCTTCTTCTTCTTCTTCTTCATCATCATCATCATCATCATCATCATCATCATCATCATCATCATCATCATCAATGCTCTTGGCTCCAATAGGCGCATAAGGCTGCAACATTCTACTTTCATGCCATCCTGTCCAATTTTCCTTCATATCATAAGTGTTAATAATGTATTTGTTGTTTTTAATATTTAATAGTTGCTCGCTTGGCTTACGCTGGTGGAATGTTGTTTGGAGCACTGGCAAAGAAACAGTGTAAACACATCGAAGAATTCTGCCAGGTATCTTAAATTTGGAAATTTGCCAGCTGTTTTGAGAAAGGTTGTCCAAAACAAGCATAAGAGCATTGTGACTATATGTATGCCGAAAGGTAGTCTGGGATATGTTGTGGTTCAATTTTTTGGGGGTTTAAATTTTTTTAAACCAGTTTAATTTTAATTTTCCTTTGTCTAATATTCATTACCATAATCTGACAATGTAAAATAAAAATCAAACTGGTTTAAAAAATTTTTAAACCAAAAAAATATATTAAACCACAACAGACCTGCCAACCTAAAAACTTGTAAATCTGGAGGTTTCAGAAAAAATCACCAAAAATCCTGGAGATTGGTGCCTCAAACCTTGAGATTTGCAAAATTTGTTTTAAATGAAAATAAAAGTCCGTTTTTTATGTTTTCAATGCCATTCAGTTATCTTTTATACAATCACCAGAATCACCCGAACGATCCGCCATTTTGTGCACATGGAGTTTTACAGCCAACCTCGTTCCCAGGGAGCCAGGTTTCCCAGCGACATTAGCGCGTGGCACCCAGTCGACCAAGGGCTGCGATAGACGGACAAATTGCCAAGCTGCTTGACTCGGGGTACCCTGCGAGCAGTTGGTTTCTCTGCGTCGAACGCTTAACGCTACGAGCGTAGCGTTCGATGCAGAGAAACCAACTGCTCGCAGGGTAGACTCTGGCCCTTATTCAATGCATTTTTTTAAAAATTACTTCGGTGATATCCTGGATTTTTGGGCATGTTCCAGATTATTTTCGTTCACCGTTGAGATTTTGGAGGTCCACAACCGTGAGACCGTGAGTTTCATACCCCAAACCATGAGTCTCACGGTCCAAACCGTGAGGGTTGGCAGGTCTGCACAACAGATATAATCAGTCAATATTGTAATAAATGCCCACGTCGAACCTACTTTAATTTTGTTGTTTTCTTTTAGTATGCACGCAAACAATATATATTGTTGCATCGTAGTTTCTCTCATGATCAGTGCTGAAACACCGTGAACATTGATCGATCAAGCAACAGTGCACTACATGTACCACTTACCCATAACACATTTTGGCATTGCCTCATATGCTTTTATTGCTTCAGTAGGGCAACCTTTCTCGAAACAGCTGTATATTAAATTCAGTTGTTTGTATCGTTAGGAGTGATTTGTAAATTTCCTGTTAAAAATAATTTAAAGAAGATGAACTCAAGACAATTATTATTTTTTCACTACTTTCTAGAGAGTGATCCAGCTGCCGCCAGTTGTGTCTCAGTCTGATATTGTTCTGCAGTTCTTCAGCCAGTGGGGAACGGATGCTTTTGTAAGGAGTGATAACGAGAAAAGGTGAGCTTCACCACTCTTAATTAATTGCATGTCAAACTTCTTAATAATTAATTAAGGTTGTATACCCCGAAGGGTACTCCTCAAAATTTGTGGTGGGGGCATGCTGCCCACTTCCTTAAACCCTTACCCATTTTCAGACCAAAATATGTGATTTTCCTTACCCAATATCAGACCTGACCCTAAAAAAAATTCCTCCTTTTCAAGCCAAAATGACAAAAATCTATACCCTATTTCAGGCAAGCAGGCAAGACATACCCAATTCGAGACCAAAATGTTCAAAATCTATACCCGTTTTTAGACCAAAACGTCTCCAAATCCATACCCTTTGGCCTGGGGCGCACATTAGCTTATACAGGGAAGTACCCCCCCCCCCCCCTCCCCCGGACCTATGCTTTATTTAGAGTGTTATAGTTAATGATAAATGGCCATTTTATTGTGGTTCTCTCAAATTAGCAAGTTCCAAACATCTCCTACTGGAAAAAGTGATGAACAGTTTGTAGAGAGATATCAATCATTTGCCGAGTTTGCTGGTGCTGGAAGAGGGGAGATGAGTTTAAAAGAAAATGAGGTTGTGACGGTCATTGAAAAAAATAACACAGGTTCGTAACTTTGCTGTCTGTCAATCAGCTAGATTTGGCTTCAGGGGCATATCCAGGGGGATTGGATTGGGTGACTATAGCCCCCACACACCCCGTAAATCCCCCAAAAATGAGGACTTTAAAAAATAAAAAATAAATACAAGCACTTTGGACAGACTTATAATAAAATAAAATAAAGTAACACTTTTGCAAACCTCTTCAAAAATCCTTGATCAGCCACCCCTGGGTTTCAATTTTATGTTGTTTCTCCAGCCTGTAATCATATATATAATTATGTAAAAAAAAAATTCTGAAGGTGCCATCTAATATCTGTAAAGAATTGTAGACTGTCGGTATTATTATTGGGCAAGACAGAAGGTGAAATATCAATAATTTTATGTCCAAAAAGCCCCAAAAACATTAGAAGAAACAATATTATTGTGAAAATAACAAAATGTTTTTTATTAGAGGAGGAAGGTGGATGGATGGGGTTCCTTTTTCTTTGGCTTAGAATTTGACAACAAAATTTTATATGAATATTGAGTTCTTTCCAAATCTTATTCTTGCGAGAGTTCAATATATTTGTTTTATTTCATGCCCTGATGTTAGGTTGGTGGCTGGTGGCAAATTCAAGAGGCGAGCATGGCTTTGCTCCGGCGACATTTCTTGAACCAATAGATGCCGCCGGTCAACGATCAGAAGAGGAGGAATGGAGAGACATTGAGGATGATGATCGTAAGTCCTTGTGTTAAATAAATCTGATTTAACACCAAAATGTGAATTGATCACTAGGGGGTACTGCCATATTTAGCCTATACAGGGAAATGCCGCACAATGGGGTATGGGTTTTCAACCTAGATTCATAAACAGGGCATGGGTTATGCTGTCATAGACAGGGTACATGGGTGCCCTTAGTTACCAGGAAATATTTTCCCGACAGGTTTTGCAGGCCTGGCTGCCATCCAACGTTGTGTCTGACAAAAACTATATCATTGTTGACAACAGATCGCTGTCAGGAATCAGCACCTACCCCGTAAATAGCTTTAGATAGAAAGCTTAATTTCTGGTAGGCCTGGAAGTGCAAGACTTTTGTAAATATAAGCAGGGTCAGGGTTTGACAGCCTGGCGACACACACCCCTACTCAAACTTGGGTTAATTTACCCCCCCCCCCCCCCCCGGGATTGATTGTGATTTAACTAAGTCAACCCCTTGCATATAGAAGGTCAGGTGATCCCAGGCATTCGGTTAGGGGGAGTGGTGTGAAGGATAGCGAGTGTAAAAAAAGGCGTAGCTATGAGTACATTGAAGTAATTAATTATTGACTGTAAGGTTGTTTGTTTAACTTGTATTTCAGGATTTTGGGTAGCTATTGAGTCATACTCAGCAAAGAGTGAGGATGAACTAACGTACAGAGCTGGTGAGGAAGTTGAAGTTCTGGCTACTAGTAACTTTGGCTGGTGGAAGATAAGGTAATTGTGCGTTGAAGTAATTTTAAATTTCTTGAATTTCATTATAGAGTAAACTTCCAATATTAATAACTGGAAAAGTTCATGGAAACCAGTAATGGCCTAGGTGATCCATACAAGTATTTGAGTGGGTGGAACAATTAGAGGTTGAAAAGAAGTGCATCTTCGCACACATTGCGGACCTATGAAACTAGCGTCTTCGCACGCATTACAGACCGATGAAACTAGCGTCTTCGCACGCATTGCGGACTTATAACGCTAGAAAACCCCAGAGAGGGTGCAGGGTGTAAATATCTTTGATTGAAATGCTGAAAACTACTGACGTGTGTGTTTTTTTTAGAATAAAGAATGATGTTGGCCTCACACCCGGATCCAATCTGACTCCAAAGCAGCCCAGTATAGATCCCTTCATGACTGACGAACAAAGAAAACGGGTAAGTGAAGCGAAGTTTGTCCTTGTAACGAGTCTCCTCAAGTTACTGTTATTGCTTAATTACTGATTCAACTCTGGTGTCACTGGGCACCTCCCTCTGTATGACAAGGGTAGCTATCACTCCTGGTGATCTCCCTTATTTATTATTTGACTCTTTCTGTAAGGTCCCATTTTTTTCCAATGGAAGGCATGTGTAGTATATTACTAACAATAAAAGAACTCACCTACCTAAACTTAAAGGTGACGGGTAGCAGACAGGAGCCACAAGAGAAATTTAGAAAACACCCAAACCCATATCTACCTTATTCTTACTAATTTTCGCGCGTACTTAATTTCGCGAAAATGACAGAGCCATATTTCGCGAGTATTAATTTTCGCGATTTCACGGAAAAAATAGAGTGTGTGGTGTATTAAATTTCGCGAAAATGTCACCAAATTTTAATCAGCATTTAAAAAATCCGTCATTTATAATCAACAGTAAAGCATTTAATTGATGAATTGAAGGAAAATCAGTACTGTGAATGGCAATT
>MU826829.1:2090844-2248344 GCA_029204205.1 Desmophyllum pertusum | reverse complement strand
TGCGTGACACTGTAAGTACCGTGCGTGACACGACCGAGTCGTCACGCAACACGTTTCGCCCTATTGCGTGACGAAGACCCAAATAACGGCCAGATCCTTGGCTCGGATCACTCAACGTCATTCTTTTAGGTTTATTTTTTATCAAAAAGCCTGTTCAGTTCTCTATCCTGGATAACAGATGTTTTCCTCGCGTAATACGGTCGAAGCTCCGTCTCTGAGCAGACAATCTTGTAAGCGGACAGCTCTACTTACGGCCGCCTTGACAAAACCCCATTTGAACTCTAGCTCATACAAACTCTGTATTTACACATTCCCGTAAGCGGCCAGCTCCAGTTGCGGACGCTTTTTCTGCTTCCCGAGGGTGTCCGCTTACGGAAGAAAACGTGTTCAGGAACCGAGCCCAGGTGTTTTCGCTGGGTTTCGCGAATTATTTTATTGTCTTCTAGCTTGAGATGTCCGTCGTCTCCTCGTCCTTCAAGCCAAACAGCCCGGCAGGGTTTGAGTTTCAGGCTAACAGTCGTTCTTCGTCTTTGTTTCTTGTTAGCCTGGAGAGCATTATGTGGCCATAACAAATTACTCTCCTCCAAGTGATCGCCCTGAAGACCTGTCGCTATCAACAGGCGAAACCGTGCGCCTCCTCTCCGAGGACGGTGTCTGGGCTTTTGTGTGCACCGTGGACCCGGCTAAGAGGCGAGGGTGGGCACCGTCTTCGATGCTGAAGAGGAAGGGAGGACCACAGCACCCCTCTACCAGGAGGTCGCTGTCTGTAGGTGATATTTACGACGCATTTCAAGAGGAAGAAGCTGCATCGCAGAAGATGACGCCGATACAGAAGCGTCCTGTGCCGACACCGAGGGGCGATCTGGAGTTTAGGAAGATGGATGTGATGGGTGCCCCGAGCGAGGATGCACCTCCGCTGCCTGGAGCCCCACTTGGACACGATCGACAGACTGGTAAGAAAACACTGAGTGATCAATATTGAAATTCTCCTTGCAATAACAATACAATGTTAAGCAGACAGGTGATGAGAATAAGAAAATCATCAACTAGGGGATATGATATTGATGTACAACCAAATTCTCAGAACTAAAGAGTCGTAGTTCGTACGGCACTCGATGTATGTATCACTGATCAGTCCTCGTGGATGTTACGTCAATGTACTTAGTCCTCTGATACCGTAATTATGCATTTAGTCTGGTTTAGCGTGGTAATTGGTTCTTGAAACTCGTGCAATGTGAACATATACGTGTCTGACCAATCAGTGTGAAGGTATTGTCTACTCAGCCAATCAGATCAGTGCAAAACGTGCCTCGCGTGATTTTCTCGCGCTAGCCACCAGTTACATGTTTTCCCGCGCTTACCATAAGTTTCATATTACCACACGTTGCATGTTTTCCCGCGCTTACCACACGTTGCATGTTTTTCCCGCTCTTGACACTGAATATACGTTTCCCGCGCTTACCACGCGCCGGTTACATGTACATGTTTTCCCGCGCTTGGCAGTGTTTACACGTTTTTTGCTTCGAGTTGTGATTGGCTCATTAAACTATGTACAGTGTAGCGATTGGCTCTTAGGTTTTTTGACAGTCATTACAAATCCGCTAGACCACAGAAACGCAAACCATCTGAACCTGTCTAAGTTAATATTGCTTGTTTCCAGGACAAGTGAATGCGCACTACTTTTCGCGGGAAGACTTCACAACAAAAAATAGCAACTGTATTTGTGTACGCAAGGGAGAGGTGGGTGAGTTACTGGAGATGCAAGCCTCGGGCTGGTGGAAGATGAACGTCGAGGGTGTTGAAGGGTGGACGCCTGGCGATTTCTGGGAACCGCTACAGGTTGAGGTAATACATAATTTTATTATTTGTCTCATTTTGCCGCGTACGTAAATCCTCAACCTCGATCCCACGGAAAAGCCGTGGGATCGAGGTTGGTAATTTCTCTATTAACCTTACTGCATTCCAAGATGAGTTTAATTAAAGGGACTAAGTACTACAATAAAGGCTTCATAAAAGAGGGGCTTTATTGGAGTGGGGCTTCATAAGTAGAGGGCTTGATAGAAGAAGGGCTTAAAGGGACACTGTCCTGATTTTAGCATGATTTTGGGAAGCTCAGAAACATATCTAGATCATAGGAAGTTGATCAATAATGGTTTGATTCTGTAGAATAGCACTCGACAAATGACAAGAACCCATTAGAAAGTGAGGATGACGAACGACAGCGAGGATGGAAAAGGATTGCAATATGGATTTTTGAAAAAACGTCAGGATGCCAGTTTTTCAAAGTTTCAAATTTGGCTCGGAAATCTTTGAATTTTGCAAAACTTTTGTTGCAGTATGGAATTTCTTGAAAAAATTGCTTTTTATCATTTAGTTAGAGTTTATTAAGTTCTTATTTCATAGATTTAGTAAAGGGGGGCTTTATCGGAGTGATGCTTCATAGAAGAGGGTTTCATAGCTTTATAGAGGAAGGGAAGTACGTCATCGAAGAGGGACTTTACAGAAGCGGGGGTGTTAGTTGAAAACGGGCTTAATAATATAAGAGGGACTTGAAGAGGGCTTTTTCGAGATGGGTTGGGGTTTATTTTAATGGCAGAACCAATGTTCAGTGGAGACTTATTAAAACGTTGAGAGTGAATTGTTGAAAAATTCCTCTCTCTGTATCACGATGATCACCCATGAGGTTTTCCGAATACAGTTCATAGTCGTTTAATAATTCATATTCTGCGTTTACAGGACGAGACTCCCAATACTAGTCAAAGGGAAAGGATAAGTTCTTTTGGTAAGTCTTGTTTCACGTCTTTTTGTGGAATTTTAGATATTCGAGGTGATAACTTTCTGCGAAGCGAATGAAAAACCGAGCGACGAGTGGAAATTTCTGTGCGAAATTTCTGCTGCGTGTAATATCTGACGAGCCGATGTCGACGGCTCACTGTCTGGAAACCTTCTCTTATGTTCACCGTTTTGAAGAGCACTTTCAGTACTTGTTTATCACTGATTTCCACGACTCAAGTTCATATCATTTGTGTTTAATATTTCAGGGGACGAGTTATGGTATTACGGTAAAATGTCACGTCAAAAGTGCGAGGAACTTATGATGAGGGTAAGACCCTGATTGAGACTTTTCTTACACAAACAAGCAAACAAACAAACAAACGACCTTATTTACAGAGCCTGAGGTGTGGCCTAATGATTAGCGCGTAAATCCTGGTTTTCATATGATCGCAACGATCGCTGCGATCATATGAAAACCAGGCTTTAAATTAGCGCTGTGGAGTGGGCACCGTAATTGCGCGAAATGCTTCGCTTTTTTCGTTCGAGCGCGGTCATGGATTACTGTGTTGTATTCTTGCTGCAAGACGCTTAATGAAGTAATTTCACTTATTAGAAGAAGAGAAATTAAAATGGTTTGCAAAAATATGCAAAAGACTTGAAAGTTGTATGCAAAAACAGATTTACAAACTCCGTAATGTTGATTTTGATTTTCTTTTACAACAGAATGCCAAAGAACTGGATTACTTGATACGGGAGAGCACTCAAAAGGTCAGTTTAAAATATACTCATCAAGAATTCATTCAGTCGTAAGATGGAAATATCAATTCTCCGCACTGACTCCATATATTTCTTTTACTTTAGTTATGAGAATTTGGTTATACATCAAGACAATGTCTCTAGTTGACGATGTCTCTAGTTGTCTCTATTGATATTAGAGCTGTTTTCAATTGAGTGTCGTAAAACCAAAACAAACCAAACCAAAGCAATTACAATGGCCAATCACAACAAACTCAAACAGCGCAATGAACCAATGAGAACTCTTAGCAAATACACGTAACCGGCGCTAAGCGCGGGAAAACGCGTATGACCAAGTCGCGATTGGTTTTGGTTTTGCATCTGATTGGTTGAGTAGGTGGCGAGTTTTTAACCAATCAAAGAACGGAGTAAAGCAAAACCAAAGCAATTCAGCGATTACTTTCGACACTCAATTGAAAACCGCTCTATAAGGAGAAATTAGATTTTGATCACCCTTGGAATGAAAGAGTAACAAGCCGAAACTTACAGTGAATATTTTATACCTTTTATTTTATTTTTTCAGTTTGCCTCATTTGTTCTCTCGGTCAAGTATGGCGGAAAGTATGTATTTGTTAAACTTTATCTTTCATTTTGTTTTTGTACAATTCTATTTGTTTCCGCATACAGTCAGCTCTCTCTTAACGGACACCTCTATAAGACGGACACCTCTGTAAGACGGACACTTGGTGTTGGTCCCTGCGCGCCATTTTTCAGTCATGTTACTGTATCTAAACTCTCTATAAGCGGACACCTCTCTAAGACGGACAGTTGGTGCCGGTCCCGACGGTGTCCGTTTTACAGAGAGTTCACTGTATTTGTAACTATTTTTGCTTCTTATTTCAGAATCCGACATTTTCCTATAGAGCTTACCCCAAGCGGCCGTTACGTCATCGGCAAGCACGCGTTTGACGGTCTGACGGAAATCGTGACGTTTTACAAGACACATGCGTTGTTTTACACGCGAAACAAGGAGTCAGTGAGCCTGGGTGAATCATTCAGAGGAATGTAGACTAGTAGATCCTCTATCCAATGATATTAGCCTCGTATGCAGAAATTGTTTTCGGCTCGTCACGCAATCTTTATGACGAGTAAAAAATGTCTTTGTCACAGAATTGCGTGACATACATTTTTTAAGCTTGGTTTTCACTAGCGACGCAAGCAACATCAGTGCCTTTTGTTTACGACAAATCAACACGTCACTGCGTCTGCGTATGTTGCTTGCGCTTGTGCTTGTGCTTGCGTCGCTAGTGAAAACCAGGCTTTACTTGTCATGAAGCAGAAATTCGTAACGCAATCTTGGGAATAAAAAATGTCTTTGTCACGAAATCGCGTGACTCGTCTTGAAGATTGCGTGATGAACTGAATGAGTGTATGAGCAAGAGGCTAATATCTGATATAATATAAGAGATTAGTTCCGTGTCCGAGTTAGCCTGTTTCAGGATCTCGCATTGTGATCGACCCGTCGCATGGAACTAAATGAGCAGCGAGGAAAGATGAGAGTGAGTCTGTAATCCTCTCTTCACTTCTCCGTTTCACCTTTCCTTCCTTCCACCTCTCCTTCCGAGACAGGGGTCTGAGATCTTGGATCAGGCTATCTGGAAATACTGTTAGCACGCTTAGACGTGCATCAGTAACTGATCGAGCCACGGCAAAATGGATAAAAAATATTATCATTTAATGTTTTGTTTCAGAATTAGCACCTCAAAATGAATTCGAACCACGCCCACAAAACAAGATTCTGGTACCTTTAGCTTCACGCGCGTTAGCTTCACGCGCGTTAGCTTCACGCGCGTTAGCTTCACGCGCGTTAGCTTCACGCGCGTTATCAGTCAGGGGAACAAGTACCAGTTGATGGAGAAATCCCGCCTCCGAGACGGGACGGAGCCCGCGGTGTTCGTCTCCGAAGTTGCTAAGCAACATGACGTATTTCGCTGGCGCGATTGCTTTCGGAGTACTCGTGAGTGCTCGCGCTGTTTCTTGATTGGATAACAACAATCGGAAACTCTTCGAGTGCTTCCACGAACCGGCACTTGTTCTTCCGACTGTTATATTCACGCGCGTTAGCTACGCCTAAGCCAAATAGATCATAGGTGAAGAACCAATGATAGTAAACGTACGTAAAATAATAATAATAACAAAACATGCACATTAAAATAAACAATTTATGTCTCACTGATAATATTAAAAGTCAATACAAAAAGTCAGCGAAGCAACAATAGCGTCATTTGAGAAACTGGTATACACTGTTTTGCCCTTTTGTGTTCTGATACTCTGTTCATTTGACAAGTAGTTTGTAATACCGTATCAATGTAACCTGAGCTGGCGTAGTCATCACAACTCTCCTTGAAGCGTTGCGTGACGACCCAAATAACGTCATCAGGATCGTCACACAACTCCTTGAAGCGTTGCGTGACGATCCAAGTAACGCGTTATTAGGATCGTCACACAACTCCTTGAATCGTTGCGTGATGACTCAAATAACGGCTGCGAAGGAATTACGAATTTGGTAGAAAATGATGCCGTCAATCAAACGATAATTGCCATATTTATATTTTTATTAAATTTTTTAAATTGAAATTCGTGTTTTAAACCTATTAGCCCGAATATTATTAATATCAATTTATTAATTTTAAAAGGCGTATATTTTATAGCGAATTAAAAACAGTTAGAGATAGATAGCTCCAGAAAATAGTAGTTTTACCTGAACAGTTTTCAGCATTGTAAGATTTTTGTAATATTTCAGTAATAATATTGTAGTTTTATAGAGATATTTTATTCAACACTTGTATTAAAACAGCGCATTTATGCCAAACAATTCTTGGAAAAGGAGTAAATATTTAAATGGTCACGTTAACAATTTTGTTATCAGGTATTATGTTTTAAACGTTTCTTAATAAAAGAATCAATATTATCAAGGTGGAAAATATTCTTCGTCCATAGATCCTGCACGTGTTTGGTCAGCGGTGCTGACGATTAGGATAGCGGCCGCTGGGAAAGAGATTGGGTGGAAAAACCGCATATGTAACAAAAATCAGATCAGCCTGCTATACCACCCCAGTTAGCCTACTATAGCCCTGAGAATGGTTAGCTTTCTTTTGTGGGTTAGGGTAACGTCTGATCCGATTTTAAACAATCGATAGAGCATGTTCAAACCATTTCCGCTGACCGTAAGTCTGGTAATGAATTTTTTGTTCGGTTAAGGCGGGGGTCCACCTGAATGCCAATGTTCAATGGAAATGTCTCGTTCACGTGTTGGTGTTCCAAAAATCATTTTCTTTCTTCTATCTCTTCTTTAACCTCTTAAAATTTCATTGAAATTCAGGTTAACTCCCGCCTTATTTAGCACAAGTAAACAGGTGATTATGCGGGTTTTCTAGATACATGTTCTATTCTTGACGGGCTCCGTTCCGCTGTCTTTTCACTTCCTGCATAAGTGTATTTTACATTGGATTCAGGAAACAGTTGAAATCACTTGCGAGGTTTTGGAATGCAGTGTGCACATGTCCTGTTACTCGTTTGCATTGTAGTGCAACGGGATATCCAAACACCTCGAATTTCGTCAAAAATACTCTGCTGCGCGTCGTATTTTCAACTCTTTTCTCTTTGTTTGGATATCCCGATGAAACACGGTCTCTCGCGTTTGATATATTACTCGTTACCAAACTCCAACCGCTGGAAAGAAACCGCAGTAACACGGAATGTGTTTCACCAATTCTTTACTCTCAAGATGTTATTTTATCAAATTTTGGCCATAAAACGCGCGCTTTGATTGGACGAGTTATGAAGACCATCGTTGCATTTTGTTGGCTTTATTTTATAAAAGACGTTTCTTGTTTTCATAGCTTGATGCAAACACGCGAGCAAGTTTAGGAGAATTTGAAAGTACTTCTGGAAACTTTCGAATTCTCCTAAGCATTTTATCGTGTTTGCGCATGCAGTGGCGAATCCAGGGGGAGGGTCGGGGGTTCCGGACCCCTCCCCCCTCCCTATCAGAACTGTTGGGTTTTTTTGCTTTCACCATTATCCATAGCAAGGATCTCTAGGATCCACCAAAATGCACTTTACAGAGCCTGAAATCTAAACTGACCCCACATTGGAGGGGAGCGCCCCCATTCGCCCCTTGTAGAAGTGTTTAGTGATAACTATTGCAGTCTACTTCCAAAAAATCTCCTTCTACGTACTTCACATTTTCGGGAAAACCCTGGTACCCCCCTGCCCCCCCCCCCCCCCCCCCATCCCCCATCAAAAATTCCTGGATCCGCCCCTCAGGGGCATGCATCAGGCTATGTAAACCGCGAGCCGCTTTGGTTGAATAACAAGAACACGAACGGTTGACCCATTTTTATTTCATAACTGACCAAGACAACTGATTACACGTACATTGGAAATCATTATTACACGTATTTAAAGGAGCTACGTCACGGATGGCGCATCTTGAAAAAATTGGCCAATTTTTTCAATTTCGCCGTTCGCAATCCATCTTAATCTTCTTCATCTTCAACCATCCTTATTCCTGTTTGGTTTATTATTACTTCTTTGGTGTTTTTCTACCTTAGTAAACTATTATTTTGAGGTTTTCTTTGATTTGAAGGTAATTTTGCACTTCGCAAAAATGACTTAAACTCGTGACATAGCTCATTTAAAGGCTAGTTTTCGAGAACAAGAGCTACAAGAGTCACTGAATGAGGTAGGGGATTATTAAAAAGCGTTTCGGGGGTTAAGAAACGGTTTAGTAATTGCTGTTATATATACTGAAGCAGAGTGGGACTATTTGGGCTTATGGCAACGATTTTATAGTATTTTGGGCTTAACGGCTTAGCATTTAAGGTTATAATAAGCAACGATTTATTATTTAGGGTTATATAATAAGCAACTTCAGATTTTGTTTTTAGCAATCAGCAAAGTTAATTGAACTTTAAATCACACAGAAAAAAGTTTCGCTAGAAGTTTTATTTTGCACGCACTTTTTATAAGTTTAAACAAATATTGCCGTAAGTCGATAAAGCGATAAATTCCTGGCCCCAGTTGTTCAAATTTAAAGGGACACTGTCCCGGCGTATTTGCTAAAAACTGTTATAAATGCACGAAATGGTCCCTAAATCTATGAAATAAGAACTTAATAAACTCCAACTAAATGATAAAAAGCAATTTCTTCAAGAAATTCCATACTGCAACAACATTTTTGCAAAATTTCAAAGATTTCCGAGCCAAATTTGAAACTTTGATAACGCTATCCACCAGATAAATCGCTATGCAATGGAAAAGTGTTAACAAAACAAACTATGCTATCCACTGGATAGTGATTTATCCGGTGGATAGCCGATTATCCACCCTTTGAACAACCGGTGTTTAAAATTACTTTTTTTGCTGTATATAACCTGATTAGTTAAGAACTTGCGATAAGGTTTTTATATATCAGTGCTGAACGTGCCCCTTCTATCACTGACAGGAAAGTGCTCGAAAAGTGTAAAAATTATTGGGTCAAAAGGAAAGGTTAAATATATATCCAGCTGACTTGATCCAGATCCCGTCGTACCTCCAGTGTGACCTGAAAGAAAGATAAGAATGTAAGTGTTTTTAATAAGAATCAGTTAAGAAAGTGTTTCTTTCAGTTCTAGCTAAAAGAGATAGCAGGGGCGGATACAGGAATTTTTGATAGGGAGGGGGGTCCCCAGGGTTTTCCCGAAAATGTGAAGTAGAAGGAGCATTTATGACGGCAATACTTATTACTGCTCCCCTCCAATTGGGGGTGTTTGGGGGCCTCCCCCAGAAATATTTTGAGATTTCAGGCTCTGAAAAGTGCATTTTGGTGGATCCTGGAGATGGTTTTGCTATGGATAATGGTGAATGCAAAAAACCCTCAGGTCAGATCCCCTAGATCCGCGGCCGCCACTTAAAGATAACTTACCATGTCATTTGCAGAATTGCGAACAAGTGCCGTGACAGAACTTCTTGGCAAACCTCATGTGTCTCCGCGACGAACACTGGTGACTTCTCCCAAGCCTAACACACAATGATCCAAAGGCGTCTTTACAACCCACTGAAAAAAAACATTACAGGAATCATGTCAGAAAACAAGCAGTTGGTAATTACCTTAACCAAGAGAGGATGATCTAAGAGAAGCATTCCCCCACACATGGGTCTCTTCCAATTATATTTTTTTGAAATCTATTTTTAATTTACAGTCCATGGTTAAGCTATTTTAAGAGCGCTACCCGATTGCTTAGCTCGAGTAACGTGATGTCGGAGCCTCGATCCGAAAGAAATAAAAACAACTTTCACAGCATGGCGCGAAACTATTAATAGATTGCAAAAAATTATCATGGGGCACGGGGAATCCTTCTCTTAGATCATCCTCTCTTGCCTGGACTTTATAAAGAAACAGCAATCCAGGATTCGCTCACAACTTTCACTACACTCCATATCGCGAATATAATTTTGGCTTTTAAAGAGGCTATGTCACGATATTTGAAGTCATTTATGCGAAGTACAAAATCACCTTTAAATTGAAGAAAGCCTAAAAATAATAGTTTATTAAAGTAGAAAAACGCCAAAGAGGTGATAATAAACCAAACGTGAACAAGGATGGTTGAGGATGGAGAAGATTAAGACGGATTGCGAACGGAGAACTTGAAAAAAATGGCCAATTTTTTCAAGATGCGCCATCCGTGACGTAGCTCCTTTAAGGCCGCTCTGTCGCTCCAGGGGGCGGGAAGAACAGAAAACCTTTGGAACGAGGTTGATGTAGAACTTGTGATGTTATCAATATTGACCCCAAGATTGAACTATAGATTCTCCTCACTGACTCCATACATTTCTTTGAATATTAGTTATGAGAATTTGGTTGTACATCACGATAATATCCTCTAGTTGATGATTTTCTTTATTCTCATCACCTGCCTTGCTTAATACTTTTGATATTGTAAGGAGTAATTAGACGTAGATCTGACAGCTGACATGTTTAACTTGGTGTCAACCTGGCATTTTTAACCTAATGGTTATTTCGGGATGCCAGTACCCTTGTTTTCTAATTCTATATTTTTTATGTAATCCTGTAAATAATTGAAAAGGGTAATAAAGAGGATGTCGCTGTTGTTGTTGTTGTTGTTAGTTGTTGTTGTTGGTGTTACCTCCTCTACTCTCCAGAGCATTGTTGTAGTAATCAGTATCCGAGGCGTCATCAGAGCCGAGGTCCGCGTAAGCCAGTTCATCTATAAAACAATCATCACTCGTGTTAGTAGTAAAGCCAACAGGCCGGCGTTTAAATTAACTCAGTTCTCGTAGCATCAAGCGACCAGGAGTGCTACTCCTCCTGGATGGGATGCTACACTCGTGGTCAAAACTAGTTGAGACGTACAAATAAATATCACACACTTTTCACAAGTCACTTAAGGGGGGAGAACCTAAACTACAAGGAATCACAAAAATGTTGCTAAGGAAATCTCTAAACCTCCATAACTTTGGTTCCTGGACTCCAGTGGGTATCAAACGTTGTAGTGTTTGTTCAATTCACGTTCCCTTTAAATATTTCGAACCATGCCCAAATTTGGTGTGTCACGTGACCAAAATGAAAAATGTCTAAAAACTCGGAAGGATTTGATCGTTTTCAAATTATTACTTTAGAATTTGCTGAAGAACGTCAATATCGACAACTTGTAGCATGCGTTTGATGAAATGTACAATATTTCGGAAGTTATAAAGCTTTAGGACTAGGAGAAGGCAATGTAAGAGTTTCAGGGCAAGATACTTAAAAGTGTCTTGCCCGAGAACACAACACAATGACCCCGGCCAGCGCTCAAACCCGGACCACTCGATCACGCTAATCATTAGCCCACCACGTCTCCCACTCTCATTTGATACAACGCACAAGAAACAACCAATCAAAAAGAACGAAAGCTCTGGAGCTGAGAATAATCACCTATTGGTAGATACTCATCAGTGGCGGTATTGTCCACTTCCATGTTCCTCTTGTCTCCATCTGAGGCTAAAACGACAAAGAAAAATGTTAATGCGGCTTTATTGTTAGCGACGAATTTTTCTTCTCAGAAAAAGGGTTAATTTAGAGTGGGAATCCGCTGAGTATAGGACATCGCAGGCGCGGGTAGCGCGCCAGCAATCTGGTCACAAAGACACGTGACTACGATCGAGGCTGTATCATGGATGACGTAAAGCAAACAACCTGTTTTTTAAATTTCTATCAGATTCGCTGATTAGCTCCGCAGTTAGTTTGATTCACGAATCAGACTTGGTTTTAAAACGGCTCGCTGTGGTGTAAATAATGTATGAGGTCATTGTATCCCAAGCAGATGTTCACTGGCGCAAGATATTTCGTTCAGTTCTGTGAGATATTCTATGTGGTTTCTATAGCGTGTAGTTTCTATTCAAAGTAAAGAACAGGAACAAAATTAAATAAAAGTTTCTTTGAAAAGTTAACAGTTGAGTAGTCGTTCAGTACGGTCAGTCGTTCAGTACGGAAATCGAAAACAAATATTGATTAAAATTTTTAAAACTGCATGCTGAACTGTTCCAAAAATATCATACAATGACTTGTTTGCTTCACTTTGAAACGAAACTCGAAACGTTCAGAATTATTTGAGCCTTGTAATATGTTTATCACGCACAAAAGAACTCAGTTTCGTTGTTCATTCGATTGATGATTGAAGTGTTTTCAAACTAAAGATCTTGTCTAACTTGTCCGCCTACTTATAAAGAAATGTTTAAGTTTTAGTTCGAATCTCGGAGCTGGCGTCATATGTGGGTTGAGTTTGTTGTTGGTTCGCATCCTTGCTCTGAGGGTTTTTCGCCGGGTACTCCAGTTTTCCTCTCTCCACAAAAACCAACATTTCTAAATTCCAATTTGAATCTGGAAATAGCGGATAAGAAGAGTCACTATGTGGATTTCCACATGGATTTGAAGTTCAGACAAGCCAATCTGAGGGGATCGGAATCGCTTTAGTTACATTCGTAGACGATATTTTTTTAAATTATTGTTGGTAGGAAAAGCCTGATGAACGAACTAAGAAAGTTGAGAGTGAAGTCTTAATTGGTCTAGCAAAGTCTAATCTGATACCGTGACAATACTGAAACTTTCAAACCAGTTTAACCGGGTTACAAAAGATTCAATGTTAAGTTGAAAAACTCGAAAGTTATTTAAAAAACGCCATTTTAACACTGAAACTATTTAAAATATTAAAAAAATAACGGACAACAAACCTTCATCCAAGTCTTTCCACATATCATTGTCGGTGGCAAGAGAAGCAGCTTGAATCTCGAAAATTCCAAAAAGGCCCAAGAAGAGCAGAAGAAGAACAGCTTTGAACGCCATTTTTCACACGTTCCTACGCCCTTAAAACACAAAGAGTTATTTCAATATCTTGCAGCCACTCTGGACAGATCGAAGCTCAACTCTTCATGCAATGATTTACCAGTGTTCAAATGTTTATAAGGAATTTGTAGTAGTGTTAATGAACTTGTTATTGATTGAACGATGAATTGGTTGATTAGCTGACTCAAATGACTAAATTAATTTTTCATACAACCGACGCTTACTGTCGCATGCAAAACGGAACCATTTCGGATTTGTTTGTGTCAAAACTCTCGAATCACAGAACAGAGCATAAGAATGAATCGCGCCTATGTTCGCTTGTTTTGACGTGAAAATTGTTCGGCCTTTTTACGCTATTTTTAGTAATGAAATACAAAGGCTCCGGCATCCCTGCGGAGCTTTTACGTTCATTGTTTAAATTATGAAACATTGAAAATTCACCTCGTTTATCTTGGGCGATGAAAAGAGTTCGACCGCGTGTTTTCAAAACAAAGGAAATTGATATAGTTAATGATAATTTTGACTGAGAATCTTCGAAAAAAAATCTATTTTCGCAGTGTGAACAATATTTCCTTTATAACCTGAATGGTACAATAATGTGATGTATATTCATATCTTTCAGCTTAGATAACCAATTATGATAAGAAGGACAAGCCGTTTTCAAAACTAAGAATTGTTTATAGAACGGTTCAAAGGCGGAATTTTCTAATGAAAATGTCAGCAGTTGATTTTGTTAGTGAAGTTTAAAAAAATTATGAACACGCCCACACTTCATCTAAGGTTCGTACCTCATCAATTTGTCTTACAATTGACTCAAAAATTTCATCTCATTTTTATTAAACAAATCTTTCATATAACCAGAAAGCCTATATCTGAAAGGTCATCTTTACTTTTAAGTAAAAAACAACAACAATATTTTGTAAGTCTTATTTTCAAAACAAAAAACACTGCATGTGACGACATCCTAGTGAGTAGGTGGTTCTAATCATGTGTTTGTTTTTAAATGAGTTTTGTCTCCGCGGGGTTTTGGCGTCAATCGCGGGAATGCCGCAATACCACTATTACGACTAAATATAACTGCTCTATACAGCTACATTCTGCCGAAATGTTATGACGCGGTTCCTTTGCACACGATTAACTCTACAATAAGCAAATAATTTTACAGAGGTCCCTATGTGTAGTATAGATCTGGCAATTTTCGGATAGTGTTCTTAATCGTTGCCGATGATTTCCGATAATTGGCCGTTAACTTCAATTGGTGATTAGAAATTTTTCTCTTTAACGTAAATTGGTAAATATGTTGTGAAGAATAATTTAACCCAAAACCAAGATCATATCCCAAACACTAATATAAAGGTTTAGCAGTTTTTTCATGCTCTTCCAATTCCTTCATACAGTTTCCCAAATTGGGAGAAGCATTTGGTATTATATTTTTAGGTTGGCGATTTATATTTCATGACTTCCAACGCTTTTATTAATATTGAAAACTGATATTTTCATAACGCTTATTTTTGTAATCATTTTTACACACCTGCCATGCAAGGCATAACTCACTGAGGGATATAATTTCCTGTAGTTCTTCTTCTAAACTAGTCTAAACTTTATTTTATGAGTATCTCTCCGGTGACTGATTCCCTGCATGATCAGTGTTCGGTATTTCAGTTCAGCAGTATGAATGCATGTCTTAAACTCCAACTGATTTTTTTTCTCTGAAAAGAAAGGCTGTATGTTCCTTAATTTTTGCTATGTAATCAAGTATTTTCGCCCCCTCGTTATAGTTTTGTCTGAATTGATGCTGTTAGTCGCGGACAAGAAAGAAATTAGTTACCGCTATAATGGTCGCACAGCGGTAGCGTAGCATTTATTCGCTCGCCATGTGGGAATCAACTACGATTAGTTTTAACAGAAGGCGAGTTAAAGATCTTCAGTCCTCATTAAGCGATCAGATAGGAGGGCTTTCAAAGTCAGCAAGAGTGTTTTAAACTTTAATTGAACATTAAACTGTTCCCAGCTGAACCAAGACACTCTTTTGTTTCAAGCTTCGAAGTTTTGTCTTTTAAAATTCAAAAAAGAGCTTAGTCCAAAAACATAATATTCAGAGGGCATAACTATAGGTCCACCGCAGTGTGAAACATGATACTAGCATAGAATAAAAAGGAAAATAAAATATATTTTTCAGAAACATTTTAAAAGTTCGAACGTTAAAGGAGCTAAGACACGGATGGCGCATCTTGAAAAAATTGGCCAATTTTTTCAAGTTTGTCGTTCGCAATCCGTCTTAATCTTCTCCATCCTTGTTCCTGTTTGGTTTATTTACCTTATAGTAAACTATTATTTTGAGGGTTTCATCAATAAATAAGTCAGTCTTATTCTATGTCAAACCGTGACAATTTCCTCATTGAAAAAAGTACTACGCCGAACGTCTCGATAATTTATTTGTCCTATGCTTATTTTGTCGACGGAACGTTAGAACAGGAAAGCATGTAAGTCCCGGATTATCTTCAGTTCCTTGTCGATCAGAGCTTGGAGTTTAGCATTAAACCGCTCAGACGTCCAGAGCTTGAAATACCTAAACATCTCTTTATATTTCTGAGCATTTTGGGCTGTATTGATTTTCTTATGTATATACTTATAACTGAGTTTATTCACCTGTTGGTGGTTTTCAATGGATTTACTAACTTGCATCAAAATACAGTCTATAAACTCCCGTAAGCGGACACCCTCGGGAAGCAGAAAAAAGCTGATCGCTTACGGGAATGTGTAAAATATAGAGTTTGTATGAGCTAGAGTTCAAACGCCGGGGTTTTGTCAAGGCGGCCGTAAGTAGAGCTGTCCGCTTACGAGCTGTCCGTTCAGAGAACTTCGACCGGCTGTACGTCGATATTTTAGAAAAAGAAACATTTTGTCTATATTTATTGCCCTTCGAAATGGTTGAGAGGATCATTCTTGAAGGGGTTTGGTTTAGATGCCATTCAATTCATCACCAGTGTTAGAGGGCGTTTTTGCGGGAAAATTTTTACTTGCTTGGCAGGAGGTACACCAGGTTCAAAACAATCCATAGATGTTATTGAACAAGCGTGAGGTCCGTATTGGGGAATTATCATTTGGCACTAGTCCACGATGA
Source organism: Desmophyllum pertusum (assembly GCA_029204205.1). NCBI lineage: Eukaryota > Metazoa > Cnidaria > Anthozoa > Scleractinia > Caryophylliidae > Desmophyllum > Desmophyllum pertusum. Next base: position 2,232,325 of record MU826829.1, on the reverse strand, counting down.
AAAGGAGCACTCTGATTGGTTCCCTGAGCGGTCCGAATTTTGCAATACGGACCGCGCTATAAGACTGTTATAAGATGGTGCGCTCACGAATTAATGTTTCGCTGAATTCCTTTTATGAAACATTGAACAAAAGAAAACTGTTCTCTATAAATAGAAACACTTTCCCTTCATCCTGTCGGACAATTTCAATTAAACTTCCGAAAAGAGGCCTGAAAAATATGCAAGTATATGCTTAACCTTGGGGCCGCGTTTAGCGAGAATGGATTTAATAATTAATTTATCGGCAACTGTTTTAAGAAAGTCCATTATAATAAAAACTTTATTGAACTAGCGTGAGGTCTGTGTTGGGGAAATATTGGTCGAGTTTTTCTTTCTTTCAAGTTTATGGATCTCGTCTTCAGGCCAAACGAGGAGGAGAGTTGATGATAGTTGGCTCTCATAAGAGTTTTCTTCAACTCTCATCGACTATCATGAAGTGTGGGCCAAACGAGAGAAAACTCTCGACGACTCTCAAGAAAAATTTGAGCAGGTTCAAATTCGACGAGAGCGCATGAGAGTCGCTGAGAGTGCATGCGAGTTTCAGGTCAAACGAGAGCGAGAGTTTGAACTCTCAACAACTCGCGCATCCTCGTCAGTTTGGCCGTTTAATCGAAATTGTCCACCACCGCCAAACATGAAGGGATTTTTTTCTACATAAGGCCATCCCAATAAAATGTTTTGTATCCCATCGCCCTCTCTCTCGTGAAAGTGGGTCGGCCGGTCGGTAAAAAAGAAAGAAAAGAAAAGCCGAGAAACGAAATATTGACTAATTTATATAACATAAATAATTCCAAGCGAGCCTTGATTATATCTTCCCCGTGAACACCATTTTGAAACGAGCCGATATCACTCTGAAAGGTGTTCGAAGACGTCATTACTGGGCTGATTTAGATGTCAGAATGATTTTAAGATATAAACAAAGCATTTTAAGCTTGGTAACACCCGAGAAAAGGTCGCAGGCAATGAATTATATATATATTTTTTTACTTTTTGAAAAAATTGGGTCAGTCGGGAGATAGGAAACAAAGCATTTTATGGGAATGGCCAAGAGAGGATCATCCTCTCTTGGAATGGCCTAATAGAAAACAGTTTCCTTTTGTTCAATGTTTCATAAAAGGAATTCGGCAAAATTAATTTGAAATGTCAATCTTGAACATGTTAAATTCTCGTTGGTTGAGTTATAATCAAAAATCCAGCCAGATATTGGACGTTTATCTAAAAGAATGAATAGGTATAGAATAATAGTTTTCTTTGAAATGTAAAAGTCTATTTTATTAATGAATGGAACGGCCTATAATTGCTATTAAACCACAGCAGATGTGCTTTTCACTGAAATCCTTCCTAAATTAACTAAAACTGAAAGGTAAACATCTTTATACTTTACAATAGTTATTACTAGATTCTATTGTACAGGAAAATCATTTAGAACAAAAGAGGGTTTTGGTGCTATTCAAACGAAAGAGAAACAAGTACCATCTACAATGCTTAACGCTAATTTCGCTGGAAATCATCGTTCTACGCGGACTTCCTTGGTTTTCTATCTCAGAAAAGAAGGAATTACAGAGTTCATTTCCTAAATACAATGGTATGGGATTTTTAAAAATGATTTTTTAAAAACTCGCGCCATCTTCTCAACTAATCATGGTCAGATGCAAAATTAAAACCAATCATGATTTGCTCATACGCGTTTTCCCGCACTTGGCGTCAGTTATGTGTATTTGCTTTGAGTTCCCAGTGGTTCATTTTGTTGTTTATTTCTCTTGTGATTGGGCATTGTAATTGATTTGTTATTGGTTTTACGACACTCAATTAAAAACCTTTCTAATAAACGAATTAAAATTTACACATTTGGAATGATGGCAGTGACTCATCCGCAGCTAAGTTAATAAACCATCTCTGTAAGTTATCTTTGTCAATAATTCCCACAGTATGAGTTGGCTGTTAATGACATTGGCGAAGTTAACGTCGCTTTCTCGAAGACGGACAGCAGTATTGACATAAGACTTGTAAGCCGGCGCTCTGCCCGTAAACGGGGGAGAACAAAAACAAGATGAAGAAGATTCCTTGATGCCCAGGGATATGATGTCCTTTTCGTGGCAAACAGCAAAAGGAATGGTAAGTGATAAACGTTTTGTCCTTTTCGTAGGATATTAAATATAGTACAAATACAGTCTTCGTCAATACCCTGCTATTGCGCTTTCCTTTTTTACCCCTGGGTACGTCGTATCGCCTCTTTTTTTCCAGGTTTGTAACGAACGCTGAGCATTCAATCAATTTTTAAAACAACCGCGCGGTTTTTGGTGACAACGTAAATGGTAAATAGCGCCATCTCTCTCGGCTGATCGGTTGATTTTGGAAAAATCCTTACCATTATTCCAAGGTCACTCTCACACGATTTTTAAAGTAAATGGTAATCAACAAAGGTAGTACGATAGTTACGATATCTTTTACATACTTAGGAATACTTATCAGGAAAAGGCATTGTCCATCGGGATCTCGCCGCTCGCAATGTGTTAGTCTGCGACAACAAAACTTGTCAAAGGGAGGTGGGGAGGAAGCTTCCTCTCATTGTGAGGTTTGAGCTTTTTTGCTTGCATGCTTACTTATTTTGATTTTTGGTTTGAGATTTTGGGACATTATTAGAGGGGAGGAGGGAGTTTATCTCAAACGTTTACAGTATGCCTAAAGTGCTCAATTATTATCTGTCGTTCAACACAGCTATCAATTGATGACGCGTTGCTGGGCAGACGATCCTGATGCGCGGCCAACCTTCACCGCGCTGTGCCAAGATCTGGAGGACTGGATGCAAAGAGACACTCCTTATTTGGACCTGAACCAGTTGGACGAAAATCAACTTTACTATGATGCGTCTGCAGTATCAGCGTCCAGCGGATCGTCTTGCGAGGAACACGCTTCAGAGAATCTCGCGACTCAAATATGACCGCAGATGATTTGGCTTGCGATAACAAGGACGATAAATAATTCAAATTTACACACTTTAGTGAGAGTCTGTAGGTCCGTGCTGTTTGTCAGGTTTTGACAGTGGAGTCCCTTAAGTTCATCCATCGTACGTGATCAATGTACATGTGTTTCTCAGAGAATGGTTTATATCCGACTAATCATGAATGATAATGAAATGAATTAACTTATTAATAAAGTTGACTCATGTAGCCTCAGAAGGAACATAATTAAATATAATCGTTTTCGTGGTATCAGAGGTCTATAACTAGTTATAGACCTCTGGTGGTATTAAACGTTCTAAAATTCGAATGTTTTCTCTTCCTTTTTATGTATTCAAACCTGAAAAAGAACACACAAGCTGAATTTCCTAGTTTTTTCAGGTTTGAATGAACAAATGAAAGAGAAAACACCGCTAACCCTAACCTTTACACAGACCACTTCTACACCACCTGTATTCAGTCAATCAATTTATTTATAGAGAACGGAACACTTAGCTTGTCTGATTTCTCACTGACTTGTTAAGCTTCCTCGAATGAAAGTAAACATCTGCACACAATGTTAATTATCCAACCGTCAGAACACACGCAAGAGGTTCAGTTTGAATAAAAAGTCATTAAAAATGGTCTCTTTTCTTGCGAAAAAGCGAGACAATACAGTTATCAGAACCAGCTAAAAAGTTATTCCTAATGCATCCCTGTGAATTGAACGAGCCAATTACGGTGAAAACAAAATTTATTTCGTTGATGTTTTCAAATGTAGACAGAAACGACAGTCGGACATAACAGTCAGTTTACCAGTCACGCTCCTACGTCACTGACTAAGATCGATGAGGAGCCTCGGGTCATGCCCATGGCTGGTAATCTTTGTTTCCCGTTATTTAATTATCTCATGGATCTTTGCGCATATCATGTTATATGGGAGAACACAAAGTAACAATCTGATGAGAAACAAAGAAGTGTGAAGAAAATTGTCCGAGTAAAATTTCGGAAAAACGCCGTGCATTTCACCTGCTGTTGTAAGGAATGTGTTAAAAGGTATGTAAAATGAGTGTGCTTCAAAACTGAGCCAATATCGATTATGTGCCTGGCATTCAACAGGGCACCTAACGACAACATTTTCCTGTAGGTGTCGGAACGTCGTTTTTACGTTATATAATTGTGCTTTTTGGGCAGGTTAAGAAAAGTGTATCTGTTCGGATACGTTATTTAGCCGAACTTTCAAACTTAGGGATTGAAATCTTATTACCCGAATTTATGAGCTGAATTTGCCTTTTTGAAAATCCTAGCTGACCTGTTTTTGTTCCCAAAACGACATTTTTATCTCTCCGAAAACAAAAGGTATTAATTTTCCCATATTAAGAAAGTTTGAGATGACAATTCCCTAACCGAATATCTGAGGCGATTATAGGCCTTCCGAACAGATATTACACCGAAACGATCCGTTGGGTGCTCCTGATTCAATACTAAATCGAAAAGTGACTTTGCTACTTCACTACATTTTAGTGTGTAGTATCGCTGTACATTTTTACTCGTCACTTGTATTTTGACTCGCCCTAGGAGGTCGCCAAAATACGGCTTGACTCGTAACAGGGCACCCAACGGATCATTTCGGTGAAATATCTGTTCGAAAGGCCTATAATCGCCTCGGATATTCGGTTAGGGAAATGTCATCTCGAACTTTCGTAATATGGGAAAATTAATGCCTTTTGTTTTCGGAGAGATAAAAATGTCGTTTTGGGTACAAAAAACGGTCAGCTAGGATTTTCGGAAAGGAAAATTCACCTCATAAATTCGGGTAATAAGATTTCAATCCCTAAAATTTTCTGAAGTTTGAAAGTTCAGCTAACGCATCCGAACAGATACATTTTTCTTAGCGTTTAAAAATAAGCCATTAAACTGCACAAAAAGCACAGTTATAACGTAAAAACGACGTTCTGACACCTACAGGAAAATGTTGTCGTTGGGTGCCCCTGTCGTAAAAATATACCGTGATACTATACACTGAACAGCTGACTGAAACGCACGTTTAATAAGATTATATAGACACGAGTGTTTTACTGTAAAATAGACCAGTAAAATAGACCAGTCGTAAACTGAATACATGCGAAACTACAACGAGCTCCTTCAAGGAGATCCTTGCAAGCGAAGACGAAAAATTCCAACCACCGAGCTGCAAGAGCTTCGCGATAAAGTTTGTGCTCAAATTCGTCCCCTGGGCAATCTCCGCTTTCAAGATGGCGGCCTCGAACTGACATAAAGGAGGGCGTTCGAAAATCCGGCTCAGGTTGAATGTTTTTCGGGGCATGAAATAACTTTGAGAGAGACAAACACTAAGACAAGAAACTAAATTTTTTACGTATAAATGTATTGGTGAACAGAAACACATCCCCGTAATCAAACCACTCAAGCTTAATTCTAGTTTCAGCTCATGACATCGACATCCGGGCACTGAAAACAAAATGTTCCCAGTCTTCCTCGGTATCTTATGGCTGTGTACACAGTTCAATATCTCATACCAAGCAACTACAAAAGGTAAATAAAGTTATATTTAGTTGTTGACAGTTGTTGATTCATCTGTTTAATAGTCTTGCCATTCTTGTATGATAAAAGCTACTACACCACTCCACCACTCCACCACCCACCACTCCACCACTCCACCACTCCACCACTCCACCACTCCACCACTCCACCACTCCACCACTCCACCACTCCACCACTCCACCACTCCCACCACTTCACCACTCCACCACTCCACCACTCCACCACCTCCACCACTCCACCACTCCACCACTCCACCACTCCACCACTCCACCACTCCACCACTCCACCACTCCACCACTCCACCACTCCACCAGGAGAATTAATGGGTACCGGTGATTCAGAGCAACCTGACGAAAATGCTGGAGCAGTGTAGTCGGGGGTTTTTGGCAAATCTTCGTTGAAGCACTCGAATAGTTTCCGAATCTTTTTATCCAATAAGAAAACTAGTGCGAGCACTCACGAGAACTCCAAACACAATCACGCGCCAGCAAATACGTCATGTTGCTTAGCAACTTCGGGGACGAACAACGTAGGCCCAGTCCGTCTCGGAAGCAGGATTTCGCCATAAACTGGTACTTGTTCCCCCAACTCAGCTCCCAGTCCATCATGCTATGGAAACCAAAGAGAAAAGTATCAGTGCTGACCGTTTTGGATTCAATGCATGAGTGAGAGGGAAACATCATCGTGAGCACAGAAACTACTCAAATGCGACAGGGCTGAATAACGTCTGCGCATGTGCGGGATTTCATGACAGCAATAGCAAATTTTTTGGCGCGAACGTGTTTGTTATGTGGTTTTGAAACACGACGGCAAGGAGAGATAAATGTTTTTTATTTCCGCTCCAAAACAGGAATATTTCCTTTTCCTGACTTTCGCAAATAATAATTTGAACACTTCAATGTTTACATCGAAGATTTTTTCGCCATGAAATGCCGTGGAATAAGAGAAAACGTGAGTATATCATTACTGCTTCGTTTCTGCATTTTCACGGACTCTGACATCGTGGAGCGCTTCGTGGCTATTTTTCAGCGAGTATTCAGAAAAAAAACCCTGGTGCTCAAAAGATATGTTTTCACTCAGTAACAGGCGGATCCACTGCAAGACTGGCAAACTCTTATCCTAGGCGAAAACCTTTGCAGTGTTTCGTATTTTTGAAAATTTCCGCCATTTTACCTATGTTGTTGCTATGGTTTCCTGGCAAGCGCTTGGGGCATGCGCAGACGTTATTCAGCCCTGTCTTCAAAATGCAAAACACTTATCCCCTAACCAAAACTGTTCCCACGGCCGGGCGTCAACAGAGTGGAATTTGGGTACGAGATCATCCCGAAAACAGCGTGGTCAGTTTGCGTTTGTTTTATTTTCTATTTTTTTTTTACAGAGTTTGTTGGTGTTTTAGCTGGTGACGACACTCTCAAGGTATTCGCAGATGGAGATCTTGTCGGCCAAAACGACGGTATCTTGAATGCCGCAAAATGGATTTCCTTTCCTGGAAAACGAAACTCATTGCTGTCTCCGTTGATAAACACCCATGGGGGCACCAGTGGATTCCTTGGCCAGTTCAGTAACGGGGTGATCACGGATAGAAGCTGGAAATGCAAAGAGATCAAACAGTAATTGGAAGATGGATGGGAGAGAACCAATTACACCGACGATACATGGCCATTGGCTATCATTAGATACTAATGGTTTGCTCAAGTGTTTGGAATTCCTCTGGGTGTTCGTTGGATTAGTCCAGCAAATCATTTTGCAAACAGATTCATCTGTAGACGTCGCTTTAGTGAGCAAAGGAAAGCGAAAAATAGCAGTAAGTATGACTGACAAATTTTTATGTTCTGTTGTTTCGACCCAGTTTCCCCTTCGAAAGTATTAACAATGATTTTCATATCTGCATTTTGTCAGTCCGCTCAAAACGTTCATTAAGAAGCCTTATCCGATTCCTCACCTCTTATTCTAGGCATTTTTTATTGAATTTCATTTAGCGACTACTGTAAGCAAATTTTACTTACCAAAGGGAACCGCGAGTAGGAGACGTGCGTCGTAAATCCCCTCAAATTACTTGCATTTTCCTGTTGTATTGAAGTTTGACTGCAATTCGTAACATTTTCAGTGACTTGATTTCGTAGGAAATCGGGTCAGTAGAGAGAGCTTCTGATTGGTTGATTCTAAATTTGGGACGGGTGATGGAAGAAAAACAGACACTGCACGCTTTCTATCCTTTTAAGGGACCTGTCATTATTTGAGCGGGGCAGGGGGGGAGGGGGAGGGGGAGGGGAGGAGGGTGGGGGGAGGGTTTAGGGCCCACTATATTTGGTGGTATGGGTCACTATTTTTGAGCGCCATCTGGGGAGGGCCATTATTTTTTAAAAGGACAGGGTCATGATTTTTTGAGCCTAAAATCTCTACTCTCTCAAATGATTTTTATATCAAGTTCTCCTTAATTTTGAAAGATGTCTGTCCTTTTTCGTGTTATCAGAAACAATGTGGTTGACAAAATATATACTTAAATATTCAAATGCGGCCAGTATTGAGTTGTTGTCTCTTCAAAGACTGTATTATGACTTTGCTTTTCTTCTTTGCTTTATTTGCTACGTATTGTCAGTCCCCTTGGCAAAAGTCAAACATTTCGTCACTTCACTTATCCACTTCGTGCCATGTGGCACATAAGGCCTCACATTTCGTCAATAGTGCCCATTTAGTTTAGTGCGCAACAGGTATTTTAAAGCTTAATAGTTTCTGTTGCCACTCAATTCACTGTATTGTCGTGTCATGACAACTTTCAGGGCCAGAGAGGCTTCACCTTTGATCATGGGTGTTTTTCATTGGTATAAATTGATTACTTTTCATCTTTTTGGCAGTTTTAGACTGCATTTCTAGTGATTTCAGAAGACCTAAAATTAAAATTTCCCGCGGGAGCGTGCACACCGGACCCCCCTACATTGCTCACATTAAGAAACGGTCGTTTCATGGTGTTGCGATCACCAATAGCGTAAAAGAAAACAAACAAAAGATGTTACACAAAAATACAATGAATCACAAACAATGGTTTCCGCAACACCAAGAAAACCCCTAAGGCACTGTGTTTCATTTTTTAGGTGTCTTTCAAAGTAGAGGGTCACAAATTTTTGGACTCGATTTGGGGAGGGTCACAATTTTTTGGCTCCGATTGGTGAGGGTCACAATTTCTGAGCCCACTTCTTCAAAACTTTAGTGGCCCTCCCCCCAGTAAATAATGACAGGTCCCTCATGGGTAGGGTCTGAATATCGCACAAGGAAGCTTTAGTTCTCTGTCTGTTGACGATAAGAATAAGCGAGAAATCTGACAAACAATTCTCTTTATAGCTTTGATATCCATACACGGCCAAAGACAAAGTCAAATTATCAGACTCTATCTTGATGGAGTTTACACAGCTTACACACCAAGAGGCATACTAACAATCGTCAGAGATCAGCGCAAACTTCAAGCAGTAGAGGTGGAAGACCGTTCTCCTGATGATGTGGATGTGCGTTTCATCGCTTCGTCCAGCAACGGTGTTCGGACCGACAAGTGGTGGAGATGTACAAGCCAATACCACAAGGGCTGGTATCTTCCTAGTTATGATGACTCCTCCTGGTCAAGAGCCTATGTTGGTAACGATAATACTAAACGTTATTATGATTTCTTAGCATCAGATGCCAAGTGGATTGGAAATGTATTCCCCGCTAACAAAAATCTACTGCCGGCGGAAACACCACTTTGAGTAAGCAGATTTATTTTATTACAATTGAATGGCATAAGCAAAAGAAGCAAACGAAGGATCGTGAAGGATACACGAAAACAATTAAAAGATAAAGACAAAGTAAAAAAATAGGTAGATAGATATATTTAACAATTATTCGCCGAAAGCGAAGTGAATACGGTCTCATATTTGCACTCGTTTTTGGTGCGTATATTTATTTCGCACTCTAAAATGCTATGTCGTATAATAATGGTGAATATAATGAATAATTCACTAAGGTGCATGAATATATAGAACTACAACTACAAATTACGAGTTAAACATGAAAAACAAACACATGCAAGTGCTCGCCATATTACCGTAGTTACATCGTTTACATATCAAATTAAGCAGTAAAATACACAAAAAGAACACTATATAAAAGACATTCATCAGGTACCTTTGTTTAATCGTTGCTGATTTCATGAGCAGCTGTAGTTATCTTTCTGAAAAGAAGCAAATTTCTGTCACTCCATCCGACACAAACACGGCCGCCCTGCTTGGCCACACAAAAACCTTTGTTGAAAAGGTTTTCCGTCCAAACGTCTTGGTAGTCATTTTATCTAAATTCCCAATGCTTTGAATATCCCGAACTTGGAGTGATGTCTTTAGAATAAACGAAAATATCATTCAAAAACGAGTCGCCATCTATACTTGCCAGCACAAGAAATGTGGCTTAGCTTAACAGCCATGCCTTGAAATTCTATATTCACGCCTAGCGCAGTGAATATAGCGTCAGATGCCAAATTTTTCGACCAATCAGCTGAGTCATATTCTTTATATTCACCTTCTCTGAGTAAATTATACTAAATTAAAATATAGACTGAAAACTGCGCGCGCTCTGATTGGTTAAAAACCATGTTTTATCAGAGTATATAACATAGAAAAGCGACGGGAATTTGAGAACACTTGAGAAATTTAGAAAACACTCGCCTGCGGCTCGTGTTTTCTAAATTTCTCTCGTGTTCTCAAATTCCCGTCGTGTTTTATGACAGTATAATACATGGTTTTGGCTTCTTTATTTGTTAAACAAAATATTCCTTTCACCAATGTAACTATTTGGATGAACTGAAAGTGAGCCGAAGTTCCCCCCGCATTTCTTTAGGTTCTCACTCTTTTATAGATTGCCAAGAACTGTGAATGAAACGTTTTGGAAAAGAAAAACCTCTCATGATCTCTTCTCTTTCTATAAACTTAGCGCCTGTTGTCCATACTCCACATGACACAACAACAAACAGCTTCACCAACGCGGCCACTCCAGCCCTCGCCTTCAAACGTGTACAAAAGAACGAGTATTGCAGGCTCAATAATAACGTCTACAACCGGATCCAAAATAACACCAGTCTACCGAGAGCTCCTGGTACTAGTGCCAGTCCACCAAGAGCTTCTGATACTAATGCTTCTAGCAGCACGGATGCGAACAGGGTTTCTACGTTACTGATCGTGGTGATAGCTGTTAGTAGTGTGACGGCACTGGTCATTGGGTTAGCAGTTACTTGTTACGTTTGGGGGAAACGGAGAAATAGAAGGTTTTTCATTGTTCTTTCGATTCAGTTCTCAAAGTATTTGGTAATTATTGTTTATGAATGTTAAATATTTGCCTTATTGTATATTTATTTTACAAAGGAAACATCAGACGAATGATAAATGGGAAATGAATAGTGATGACGTCACTGTATGTGGAGAGCTGGGTCATGGCGCATTTGGAAAAGTGTGCAAAGGAATCTTGAAAACCACTTCGGGTGTGGGCACATGGTTTATCCGCGTATCTGAAGAAAGGAGAATCGACTATAATTGTAGCGGCGAAGATGCTACAAGGTATGTTACAACAGTCTAGTGTGTATGATTTGCTAGTCACTTTTGAAATATTAGTTTCACGTGCAAGGCCCCAAAGTTTGCTACGCTTTAATCACAAACTGTGTATACCGCAAATAAAGTCTGGTTACGTGCCGCCATGTCATTGACAGCTTTTATATTTTATGCTTAAATTTTTCAGAGAATGCCACTCCTGATCAGAAGAACGATTTCTTAGAAGAGATTAGTCTGATGAAAGCGGTTGGTTCACATAAGAACATCGTGAGTTTGATTGGCTGTTGTACCAAGTCCTCGCCAAATTTCCTCGTAGTGGAGTTTGCGTCCAAAGGAGATTTGCTCTCTTATCTGAAAGAGAGAAGAAAAAAGGTAAAAGTTATAGCTAGGATATACTGCGTCCAGTTTGTATGGCTTCCGTGACGTCATCATCTCTGGCTTATTTCCAGGTAAAAGACACCAATGCATACATGAACGTGCGAGAAAGTCCGCTTGCCTCTCCAAGAAGATCATCGGACCAGAATAACCCAGGCAGTGTAAGTAATGTTTCACTTGGTATTAACCTTATAGAGCGGCTTTCAATTGAGTTTCGCAATTAATCCGAAATTGCTTTGGTTTTACTTTACTACACTCTATGATTGTTTAAAAAACTCGCGCTACCTTCTTGACCAATCAGATGCAATACCAAAACCAATCATGATTTGGTCACACGCGTTTTCCCACGCTTGGCGTCGGTTTTGTGCATTTGCTTCGAGTTCTCATTGGTTCACTTTGTTGTTTATGTTTCTTGTGCCAGATTGGTCATTGTAATTGCTTTGGTATTGGTTTTACGACACTATTAAAATCCTTTCTAATAAACCAATTAAAATTTAGCCATTTCGAATGATGGCAGTGACTCATCCGCAGCTGAGATAATAAACCCTCTCTATTGTCAATAATTCCCACAGCAGTATGAGGTGGCTGTTAATGACATTGGCGACGTTAACGTCGCTTTCTCGAAGACGGACAGCAGTATTGACATAAGACTTGTAAGCGCTCTGCCCGTAAACGGCGGAGAACAAAAACAAGACGAAGAAGATTCTTTGACGCCCAGGGATATGATGTCCTTCTCGAGGCAAACAGCAAAGGGAATGGTAAGTGAGATAAGTTTTGTCATTTTCGCAGGATATTAAATATAGTACAAATACAGTCTTCGTCAATACCCTGCTATTGCGCTTTCCTTGTATACCCTGGGTACGTCGTATCTCCTCTTTTCTAGGTTTGTCAGTAAGGACCGCCGAGCATTTCCGTACCATTTGTACATTTCTCTTGCTTCGAAGATTCTTTGATAACAACCGCGCGGTTTTTGGTGACACGTAAATGGTAAAGCGCCATCTCTTTCGGTTGATCAGTTGATTTTTGAAAAATCCTTACCATTATTCCAAGTTCACTCCAACTTTACGACAAATGGTATAAGCACCAGTGTTTGCTTTAATTACTGTAATTGTCGCCTGTTTACCTGCTTTAGGAATACTTGTCAGGGAAAGGCATTGTTCACCGGGATCTCGCCGCTCGCAATGTGTTAGTCTGCGACAACAAACTTGTCAAAGTCGCTGATTTTGGCTTGGCGCGGAGCACGCTGGGAGAGAACGTGTATCACACGACAGGTCAACACAATAAACTTCCTGTGAAGTGGATGTCTCCTGAAGCCATTAATGACGGTGTTTTCACCACAAAAAGTGACGTGTAAGTTAATTAGTGCTGGTCGTTTCAAGTTCGTCGTTCGTAATCTGTCTAAATCTTCCCCAATTTTAACCATCCTTCGGTTACTTTAACAGTTTAGTAAATGCAAAGGAATTTGTTAACAATATTGTTTTATTGTAAACATTGTGTATTTAGGTGGTCATATGGCGTCCTACTCTGGGAGATTGCCACTCTTGGTAAGTTTTCCTTGTGCACTTTGCAAACATATTCCTTTTCCGAACGTTTTGGGCTATCAGAGGTGAAGGGTACCAATTGAAGTTGAATGAACGGTCTTTTTCAGGAGGCTTCCCTTATCCCGGCATCAGAAACAGAGAACTTATGAGGCTGCTGAAAAGAGGATATAGGATGGAAAAAACCAGATATGTGCTCAGAAGAGTTGTGAGTAATATTAGTCTGATTTAGCAATGACGACGGGACGTCACTTGAGGACGTGAGAGCGCGCGGAATAGTCTGGACCCAACTTTATTTCGACTTCCGGTGCTCCCGTTGCCGTCCTGTGGCCAAGTTCACGACGCCATTTTGGTGGTTTTCACGTTGCGACCAGAACGCCACATATTTGCTGTCATTTTGCTGACATTTTGCTGTTTTTTGCGGCATTTTTCGGTACGCGCGCCGTCGTCGAGAAGTCCCCGTCGTCATTGTTAAATCACCCTATTAACTGTGGTAGGGGGTGGGGAGGTAGGGTGGGAGATGGGGGGGGGGGGGGGGGAGGTGGAGAGGAAGCTTCCTATCATTGTCAGGTTTGTGCTTGCTTGCTTGCATGCTTACTTATTTTGATTTTTGGTTTGAGATTTTGGGACATTATTAGAGGGGAGGAGAGGGGAGTTTATCTCAAACGTTTACAGCATGCCTAAAGTGCTCAATTCTCATTTGTCGTTCAACACAGCTTTCAATTGATGACGCGTTGCTGGGCAGACAACCCTGATGCGCGGCCAACCTTCACCGCGCTGTGCCAAGATCTGGAGGACTGGATGCAAAGAGACACTCCTTATTTGGACCTGGACCAGTTGGACGAAAATCAACTTTACTATGATGCGTCTGCAGTATCAGCGTCCAGCGGATGTTCCTGCGAGGAACATGCTTCAGAGAATCCTGACTCAAATATGACCGCAGATGATTTGGCTTGCGATAACAAGGATGATAAATAATTCAAATTTACAAACTTTTAGTGAGAGTCTGTAGGTCCGTGCTGTTTGTCAGTTTTTGACAGTGGAGTCCCCTTAAGTTCATCCATCGTACGTGATCAATGTACATGTGTTTCTCAGAGAATGGTTTATATCCGGCTAATCATGAATGATAATGAAATGAATTAACTTATTAATAAAGTTGACTCATGTAGCCTCAGAAGGAACATAATTAAATATAATCGTTTTGGTGGTATCAGAGATCTAACTAGTTATAGACCTCTGGTGGTATTAAACGTTCTAAAATTCGAATGTTTTCTCTTCCTTTTTATGTATTCAAACCTGAAAAAGAACACACCAGCTGAATTTCCTAGTTTTTCAGGTTTGAATGAACAAATGAAAGAGAAAACACTAACCCTAACCTTCACACAGACCACTTCTACACCACCTGTATTCAGTCAATCAATTTATTTATAGAGAACGGAACACTTAGCTTGTCTGATTTCTCACTGACTTGTTAAACTTCCTCGAATTAAAGTAAACATCTGCACACAATGTTAATTATCCAACCGTCAGAACACACGCAAGAGGTTCAGTTTGAATAAAAAGTCATTAAAAATGGTCTCTTTTCTTGCGAAAAAGCGAGACAATACAGTTATCAGAACCAGCTAAAAAGTTATTCCTATAATGCATCCCTGTGAATTGAACGAGCCAATTACGGTGAAAACAAAATTTATTTCGTTGATGTTTTCAAATGTAGACAGAAACGACAGTCGGACATAACAGTCAGTTTACCAGTCACGCTCCTACGTCACTGACTAAGATCGAGCCTCGGGTCATGCCTATGGCTGGTAATCTTTGTTTCCCGTTATTTAATTATCTCATGGATCTTTGCGCATATCATGTTATATGGGAGAACACAAAGTAACAATCTGATGAGAAACAAAGAAGTGTGAAGAAAATTGTCCGAGTAAAATTTCGGGAAAACGCCGTGCATTTCACCTGCTGTTGTAAGGAATGTGTTAAAAGGTATGTAAAATGAGTGTGCTTCAAAACTGAGCCAATATCGATTATGTGCTTGGCATTCAATACTAAATCAAAAGTGACTTTGCTACTTCACTACACGTGTGGCGGGAAAACACGCGCGCCCTGCTACAACACGAATCTTCGCATCGCCGTCTCAAAACAGAAAACTTTTCATCAAACTGGAAATATTCCGTAGGAAATTCAATGTAGATCAATTGATACGAATTTTAAATCAGCTGTTCAAGCTTGGCTAGAACTTGGAGGAAAATATGATGGACTTTTGGCTCATTGTGAACAGAATCCGAGAAATTTAGCGGGATTATCGCTCGCCGTGAAGCGACTTGCAACGGGATTTGGACTGGAATAAGCTTAATTCAGATTGTTTTTCCTCATATCAGGTTAGTCTCTAAATATTTGTTTTTCGAAACATTTGCTGTAGTTTATTTTAAGCCGTTTAGTTTCACAAAGTTTTATTTAGCATATAATCAAGAAAATCCGAAGCGAATATCTCCAAAATTATATAAAACGAATAGATTCTATTTGGCCGTGGATCTGTACTCTAATAGAGTACAGAAGACGTCAAAACGTGACAAGAACAACAGTGACCCACTCGACTGCGTCTCGTGGGCCACTTTAGTTGTTCTTGTCACGTATTGACGTCATCTGTACTCTATTATAATAGCTTCATCGGGCATTGTGGCGTATTTTGGGGGCTAAAATGGAGAATTCAGGCTGAACTGAGCCAATCAGAAACAAGAAAATAACGTAGCAGCCAATCAGAACTGGAAACCATTCAACTGTTCGCGCCGTTTTCTTGGAATTCAAAGCACCGTTGACACGAAGTGCTGCCATCTGCAGCTGCAAAGCTATTGTTTTTGAGCTTTATATTATCAGACTGGCTGAAAAAGCTAACGAAGAAGCAAATTTTCAGCCTTCTCAGTACAGCTAGTTGAAGAGGACTTACAGAAACTCGAGGAAGAATCCATACACGGCGGCGAATTGAATGTAAGTTTGTCTTCTTCGATCGAAACCCGCTCAGTTCAGGCAAAATATTTTATGCAAAATTGCCAGTTCAGTAATTGCATGATTAAGTTCCAACACTTCTAGATGACTATTTCTTTGCTGTTGATGGAATTCTGTAATTTTTCCTTTCAAGAGAACTTTAGAGCACAGATTGTTTCGACGAATTTTGCGGACGGTTTTCTGCCAAGTTTTACAATGATCGAAATAAACGTCGACCCGACACCGGCAGTGTTCAAGATATCGCTTACTGTCTTTGATTCCTTTTCTAAATGCCCTCTGAAATTATTATAATAGTAATAGAGTTGATGTTCTTGGGCGTAAATATGTTTTTGGCCCTTCTCAGTCTCATTTTAGCCCGAGCCGCTTCACCACATCAACTCTATTGTTATATTAGAGTACAGACGCACGGCCAAATATAATCTATTTGTTAAATAGACCAGTAAAATAGACCAGTCGTAAAATACATGCGAAACTACAAGGAGCTCCTTCAAGGAGTTCCTTGCAAGTGAAGACGAAAGGAGAGAAATTCAAGAAATTCCAACCACCGAGCTGCAAGAGCTTCGCGCCAGTTTGTGCTCAAATTCGTCCCCTGGGCCATCTCCGCTTTCAAGATGGCGGCCTCGAACTAACATAAAGGCAAATGAATACTCTAAAATCCGGCTCAGGTTGAATGTTTTTCGGGGCATGAAATAACTTTGAGAGAGAATTGGTGCTCGCGCTTTCGGCAATTTAAACGACAAACACTAAGACAAGAAACTTCATCGATCGACTGTGATTATTTGGAAACCGATTTTTTGTTTTTGCATTTATTGCAATAACGTTTTTTACGTATAAATGTATTGGTGAACAAAAACACATCCCCGTAATCAAACCACTTTAATATCAAGCTTAATTCTAGTTTCAGCTCATGACATCGACATCCGGGCACTGAAAATAAAATGTTCCCAGTCTTCCTCGGTATCTTATGGCTGTGTACACAGTTCAATATCTCATACCAAGCAACTACAAAAGGTAAATACAGTTATATTTAGTTGTTGACAGTTGCTGATTTCTGTTTAATAGTCTTGCCATTTTTGCATGATATAAGCTACTCCACCACTCCACCACTCCACCACTCCACCACTCCACCACTCCACCACTCCACCACTCCACCACTCCACCACTCCACCACTCCACCACTCCCACCACTCCACCACTCCACCAC
Organism: Desmophyllum pertusum; assembly: GCA_029204205.1. Classification (NCBI taxonomy): domain Eukaryota; kingdom Metazoa; phylum Cnidaria; class Anthozoa; order Scleractinia; family Caryophylliidae; genus Desmophyllum; species Desmophyllum pertusum. The sequence goes on along the minus strand of MU826829.1, from coordinate 2,215,101 downwards.
TCCACCACTCCACCACTCCACCACTCCACCACTCCACCACTCCACCACTCCACCACTCCACCACTCCACCACTCAGTTGGGCCTCCGCGGTCAAGCAGTCTCGGACTGTGTTGTGCATGTTCGTATTGTGCCTCTCTCCACTCAGGAGTATAAATGGCTACCGGTGATTCAGAGCAACCTGACGAAAATGCTGGAGTAGTGTAGTCGGGGGTTTTGGCAAATCTTCGTTGAAGCGCTCGAATAGTTTCCGAATCTTTTTATCCAATACGAAACTAGCGCGAGCACTCACGAGAACTCCAAACACAATCACGCACCAGCAAATACGTCATGTTGCTTATCAACTTCGGGGACGAACAACGTAGGCCCAGTCCGTCATAAACTGGTACTTCTTCTCCCGACTGAGTGATACTCGGCTCCCAGTCCATCATGCTATGGAAACCGGAGTCAAACGCCGACCTGATACCCAGGCTTGTATAAACCAAAGAGAAAAGTATCAGTGCTGACCGTTTTGGATTCAATGCATGAGTGAGTGACTCGGAGAAACATCATCGTGAGCACAGAACTATTAAAATGCAAAATACTTATCGCGTAACCAAACTCTTCCCACGGCCGGCGTCAACAGAGTGGAATTTGGGTATGAGATCATCCGAAAACAGCGTGGTCAGTTTGCTTTTGTTTTATTTTTCTATTTTTATTTTATACAGAGTTTGTTGATGTTTTAGCTGGTGATGACACTCTCAAGGTATTCGCAGACGGAGATCTTGTCGGCCAAAACGGCGGTATCTGGAATGCCGCAAAATGGTTTTCCTTCCCTAGGAAAACGAAACTCATTGCTGTCTCCGTTGATAACACCCATGGGGGCACCAGTGGATTTCTTGGCCTGTTCAGTAACCGGGTGATCACGGATAGAAGCTGGAAATGCAAAGAGATCACCAGTAGTTTGGAAGATGGATGGGAGAGAACCAATTACACCGACGATACATGGCCATTGGCTATCATTAGAAACGTTAATAGACAGACGAATAGTTTGCCTGTAGTGCTTGGAATTTCTCGGGGTGTTCACTGGATTAGTCCAGCAAATCATTTCGTAAACAGATTCATCTGTAGACGTCGCTTTAGTGAGCAAAGGAAAGCGAGAAATAGCAGTAAGTATGACTGGCAAATTGTCATGTTCAGTTGTTCGACCCCAGTTTAACAATAATTTTCATATCTGCATTTTGCCAATCCGCTCAAAACATTCAATAAAAAGGCCTTATCCGATATCTCACCTCTCATTCTAAGCATTTGCTATTTGAATTGCCATTAGCGACTACTATAAGCGAATGTGTCTCTCTACCAAAAGGACCCCTTTCATAGCACACATTATAGACACTGGCAACGGAAGCTTTGGCGGGAACTGCGCGCGCGCAGTGCGTTTACCCAGGCGCAGGAAAGCATGGGCGGTGAAACGCGCACTGCGCTCTTGTGCGATGTTTGATGCGGAGCGAGACTGGGTCGAGAGCGCTCGAGAGCGCTCGAGTTCCAAACATGTCGGCAAATGACGTTCAATAGCTGATGCAGAAAAGGGATTGCTACAAGAGAACGGTACGGGATTTCCACTTAGTTTTTGTAGAATCAGGAACATGTCAACATGTTTGTAAAGTTGTATGCAATAAAGATCGGGTTCAATATGTAAAATCAACAACGATTATATTTATTTAAAATAAGTCCGCCGAGCTGCTTCGAAACGCGTTGCTCTTTTAGCGTGGGCGCGAAAATACAGACGTTAAAAGCGTAATTTTCGGCGTATGCATAGAGCAACCTTAGCTTTTTCATCAGTGTGACTCAATACACAGTTGTTCTCTCCATAATACGGTAAATTTGGTCATTTGACGTTGTTGTTTTTAAACCAATATCTACAACGTAAGTGCAGAGCGATTATGCTGCTAATTACACCTATTGTTTTGTGACGTTCTCGTACAATGGCTCTGTACTTGCGTCTTACATATTGGTACGTATTATGGAGAGAACAATTACAACTGTGTACTGACGTCTATTTGACTGTAATTCGTAACATTTTGCATTGAAAATTCATCTATAATGTCCTGATTTGGGGAAAATTACGTCAGTGACTTGATTTCGTATGAAATCAGGTCAGTACAGAGAGCTTCTGATTGGTTGATTCCGGGTACGGTTATTGGAAGAAAAACAGACACTGCGCACTTTCTATCCTTTTAACGGTGTCAAGTGAGTATGGTCTTCAACTGAAGATCGCACAAGCAAGCTTGAGTTCTCTGTCTGTTGACGATACGAAACATAGGCACGCAATGCGTGCAAGAGCTATTTTTTGGAGTGGTAAAAAATGGTGTTATGGATCATGAAAATATTGGATTGGAAACTGTAGATCATGTTGATTGTTTTGAATTGGCAGATGGCTATAGTATAGTGTATTTTAAGTTATCAAAAATCAAGCTTGTTTGTCAAGCTTGTGGCTTGTTTTCCCGGCAAACAGTTTTGTGCTGGACAAGTTGATTATATTCAATGGACGATCGAATGTTTCCAGTCAGAGAATATTCAAACGTTTTTTATATTTTATTAATTTTACTTGGGTGGTTTAAGTTTTAAAATTGCGAATTGTAGTTAAAAAGGAAAATAACGTTTGGTGTCGTCGATTAGAAAATAATGCAGTTCTTGGATGTTAAAAGCGTAAAGGCCGGTTTACACGCTACGATTTGTCGGCCAGATTTGTCGGTGCACTCGTAAGGCTCATTTACACGCTACGATTTGTCGGGCCGATTTCTCTATTATCGATATAGCGCGAGGATGAAAATCGGCCCGATTTATAAAATCGATTTTTATAAATCGGGCCGATTTTCGTCCGCTCAGACATTTTTAATCAAATCAGGCCAAATCGAGCCGACAAATCGTAGCGTGGAAAAGTTACATTTGTTACCGACTGGTCAAACTCAAACACTCGAAGGGTTGAATGTCAGAGCAGTCAGCTACCCATGCTCCCCCAGTCCGCGATCCAGATGGAGAGGATCGCGGGCACACCGAAACACCCACAGCTGGAGACTGAGCCTACCCAACCCTGGGAGTGCAAATCCCCACCTCCAGTCCAATAGTTGACTACTATAAAATAAAAACGGGTCTGTGAGGGGCAGTTGTTTTTACATCTTCCTTTAACTATCAGGCAAAGAAACAGTTGGAAATGAATGCGTGACAATTGAACAGACCTGCGTTACACATGACAAGGGTCAACAAAAGTATTTTATTTAGGTATTAAAACATTAACCATTTGTGTTGTGGTTCATCAAGAAATATTTGTGCCAGTACAATGTGTTGCTTTAGATAGTAAATTGTACTCCTTATCATCGTATAATTAAAGGTCTGCTTAAAACATTCATGTAAATTTGATTGATGACCCTTTGACCCTGACATGTTGTAATGCATTTATTAATCAAATACAAAATGCTAAAATTTAATGACAATTCACATAGCAGAACACCAAGAACTGCAAATCGTCACATTACCTTGAAGGAAAACAATTTCTTGATTTCATTCCAAAGAAAAACATCATTTTTATTAAAATTTAGGCTCTTACATGTAATTTAATTAAATTTACATTTGAAAACAAGTGTATCAAATTGTATTTTGTTTTCGATATCCATATTTCTACTGCAGCAAATTTGCACCAAACTGGAAATAAATACCATATATTGAAAATCCTTGTGATAAAATTGAAGAGAAAATATTTTATTTTATTCAACACGCAGATATTTATCCAAATTGAGAAACAAGAACTAATTCAATTATCACAAGCGTTTGTACGAAAAACAAAAGTATCATGTTTCATCCTTTGCATGAAAAACAAAAGTATCAGGTTACACACGCCTACATTACAACCAAAAGTATCACATTACATACGTTTCTGTTTTACCGAAATTAATGTGGTAAACATTGCGGATAAAATGAACACGTTCTGTGAATAAAATCAACCCAAGAAGATTTACTGAAAGTCAACTATTAACAAGAAGACAAGAGAACTTGCGTAAGCATATTTCAACTTTTCTCTTCAAAATATCTGCTCACGAATTTACCACTTCCCGTGAAAATTTCTGCACTCAACAGCAAAACATCGCAATAGCGCGTGTTTAGCAAAAATCAAATTCTGTTTGGCATGATTCGTCACCAAATCTCGAATATTCAAAGTAGTTAATGCTTTAGCGCGGAATTCTCAACCGGGGAAAATAAAAGAGACTTCTGGTAAAATCTCATGAATGAACATAACAGTAACAATACAAAGGATACTAGGTCTTAGTTTTCGAGGGTCGTAGTTTTCGTAACACAACTATTTCTTCTTCTTTATGTTTGTTCCTTCGTGGTGGATCGAAGTTCTTACTGCGTGCTGAATCGGCGTCCATTCATACTTTCAAATGTCAAGTTCAGTATTGGTCTCATTAGGTTTTCCTTTTCTGGCGCTAATCACCAGCTTAGGTTGCCTTCATCTTCTCGAAGGGATCGATGTCTTAGTTATATGCCGGTCTTTACACACAAACAAAGATGGCAGTCCTATCTCCAGAACCATGCAGCTTTTAATACAAACGGCAATTTCATTGGTTGTTGGACTAAGTGTTGTTGATGGTAGTCCGATTTTGATTGGTGGGACAAACATACATACCTCACTACATCGTCCAACACGACAGCTAAGAAGCTATTTTTCTAAAAAAAAAAAGCTCAATAAGCGAGAAATCTGATAAACAATTCTCTTTATAGCTTTGATATCCATACACGGCCAAAGACGAAGCCACACTATCAGTCTCTATCTTGATGGAGTTTACACAGCAAAAGTATCAAGCATACTGTCACTCGTCAGAGATCAGCACAAACTTCAAGCAGTAAAGGTGGAAGACCGTTCTGGTAGTAACGTGAGCTTCATCGCTTCGTCCAGCAACGGTGTTAGGACCGACAAGTGGTGGAGATGTACAAGCCAATACCACAAGGGTTGGTTTCTTCCTAGTTATGATGACTCCTCCTGGTCAAGAGCCCATGTTGGTAACGATAATTTTACTACTCCTTTCATAGCACCAGATGCCAAGTGGATTGGAAATGTATTCCCCGCTAAAAAAATCTACTGCCGGCGGAACACCACTTTGAGTAAGCAGATTTATTTTATTACAATTGAATGGCATAAGCAAAAGAAGCAAACGAAGGATAAAGGATCCAAAAAAAAAAAAAAGAAAGAAAAAGTAAAAAATAGAGGTAGATAGATAATGTAATTATTTGGATGAACTGAAAGTGAGCCGAAGTCCCGGGGGGGGGGGGGGTACTCCCTATAATGGACTATACGGGGAGGCTCCGCCCGAAAGGGGTCCTTTTTTAGGCTCGAGGTATGTGAAAGGGTAGGGATTTCACGAGTTGAAGTATATGAAAGGGTAGGGATTTCACGAGTAAATGATATTATTGTTTGCATGGTTAACATCTCTACCGTAATGCTTGATGATTTCTGGTGATATATATTGTTCATTAAGTTCATTACAAGGATATAGAAAAGGGATGCAGTGCTTCTACTGTAGGTATGTGAAAGGGGTACCATTTTCATAATTTCTATGGAAGGTATATGAAAGGGGTACCTTTTTCTGTGAAAAATGGTATATGGAAGGGTAAGGGTTTCAACCTCTGGGCGGAGCCTCCCCGTATAAAACTTTTTTGAGTACCCACCCCCCCCCCCGGGCCGAAGTTCCCCCCGCATTTCGTTAGGTTCTCACTCTTTTATAGATTGCCAAGACTTTGAATGAACGTTTTGGAAAAGAAAAGCCGAGTCTCATTATCTCAGTGTCATAAACATTTAAGACGGATTCCGCTCAACGTTCGAGCAATAAGTGCAAAAATTAATTACTAAAAAACTACTCATAGCACGGTAACATTTTGAATACTATTTGAAACATATCATTTTAATTCACTTCTCCAAGTGACTCCGCAATTAAATTCTCAAGCATCCTCGAGAAAATTAATGTCAAACCTCGTAAAAAATTATAAAAACTCCCGCCATTTTGTTTTGAACTGACATGAAGCGTCTTTTTAATTAAAATATGTAATGACTTCTCTCGCGGGGTCAGCTTGGGAGCTAATTTATCGATAATTTCTTCTTAACTGTATTTAAAATGTTACCGTGCTATGAGTATTTTTTTGGTAACTTAATTTTTTGCACTTTTTGCTCGAACGTCCAGCGGAAATCGTCTTAATTTCTATTTGTTTAATTTAGCGCCTGTCGTCCATATTCCACACGACACAACAACAGCTTCACCAACGCGGCCACTCCAGCCCTCACCTTCAACCGTGTACCAAAGAACGAGTATCGCAGGCTCAACAGTTGCGTCTACAACCGTGCACACAAAAACGGGTATCGCAGACTCAACAATTGCGTCTACAACCGTGTACACAAGAACGAGTATCGCAGGCTCAACAATTGCGTCTAAAACAGTGTACACAAGAACGAGTATCGCAGGCTCAACAATAACGTCTACAACCGGATCCCAAAATAACACCAGTCTACCAAGAGCTCCTGGTACTAGTGCCAGTCCACCAAGAGCTCCTGATACTAGTGCTCCTAGCAGCACGGATGCGAACAGGATTTCTACGTTACTGATCGTAGTGATAGCTGTTAGTGGTGTGACGGCACTGGTCATTGGGTTAGCTGTCCCTTGTTACGTTTGGGGGAAACGGAGAAATAGAAGGTTTTTCATTGTTCTTTCGATTCAGTTCTCAAAGTATTTGTCATTATTGTTCATGAATGTTAAAGAATTGCGTCATTTTATTTTTATTTACAAAGGAAACATCAGACGAATGATAAATGGGAAATGAACAGTGATGACGTCATTGTATGTGAAGAGCTGGGTAAAGGCGCATTTGGAAAAGTGTGCAAAGGAATCTTGAAAACCACTTCGTGTATGGCACATGGTTTATCTGTTCAAAAAACAGGAAAGAAGAGAGAAAAATCGACAATAATTGTAGCGGTGAAGATGCTACAAGGTATGTTACAACAGTCTAGTGTGTATGATTTGCAGTCACGTTTGAAATATTTGCTTCACGTGCACGGCCCCAAAGGCTACGCTTTAATCACAAACTATGTATAACTGAAGTCTGGTTACGTGGACCATGTCCTTGACAGCTTTTATATTTTATGCTTAAATTTTTCAGAGAATGCCACTCCTGATCAGAAGAACGATTTCCTAGAAGAGATTAGTCTGATGAAAGCGGTTGGTTCACACAAGAACATCGTGAGTTTGATCGGCTGTTGTACCAAGTCCTCGCCAAATTTCCTCATAGTGGAGTTTGCGTCCAAAGGAGATTTGCTCTCTTATCTGAAAGAGAGAAGAAAAAAGGTAAAAGTTATAGGACACACTGCGTCTATACTTGAATGACCTCTGTATCTGTGACGTCATCATCTCTGGCTTATTTCCAGGTAACAGACACCAATGCGCCATACATGAAGGTGCGAGAAAGCCTACCTACCCCTCCAAGAAGACCCTCGGACCAGAATAACCCAGGCAATGTAAGTAATGTGTCACTTGGTATTACTTTTAGAGCGATTTTCAATTGAGCGTCGAAATTAATTTGAACTTACTTCGGTTTTACTTTACTCTACTCTGTGATTGGTTAAAAACTCGCGCCACCTTCTCAACCAATCAGATGCAAAACTAAAACCAATCATGATTTGCTCATACGCGTTTTCCCGCGCCTGGCGTCAGTTATGTGTATTTGCTTTGAGTTCCCAGTGGTTCATTTTGTTGTTTATTTCTCTTGTGATTGGGCATTGTAATTGATTTGTTATTGGTTTTACGACACTCTATTACTGTAAAAACCTTTCTAATAAACGAATTAAAATTTAACCATTATTTGTAATGATGGAAGTCACAGATAAGTTCTTATAAATTGTCGTTGTCAATTATTCCCACAGCAGTATGGCTGTTAACGACATTGGCGAAGTTAACGTCGCTTTCTCGAAGACTGACAGCAGTATTGACATAAGAATTAAGAGAGCTCAATCCTTAAAGGACGTAGAACAAAAACAAGATGAAGATGAAGAAGATGCTTTGACGCCCAAGGATGTGATGTCCTTCTCTTGGCAAACAGCAAAGGGAATGGTAAATTTAATTCATATTAATCAATTGGCTATTTTGATCAGTTATTAATCGATCGCTTACTCAGTGTCTTTATGGGCTTAAACTGGGCCGGTATCTCGTAACATTTCTCCGGGAGTCTTGTATCTCCAGGACTTCTTTTCCCGGTTTGAAAGGAAAGCCGGAAATTCCGTACCATTTGCACATTTATCTTGCTTTCAATCCTCTTTGAAAACAACCGCACAGTTTTTGTTGACACGTAAATGGTAAAGCGCCATCTCTTTCGGTTGATCAGTTGATTTTTGAAAAATCCTTACCATTATTCCAAGTTCACTCCAACTTTACGTCAAATGGTATAAGCACCAGTTTGCTTTAATTACTGTAATTGTTAACATGTTTACCTGCTTTAGGAATACTTGTCAGGGAAAGCATTGTTCACCGGGATCTCGCCGCTCGCAATGTGTTAGTCTGCGACAACAAACTTGTCAAAGTCGCTGATTTTGGCTTGGCGCGGAGCACGCTGGGAGAGAACGTGTATCACACGACAGGTCAACACAATAAACTTCCTGTGAAGTGGATGTCTCCTGAAGCCATTAATGACGGTGTTTTCACCACGAAAAGTGACGTGTAAGTTAGTGCTGGTCGTCGTTTCAAGTTCGTCGTTCGTAATCTGTCTAAATCTTCCCCAATTTTAACCATCCTTCGGTTACTTTAACAGTTTAGTAAATGCAAAGGAATTTGTAAAAGATTGTTTTATTGTAAACATTGTGTATTTAGGTGGTCATATGGCGTCCTACTCTGGAGATTGCCACTCTTGGTAAGTTTTTCTATTGTACTTACAAACATATTCCTTCCCACAATTTTTGGGCTATCAGAGGTACCGGTAACAATTGAAGTTGAATGAATGTCTTTTTCAGGAGGTTTCCCTTATCCCGGCATCAGAAACAGAGAACTTATGAGGCTGCTAAAAAGAGGATATAGGATGGAAAAACCAGATATGTGCTCAGAAGAGTTGTGAGTAACATTAACTGTGGTAGGGGGTGGGGAGGTAGGGTGGGGGGGGGGGGGGAGGTGGGGAGGAAGCTTCCTCTCATTGTGAGTTTTGAGCTTGCTTGCTTGCTTGCATGATTACTTTGATTTTTGGGTTTGAGATTTTGGGACATTATTAGAGGAGAGGAGGGACGTTATCTCAAACGTTTACAATATGCCTAAAGTGCTCAATTCTCATTTGTCGTTCAACACAGCTATCAATTGATGACGCGTTGCTGGGCAGACAACCCTGATGCGCGGCCAACCTTCACCGCGCTGTGCCAAGATCTGGAGGACTGGATGCAAAGAGACACTCCTTATTTGGACCTGGACCAGTTGGACGAAAATCAACTTTACTATGATGCATCTGCAGTATCAGCGTCCAGCGGATGTTCATGCGAGGAACATGCTTCAGAGAATCCTGACTCAAATATGACCGCATTAAGGACGGTGCCTCCTATTGTTACTGCGCATACGTTCTGCGCATAATTTCTCGCGTCATTAGCGCGCGCTCGAGCGCGCGCACATACAGAACATTGCAAAATCTCTTTAAGGCTAAGCTCGGAAAGGAAATATATGGTCGTTTTCTTCATATAACTTACAAAAACGCGTGGTGACCCCTACTTTTTATGTTATAAAATGGAAGCGGTAAGCCTATTAAACATATGATTAATTTTTTGTTGTGTGCAAAAGTTATTTAGACTGTATTTTTGGTATACCAGAGGAGAGCTGTCAGGGTTGATAACGGCTACGTTGCGATGATTTTTAATTAAAAAACACATAAACAGTAGTTGTTATGTTACCATTTGTTGAGTATTTTAAAGCTTTTTATATTTATTAATTTAGAGTTAAAATGCGCTTACAAAACTGATTTTGGACAAGATTTGGTTTTATTTAATAACAGGGAAATCATTATTGATGGCAGGACTTTTTTTTTATAAGACGTGGCTTCAGAATGGCATTTTCCGAATCCACGACCTCCTCATGAGAAATGGAACATTTCTTTCACATGATGAATTCATTCATAAGTACGGCATAAAATGTAATTTCTTACAATATTTACAAGTGGTATCAGCAGTACTCAAGCACCTAGTTGAAAAAGCAAAACAAAATTTAGCAGCCAAATTTATTTTCTCACAGGACGACATATCTTTTCAACTTTCACCTACGATCAATATTAACCTACTAAAAATGAAGAGTAAAGATTATTACTGGCTTTTTATGGACAAAGCGGATATAGAACTTAAGGCAGCTAAAAATGGGCTCGTGACCTGCAATCAATCGATCTAAAATTAAATGTATATTTTAAATACTTAAGAAACATTTGCAAGGAAAACAAATTAAGAGAGTTTTACTTCAAACTTCTACATAGAATTATAGTGACAAAGAAGGAGTTATTCTTATATGGTATAGAAAATAACATGACATGTATGTACTGTCAGGAATCTGATTCAATAAGCCACTCCTTCATTCACTGCAATTGGTCGAAGGAATTTTTTTCTGAAGTCATTAAATGGTTTAACAAAGAAAATGACACCTCCTTCTCATTAAGTACAATAGAACAACTCTTTGGGAAACTACAGAATGGAGCTGATACTGGTAAACCCCTTAAAAAGCTAAATTATGCACTTTTGTTTGCTAAATATTATATCTATACTAAAAAATTAAACTCAAAAAAAGGAAGCATGAAGGAATTTATAAGTAAAATGGAATTTAAATTTAGTATTGAAGGATTTGTAAGTTAAAAAGTGAAATTAAGCCTCTAACAAGTTTTTAATAATTATTTAACAATCTAGCTTTAAGTTAAGTTTTACGTAATTTGTATAAGATAGGTTTGACAAAGTGCTCATGACTTCAATGAGAATGCTTATTTAGTTGACGTCGTTAGGTTTTCTTCTCGTATATTTTTCGTTTCTTTTTTTTTTCAATATTGTATCTTGGAATGTTTTTATCCTTAATCTTGATAATGTATGTAGTGTAAGTATCGCAGTGTAAGTACCGTATTGTCAGTAGTGTAACATCATATTGTAAGTAGGGTAATGATTGTATTATAAGCATCGTATTGTAAGCAGTGTAAGTACCGTTTTTTGTACGTAGTGTAAGTATTTATTTAGTATTGTAAGTAAGCATCACATTGTAACGGTATCGCATTGAGTGTACGTATGGTATTATAATCATTGTACTGTAAGTAGTGTAGGTATCTTTTTGTAAGTAGTGTAGGTATTAGTATTGTAAGTAGTATTTTTTGTGTTGCAATTAAAAAAAAAAAAAAAAAATATATATATATATATATATATATATATTTATTGTTGCTTTCGTGTATGTCAAGGCAAATTCAAAGGGAATCTGCGAAAAAATATTTTTTTTTTCCCGAGAAAATGCTATTTCAGCATTTTTTTCCAGATTGAAGGTTGATTATCTCTGAAAAATGCGTGGTTACCCCCAATTTTCTTTTTGGAATCCAATAGCCCTTGCTAAGATCTTCTTTCTCTCATAGTCATAAACCGCGCAAAAATACTTTGTTATTAGGGGGCACCGTCCTTAACAAGGATGATAAATAATTCAAATTTACAAACTTTTAGTGAGAGTCTGTAGGTCCATGCTGTTTGTCAGTTTTTGACAGTTTTTGTTCATCCATCGTACGTGATCAATGTACATGTGTTTCTCGGAGAATGGTTTATAGCCGGCTAATCATGAATGATAATGGAATTATTTAACTTATTAATAAAGTTGACTCATGTAGCCTCAGAAGGAACATAATTAAATACAATCGTTTTGGTGGTATTAAACGTTCTAAAATTCGAGTGTTTTTCTCTTCCTTTTTAACTCGTGAATGCGCGCATGCGCAGAACGAGTTATAGCATTAAGTGGACAAATTCCGTCGGTCAATGGGCTGTAAACTTTAATCGTGCTAAATTAATTAATGCATATTATTGTCTGCATTAATTTCCTTTTTAAAATTATTTTTAAAGGGGTTGTGGGGATCGAACTCTCGACCCTGAACTCTCGAAGTCCTGCTTTGAAATTCAGAACCTTACCACTGCGCCACGCTAGCAACTGTTGATTTGAAGGCGTATAAAAAACATATAAATACATGTGGGGGGCCTTTGTGTCATTGTTATTACGCTGACCGAAATTACGACTACTGTAGGCTCAAACTTTACTAATCTGGCTCGTCTTACGGCTTTTGGGCTGGATAACTCTGATAGAACAGGCTATACTATTTTTTTAGTTTTCGGGTCAATCGTACGATAGATACAGTGACTTCATCTCTGGACAGGCGAAGACGTTCTTTGTGCTAAATTGTTTGTTAATTGGTCTTCATTTCATGTTAGGCATCGTTCGGTCCGTCAAGCAACTCACAACGGAAACCTCGCAAGGCGTGATACATGTATATACAGCAATAGATTTACATTGCGAAGCAAAACAATAGCGAATCAAGCGACGTATAAAGTCGTGACATGTATTAAATGTCGCATCAACTCGTACGTAGTTTCGACGGTTTTTATCGTCGGGGGTCTTAGGTTTCGTAGTACGAAAACTAAATAAACCCGTATGCAGAGCAGAGCATAATGATAAAATGCGAAGCACTCATTTGATAGTACCTCTGATATTCGAGTAATATTTATTTAGTGATTTGTTTTGTTAATTTTTCGTTGCCACACTTCTGAGATTTGAACCCGCGACTTCAGAGACGAACTTCGAATTTGAAGTCCAGATCATTAACCGCTCGACTACTTTTGACGAACTTAACGTTGGGCTGAAAATTAAAATAGAGATGTCTTTGTGTTGTTGTTAGTACGCTGACCTAACTTTGGACTACTGTTTATAGGCTCGATTTCTGCCGCTCACTCGAGTCCGGTTTTCCCGAACAGCGGCTGGTAATCGAGCCTAGACTACCGTAGGCTCATGGCTTCTTACTGAATGACTCTTCGGCTCGATTAATTATAGCTTGTAAGAGTTCCAAATAGAAGAAATAACCTGAGAGAATACTTGACTTCTGGAGAACAGATCGATTTTCAAAGCACGAACTGCGGACTTCGACTGATGTTGATTTCAGGACAGTATATGTCGTTTTTTTCACTTTATTTGCTTTATACCAATTGTATGAATTGCGTCTGTAATAGATTCATAAAAAAGGAGAAAGAAAAAAAGAAGTAAGACGTCGTAAATTGTAAAAATAGATTTTTTGTTTTCACACTTCTGGGATTTGAACCGGCGACCTTCGAATTTGAAGTCCACGAAATTAACCGCTCGACTACCATGACACACTTAACATTAGCATTAAAAAATGAACATAGAAATCTCTTTGTGTTCTTGTTAGTACGCTGACCTAACTTTGAACTACCGTAGGCTCAAAGCTTATGGCTTGTAAGGTCAATTGATCGGAAAAGTTGCCGTGGCATGTACAAACTTCCAAGGCCTAATAACATGGAAAATTACCTCTTTGAAGCTGAGAATGAAAAGGAGAAACACCCATGAATTTCTCAGTGGCCTTAAAAATGGATGGGAGAAGAATTTGGGCCGCATCAATCGACCGGCGGCGCTTCAAATTTAAGTTATAAGCTTACGTTTGAATAAGCTTTAAGCTTAAGCTTATATAAGTTAAGCTAAATTAAGCTTAATTCACAGACTTATGGATCTTCTCAAGACTTCTGAAAGGGAAATGGTAATGTACTTTAATTTATTGCTTTGAATGTGGATGGAATTACGGAACGGGCGGAACCTAGAGAAATGACTGTTTTATGTAACAACCATTAGTGGAATAAGTTTAACATATCATTCACGAGTCGCTCATAAGAGCTTTTGATTATGTATTCAAAACAGAAAACTTTTCATCAAACTGGAAATATTCCGTAGGAAATTCAATGTAGATCAATTGATACGAATTTTAAATCAGCTGTTCAAGCTTGGCTAGAACTTGGAGGAAAATATGATGGACTTTTGGCTCATTGTGAACAGAATCCGAGAAATTTAGCGGGATTATCGCTCGCCGTGAAGCGACTTGCAACGGGATTTGGACTGGAATAATTCAGATTGTTTTTCCTTATATCAGGTTAGTCTCTAAATATTTGTTTTTCGAAACATTTGCTGAGTTGAGCTGTAGTTTATTTTAAGCCGTTTAGTTTTCACAAAGTTTTATTTGAGTGCATGAAAACACTGTGGCCTAAACTCGATGTTTGTTGACATAATTTTTATCGGCTTATTTAGCGTATAATCAAGTGAAAATCCGAAGCGAATATCTCCAAAATTATATAAAACGAATAGATTCTATTTGGCCGTGGGTCTGTACTCTAATAGAGTATAGAAGACGTCAAAACATGACAAGAACAACAGTGACCCACTCGACTGCGTCTCGTGGGCCACTTTAGCTGTTCTTGTCACGTTTTGACGTCATCTGTACTCTGTTAGAGTACAGACGCCTTGCTCGAACTCCTCTCATTCCTCCGTTCCCCGTTCTACGCCTGCTAGGAGCTGATATCAAGGCCTGATATCATGATGTCTACTTTTGATCGCGATGGCCCGCCATTAGTTTTAAGTTTGAAAAAAGGAACTATTAAAATCCCAACAGCAAAGGAAAATTTAAATGTTTGTAAATGTTTTTTTACAAACATAATTTTTACACAGGTCCTGCAGCAGAGAAACAGCACCCATGGGGGTATAACAAGACGACATAAAATTGAAATATTACAGAATACCTGGATAATGCCAGCCGTCTCAGCTCAATACAATGAACTATTATTACTCAAATTATATGCAGGCGCTAAGTTTGTACATCAGCAGTTTATACCACAAAAACCAGTGAAAACCATATTTCAGGACAAAATATGTGATTTTCCCTACCCTATTTTATACCTGACGCTTAAAATTTCGGGGATCAGAAATTTAACGGCTTATTTATATTTTCCTATATTCCTACTGTGACATTTTAAGCCGTTAGTTAACGGCTTATTTATATTTTCCTATATACTTACTGTAACATTTTAGGCCGTTAGTTAACGGCTTATTTTGATTTTCCTATTTACTTACTGTAACATTTTAGGCCGTTAGTTAACGGCTTATTTTGATTTTCCTATTTACTTACTGTAACATTTTAGGCCGTTAGTTAACGGCTTATTTATATATTTTCTCATATACTTACTGTAACATTTTAGGCCGTTAGTTAATGGCTTATATATTTTCCTACAGTCGGTATATAAGTATGATAATACCGAATAACATTACTGGCTTAAAATGTTGCAGTATGTAAACTGCATTAGTGCCATATTAAGCCGTTATCTAAACGTCCGCGCGCCAGTCTTACCACACATTGCCATCCAATCGGTCCTTTAGCCTTCACCGGTTCGAGTTCTTCGTTGGCTTCCAGCTCCTTTTAATATTTCGCTGTCCATTCAGCGTCGGCCATCAGCAGGTTGCCAGCATAAGCAGTAGCTTCGTCAAAGTTAGTGAAGATCGCGGTGTTCTCCGTGATCAACATAATTTTTGACACATCCTGTTCGGCTTTCTTATCTAAATATCTCGTATCCAGCGAATTTATTTCCGAGTCCTCTGAGTCAAAACTCATCTCAGTATCCGATGAAATGGAAGCCATTGTTAATTTGAAAGAATTAAGATGACTCGAGAGCCCAAATTGAAGGAATTTTGCCGAAGAAAGCCCTCGATCGACCGGGAAATGTATAGAGTCAACAGAGAATGCTCACACGGTCGTTCTGGATTTGACGTCACAGCTCACTCTCCCCAGATCCCCATGGTTGCGGGTCGTGAACTATTGGGAGCTTGACTTTAACTGGCTACAAAAAATAGACGATTTTACCAAATCGAAAATTTTTTGCGCAGTGATAGTAAAAAAATGTGGCAATTTTATTTAGCGAAAAATGTTTTTTGGGGTTAGGTGCACTTTAATATCAAGCTTAATTCTAGTTTCAGCTCATGACATCGACATCCGGGCACTGAAAACAAAATGTTCCCAGTCTTCCTCGGTATCTTATGGCTGTGTACACAGTTCAATATCTCATACCAAACAACTACAAAAGGTAAATATAGTTATATTTAGTTGTTGACAGTTGCTGATTTCTGTTTAATAGTCTTGCCGGCTTACATGATATAAGCTACTCCACCACCACTCCACCACTCCACCACTCCACCACTCCACCACTCCACCACTCCACCACTCACCACTCCACCACTCCACCACTCCACCACTCCACCACTCCACCACTCCACTCCACCACTCCACCACTCCACCACTCCACACTCCACCACCACCACTCACCACTCCACCACTCCACCACTCCACCACTCCACCACTCCACCACTCCACCACTCCACCACTCCACCACTCCACCACTCCACCACTCCACCACTCCACCACTCCACCACTCCACCACTCCACCACTCCACCACTCCACCACTCCACCACTCCACCACTCCACCACTCCACCACTCCACCACTCCACCACTCCACCACTCCACCACTCCACCGCTCCACGCTCCACCGCTCCACCGCTCCACCAACTCCACCGCTCCACCACTCCACCACTCCACCACTCCACCGCTCCACCGCTCCACCGCTCCACCGCTCCACCGCTCCACCGCTCCACCGCTCCACCGCTCCACCGCTCCACCGCTCCACCGCTCCACCGCTCCACCGCTCCACCGCTCCACCGCTCCACCGCTCCACCGCTCCACCGCTCCACCGCTCACCGCTCCACCGCTCCACCGCTCCCCGCTCCACCGCTCCACCGCTCCACCGCTCCACCGCTCCACCGCTCCACCGCTCCACCGCTCCACCGCTCCACCGCTCCACCGCTCCACCGCTCCACCGCTCCACCGCTCCACCGCTCCACTCAAGGGCCATTCAAGGGAGATGCGGTGCCAGCCTAGTAGTAGCGCGTTGGCCTCCGCGGTCAAGCAGTCTCGGGACTGTGTTGTGCATGTTCGTATTGTGCCTCTCTTCACTCAGGAGTATAAATGGCTACCGGTGATTCAGAGCAACCTGAAGAAAATGCTGGAGTAGTGTAGTCGGGGTTTTTTGGCAAATCTTCGTTGAAGCGCTCGAATAGTTTCCGAATCTTTTTATCCAATACGAAACTAGCGCGAGCACTCACGAGAACTCCAAACACAATCACGCACCAGCAAATACGTCATGTTGCCTAGCAACTTCGGGGACGAACAACGTAGGCCCAGTCCGTCATAAACTGGTACTTCTTCTCCCGACTGAGTGATACTCGGATCCCAGTACATCATGCTATGGAAACCGGAGTTAAACGCCGACCTGATACCCAGGCTTGTATAAACCAAGAGAAAAGTATCAGTGCTGACCGTTTTGGATTCAATGCATGAGTGAGTGAGAAACATCATCGTGAGCACAGAACCATTCAAATGCAAAATACTTATCGCGTAACCAAACTCTTCCCACGGCCGGCGTCAACAGAGTGGAATTTGGGTACGAGATTATCCGAAAACAGCGTGGTCAGTTTGCTTTTGTTTTATTTTTCTATTTTTATTTTATACAGAGTTTGTTGGTGTTTTAGCTGGTGACGATACTCTCAAGGTATTCGCAGATGGAGATCTTGTCGGCGGTATCTGGAATGCCGCAAAATGGTTTTCCTTCCCCAGGAAAACGAAACTCATTGCTGTGTCCGTTACCAACATCCCAGGGGGATCAGTGGATTTCTTGGCCTGTTCAGTAACGGGGTGGACACGGATAGTAGCTGGAAATGTAAAGAGTTCAACAGTAGTTTTGGAGATGGATGGAAGAGAACCAATTACACCGACGATACATGGCCATTGGCTATCATTAGAAACTTTAATAGACAAGAGAATGGTTGGCCTGTAGTGCTTGGAATTCCTCCGTATGTTACGTGGATTAGTCCAGCAAATAATTTCGCAAACAGATTCATCTGTAGACGTCGCTTTAGTGAGCAAAGGAAAGCGAAAAATAGCAGTAAGTATGAATGACAAATTGTCATGTTCGGTCACAGTGTTCGACCCCAGTTTCCACTCGTCTTATTAACAATGATTTTCATATCTGCATTTTTCAGTCCGCTCAAAACGTTCATTAAAAAAGCCTTATCCGATACCTCACCTCTTATTTTAGGCATTTTTTATTTGAATTTCATTTAGCGACTACTGTAAGCAAATTTGACAACGGAAGTTTTGGCGGAAACTGTGCGCGCGCAGAGTGCGTTTATCGCTGTGAAGAGCGCGTGCATGATTTCACTTTCCTCTGGCTGTTCAGTGTTCACTGGTCAGCGGAAGTGACCAAAATTGCACTATTAGGTAATAACCGCACCCAAATTCGGTTTTCTCTTTACGCGAATACAATTTTTCTCGAGTAAAAATGTGTCACGCGTTCCGATCGTCGACTGTCGATGTGTATTTATACTCACTATTTTGATTCAGTTTCTGGTTTGAAAATTAACTGATTACGGCAGACTTTCCATCATCTAACCTTTAATGTCCTCCTTCCGCGTCGGTTGTTATCGTTTTTATGAATTTGTTTTGAGGACGATTTGCTGAGACAACCGCGAGTAGTAGACGTGCGTCGTAAATTTCCCTCAAATTACTTGTATTTTCCTGTTGTATTGCAACCTCGTTCCCAGGGTCTCTCTTCTTCCCGCCAAAAGCGATCGCTTTTGGCGGGTAGAAGAGAGACCCTGGGAACGAGGTTGGTTGTATTGAAGTTAAGCAATTCGTAACAATTTGCTTTGAAAAAATTCAGCTATAATGTCCTGATTTGGGGAAAATTGGATCATGTAGCAGCTGTCGTAAAGTCCAACACTATTGGTAGAACGAACAATAGGACATTGAATAACAACAATGTCAATAGCCCTAACAACAATAGAGCTGCTACACACAGAGGGCCAATGAAATTAGAAGCTTCCGACAGCTGCTACACTTCAGGGAAAATTACGTCAGTGACTTGATTTCGTAGGAAATCGGGTCAGTCGAGAGAGCTTCTGATTGGTTGATTCCAAATTTGGGTACGGTGATGGAAGAAAAACAGACACTGCACGCTTTCTATCCTTTTAATGGGTAGGGTCTGAAGATCGCACAAGCAAGCTTTAGTTCTCTGTCTGTTGACGATAAGAATATATAAGCGAGAAATCTGATAAAAAATTATCTTTATAGCTTTGATATCCATACACGGCCAAAGAAAAAGCCACATTATCAGGCTCTATCTTGATGGAGTTTACACAAGTGCACGACCGAGCATACTGACACTCGTCAGAGATCAGCACAAGCTTCAAGCAATACAGGTGGAAGACCGTTCTGGTAGTAACGTGCGCTTCATCGCTTCGTCCAGCAACGGTGTTAGGACCGACAAGTGGTGGAGATGTACAAGCCAATACCACAAGGGCTGGTTTCTTCCTAGTTATGATGACTCCTCGTGGTCAAGAGCCTATGTTGGTAACGATAATACTAAACGTTATTATTTCATAGCATCAGATGCCAAGTGGATTGGAAATGTATTCACCGCTAAAAAAATCTACTGCCGGCGGAACACCACTTTGAGTAAGCAGATTTATTTTATTACAATTTAATGACATAGGTAAAAAGAAGCAAACGACACAAAAATTAAAAGAAAAAAAAAGCGAAAAAATATAGAAAGATGGATAAATAACAAAATATTATTTTCACCAATGTAAAATATTATGATGAACTAAACTGAATGTGAGCCGAAGTTCCCTTAGCATTTCGTTAGGTTCTCACTATTTTATAGATTGCTAAGACTTTGAGTGAGATTATGTTTGGAAGAGAAAAGCCTCTCATGGTCTCTCATAAAAATCAATTTCTATTTGTTTAATTTAGCGCCTGTCGTCCAATCACACGACACAACAACAGCTTCACCAACGCGGCTACTCCAGCCCTCGCCTTCAACCGTGTACACAAGAACGAGTATCGCAGGCAGGCTCAATAATAACGTCTACAACCGGATTCCAAAACAACACCAGTCTACCAAGAGCTCCTGGTACTAGTGCCAGTCCACCAATAGCTCCTGGTACTAGTGCCAGTCCATCAACAGCTCCTGGTACTAGTGCTCCTGGCAGCACGAATGTGAACAGGGTTTCTACGTTGCTGATCGTGGTGATAGCTGTTAGTTGTGTGACGGCACTGGTCATTGGGTTAGCTGTTCCTTGTTACGTTTTGAGGAAAAGGAGAAATAGAAGGTTTTTCATTGTTCTTTCAGTTCTCCAAGTATTTGTCATTATTGTTCATGAATGTTAAAGATTTGCGTCATTTTTTTTATTTACAAAGGAAACATGAGACGAATGATAAATGGGAAATGAATAGCGATGACGTCACTGTATGCGAAGAGCTGGGTCATGGCGCATTTGGAAAAGTGTGCAAAGGAATCTTGAAAACCACTTCATGTATGGCACATGATTTATCTGTTCAAAAAACATCAAATAAGAAAGAAAAAACGACAATAATTGTAGCGGTGAAGATGCTACAAGGTATGTTACAACAGACTAGTGTGTATGATTTGCAGCCATATTTGAAATACTTGCTTCACATGCAAGGCCCCAAAGGCTATGCTGAAAGCTTTAATCACAAACTATGTATAAATAAAGCCCGATTACGTGGACCATGTCATTGACAGCTTTTATTTTTATGCTTAAATTTTTCAGAGAATGCCACTCCTGATCAGAAGAACGATTTCTTAGAAGAGATTAGTCTGATGAAAGCGGTTGGTTCACACAAGAACATCGTGAATTTGATCGGCTGTTGTACCAAGTCCTCGCCAAATTTCCTCATAGTGGAGTTTGCGTCCAAAGATTTGCTCTCTTATCTGAAAGAGAGAAGGAAAAAGGTAACAGTTATAGGATGCCCTGCCGTGATGTTTACACGAAAATTATTACCGAGCTAGTCGTTTATCGACAAGTATGGAGTGAATGGTACCAGCGAAGTGTTAGGGCAACAAATTCTTGGGGGGGGGGGGGGAGGTGGGGGTGGGGGGAGGCGATGGATTAGCATCCTTTTCCGAGGGGGGAGTGGCTCATCCGATCCATTGCATGGATTGCAACAGACTTTATGTCAGCAAAGCAACATGGTGTATTCAATTCTGACAACGCCATCATAGAGAAAGCTGTGTTAACGAATTTATGATATTGGTGATCCCAAACAATAGAAAATGTTTGCATAATAAATGTACTCATGCATTTACCAAAGGAGAGAAATTTCATGGTTTTGGAACACCAATATGGCGCCGTGAATTCCTGATCTCTTCCAGGTGAAACACACCAATGCGCCATATATGGAGGTGCGAGGAAACCCACCTATCCCTCCTCCAAGAAGACAACCGGACCAGAACAATCCAGGCAGTGTAAGTACTGTTTCACTTGGTGTTACCTAGTCCAGTCCCTGAACTCTCTCTTACCCCCGCTTGAAACGCCATTATAGCCTTGTACCTTTTCTCAGATAAAACCGTTTTGTTTTAAAGAAGTTAAATTAAAAGAAAGATCGGATTAATTTTACATCTTTACAGAGGTTTTCTCCGCCAGTATGGCGGGGTAAAGAGAGAGTTCAGGGACTGGACTAGGTGTTACCCTAAGAGCGGTTTACATTTGAGTGGCGAAAGTTATCCAAAATTGCTTTCAGTTTACTTTACTACGCTCTGTGATTGGTTTAAAAACCTCGCGCCACCTTCTCAACCAATCAGATGCAAATCCAAAACCAATCGCGACTTGGTCATACGGCTTTTACCGCGCTTGGCGTCGGTTACGTGTATTTTCTTCGAGTTCTCAGTAGCTCATTTTGTAGTTTACGTTTGTTGTGATTGGCCATAGTAATTGCTTTGGTTTTGGTTTTACGACACTCAATTAAAAACCTACCTAATAAACCGATTAAAATTTAGCCATTTGCAATGATGGCATTGACTCATCCGCAGCTGAGTTAATAAACCCTCTCTATAGATATGTTTTTATAAGTTATCCTTGTCAATAATTCCTACAGCAGTGTGAGTTGGCTAAGAACGACATTGGCGAAGTTAACGTCGCTTTTTCGAAGACTGACAGCATTATTGACATAAGAATCGAGAGCGCTCAGCCCTTAAACGACGTAGAACAAAAACAAGACGAAGAAGATTCTTTGACGCCCAAGGATATGATGTCCTTCTCGTGCAAACAGCAAGGGGAATGGTAAAATTCAATTTATATTAATCAATCACCGGTTAGTTTTTTATCAGTGTCTTGATGTGGCGTAAAACGTCAAGCGTCATTACCCTGCGCTTTCCTCGTTTACCCTGGGGATCTCGTATTTTTTGCTCGGGGAGTCTCGTATCTCCAGGACCTCCAGCGACCTCTTTTCCCGGTTTGAAAGGAACGCTTTGCATTTGCACATTTCTCTTGCTTGCAATGCATTTTATGTTGACAAAGTAAATGGTAAGGCGCCATTTCTTTCAGTTGGGCGGTTGATTTGGAAAATCCTTACAATATTATTATTTAAATGCAAGAGAGGATGATCTAAAAGAAGGATTCCCCGTGCTCCATGATAATATTTTCAAATCTATATTAGTTTCGCGACATGCTGCATGTGAAAGTTATTTTTATTTCCTTCTGATCGAGGCTCCGACATCACGTTACTCGAACTGACCAATCAGGTAGCGCTCTTAAAATAGTTCAGCTATGGACTGAAAATTAAAAATTGATTTCAAAAATAATATCTTTGGAAGAGACCCATGTTCTCTTAGATATCCTTTCTTGTCTAAAAGTCACTCCAACCGGTTATTGCAGCAAATGGCCGTAATCACCTGCACGTCCAGTAATATATAGTAACGATATTTCTTGTGTTGGTTCTAATATTGTTATAAACTCTTTTCCATATTTAGGAATACTTATCAGGAAAAGGCATTGTTCACCGGGATCTCGCCGCCCGCAATGTGTTAGTCTGCGACAACAAACTTGTCAAAGTCGCTGATTTTGGCTTGGCGCGGAGCACGCTGGGAAAGGACGTGTATCACACGACAGGTCAACACAATAAACTTCCTGTGAAGTGGATGTCTCCTGAAGCCATTAATGACGGTGTTTTCACCACAAAATCTGACGTGTAAGTTAATGCTGGTCGTTTAAAGTTCGTCGAAATTCGTAATCGGTCTAAAGAGTTCAGTAAATTCAATGGAATTTTAATTATAATTTAATTGTTTTATTGTAAACATTGTGTATTTTAATAGGTGGTCATATGGCGTCCTACTCTGGGAGATTGCGACTCTTGGTAAGTTTTTCTGGTGCACTATAACTTTGCAAAACATATTCAGTCCTTATCGACATTTTGGGCTGTCAGAAATATTGTACAAGTTGCTAAAATATGTACAAATAACAACCTTTTGTTGCATTTGACCAAGCTAAGCAAAACGTTATGGTTTACATGTACCTAGCTTGAACATTTAAACGTATAAATCAAAGCTCTATTAGACTATTGGAAATCACAGGAATGCCCCCTTACGAAATAGCACTAGTTGTTACTGGATTCAATTGATCTAAATCTGGCAGATAATAACTCCTGATCTAACCTTCAAGTAATATATCAAACACGAGAGACAGTGTTTCATCAGGATATCCAAACACCGAGAATGGAGTTGAAAATACGACGCGCAGCGGAGTATTTTCGACGAAATTCGAGGTGTTTGGATAGCCGATGAAACACTGTCTCGAGTGTTTGATATATCTTCTCAATCGAAACAAAACTAAGGAGTAACGGAGAAATAAAATCGTAAAAATCTATGCTAATTAAGACCGGGTTTCCAAAATGATTTCCTTTGTTTTAACTTGATGAATTATTAATGAGTTTGAGAAGGGAAATTGAAAATCGTTCGAGTTATCGGAAGTTCGAGCCAGTATCGAAGGTAAAGATTAGTAAGAAAATAACCTGAAGGGAAAAACGAATTTGCATCGAGTTAAAAGGAGGTTCGAGTTTTCGAGTCCATTAATTCGCTGTTCTGAGCCAGCTGTTGCCCTATTTTTCTAGACGATGATTCAAAAACTGAACTGATCCGTTATGCGCGATCAACTGAGGTTGTATTATAATATCTTTTTCAGGAGGTTTTCCTTATCCCGGCATCAGACACAGAGAACTTATGAGGCTGCTAAAAAGAGGATATAGGATGGAAAAACCAGATATATGCTCAGAAGAGATGTGAGTAACATTAATGTGGTAGGGGATGGGGTAGGGAGGTATTTGGATGAGTTTGTGACTCTAAAAAATACTTACTTACTTACTTTCTTCTTACTTACTTACTTACTTACTTACTTACTTACTTACTTACTTACCTACTTACTTACTTACTTACTTACTTACCTACTTACTTACTTACTTACTTACTTACTTGCTTACTTACCTACTTACTTACTTACTTGCTTGCTTGCTTGCTTGCCTTACTTACTTACTTACTTACTTACCTACTTACTTACTTACTTACTTGCTTGTTTGTTTGTTTGTTTGCTTGCTTGCTTGCTTACTTACTTACTTACTTGCTTGCTTGCTTGCTTGCTTGCTTACTTACTTACTTACTTACTTACTTACTTACCTACTTACTTACTTACTTACTTACTTACCTACCTACCTACCTACTTACTTACTTACTTACTTACTTAGCTTACTTACTTACTTGTTTGTTTGTTTGTTTGCTTGCTTACTTACTTACTTACTTACTTGCTTGTTTGTTTGTTTGTTTGCTTGCTTACTTACTTACTTACCTACTTACTTACTTACTTACTTACTTACCTACCTACCTACCTACCTACCTACCTACCTACTTACTTACTTACTTACTTACTTACTTACTTACTTACTTACTTGTTTGTTTGTTTGCTTGCTTGCTTGCTTACTTACTTACTTGCTTGTTTGTTTGTTTGTTTGCCTGCTTGCTTACTTACTCCGGTCCTCGGCGACAACAAAGTATCTCCATCGGATCCGGTTTTGGGCCAGCCCCGACAGCACCCTCCCCTTTCCCAAGTTATAACGTCTGGCTTGGGTTGGAGAAAATCGTTGGAGGGATTTTGGGGTTTGAGATGTTGGGAGCTTATTAGTTAAGGGAGTAAACTGACATTTCTCAAACATGTACAGTATGCCTGAGGTACTCAATTCTCGTTTGTCCTTCAACACAGCTATCAATTGATGACGCGTTGCTGGGCAGACGATCCTGATGCGCGGCCAACCTTCACCGAGCTGCGTCAAGATCTGGAGGACTGGATGCAAAGAGACACTCCTTATTTGGACCTGGACCTGGACAGTTGAACGAAGATCGACCTTACTATGATGCGTCTGCAGTATCAGCGTCCAGCGGATCTTCCTGCGAGGAACATGCTTCAGAGAATGCTGACTCAAATATGACCGCAGATGATTTGGCTTGCGATAACAAGGATGATAAATAATTTGAATTTACAAACTTTTAGAACGCAAATAGAACTAGACAAAGTAAGGTCTGCTAGAAATATGCTCGAGCCTAAATACGTAACCTCTCCCAGCATGGATTAAATTCTGTATTAAAGGGTTTTTAAGCAAACCTCGACTGATCTCGCTCACGACACATTTGTTATACACGTGGTACATTGTGAGCTGCCCTCTGCAAAACATAAATCATTCGGACTGGATATAATGAGCTTGACATTAAAATTTAACGAGATGGTGAAAATTGCATGTCAAATTATAGTATTGATCATTAAATAGCTGCCTGACATGCAAACACAATACTAACGAATAATCCTATATAAGATGACAGTCATATCATTTGAGAACAATTTGAGAGAAATGTAGAAATTATATACACTGCCGTAGACGAGTGTTTTCTACATTTTCTCGTGGAACCGTGGGTTTGGTTTTATCATTTATTTGATATCTAAAGTTTACAATTCGATCATCATTAATGACGCAAAAACGCCACGTTTTATGCGAACGGCCATCGACAGCTTGGCGTGAATGCATCCTGTTTACTTTTCCTCGGATCATTAATCGATATTTTAAATAGAGAATAATTCATAAGTTCACGATAAACGCGAAATTACCCCCTTTTATTTCAAACGGCAAACCGCAAAAGAGGGCTTTTTTAGCCGCGTACTGTTTGTTAAAATTCGGTCGTCCTTCCTTGCAGTTTTTTATTTTTCATTTATTGTCTCGGGGTTCGCGGTAAAATCCGATATCTCACCTCTCATTCTAAGCATTTGCTATTTGAATTTCCATTAGCGACTACTATAAGCGAATGTGTCTCTCTACCAAAAGAACCCCTTTCATAGCACACATTATAGACACTGGCAACGGAAGCTTTGGCGGGAACTGCGCGCGCGCAGTGCGTTTACCCAGGCGCAGGAAAGCATGGGCGGTGAAACGCGCACTGCGCTCTTGTGCGATGTTTGATGCGGAGCGAGACTGGGTCGAGAGCGCTCGAGAGCGCTCGAGTTCCAAACATGTCGGCAAATGACGTTCAATAGCTGATGCAGAAAAGGGATTGCTACAAGAGAACGGTACGGGATTTCCACTTAGTTTTTGTAGAATCAGGAACATGTCAACATGTTTGTAAAGCTGTATGCAATAAAGAACGGGTTCAATATGTAAAATCAACAACGATTTTATTTATTTAAAATAAGTCCGCCGAGCTGCTTCGAAACGCGTTGCTCTTTTAGCGTGGGCGCGAAAATACAGACGTTAAAAGCGTAATTTTCGGCGTATGCATAGAGCAAACTTAGCTTTTTCATCAGTGTGACTCAATACACAGTTGTTCTCTCCATAACACGGTAAATTTGGTCATTTGACGTTGTTGTTTTTAAACCAATATCTACAAGGTAAGTGCAGAGCGATTATGCTGCTAATTACACCTATTGTTTTGTGACGTTCTCGTACAATGGCTCTGTACTTGCGTCTTACATATTGGTACGTATTATGGAGAGAACAACTGTGTACTGACGTCTATTTGACTGTAATTCGTAACATTTTGCATTGAAAATTCAGCTATAATGTCCTGATTTGGCCGGAAAATTACGTCAGTGACTTGATTTCGTATGAAATCAGGTCAGTACAGAGAGCTTCTGATTGGTTGATTCCGGGTACGGTTATTGGAAGAAAAACAGACACTGCGCACTTTCTATCCTTTTAACGGTGTCAAGTGAGTATGGTCTTCAACTGAAGATCGCACAAGCAAGCTTGAGTTCTCTGTCTGTTGACGATACGAATAAGCGAGAAATCTGATAAACAATTCTCTTTATAGCTTTGATATCCATACACGGCCAAAGACGAAGCCACACTATCAGTCTCTACCTTGATGGAGTTTACAAAGCAAAAGTATCAAGCATACTGTCACTCGTCAGAGATCAGCACAAACTTCAAGCAGTAAAGGTGGAAGACCGCTCTGGTAGTAACGTGAGCTTCATCGCTTCGTCCAGCAACGGTGTTAGGACCGACAAGTGGTGGAGATGTACAAGCCAATACCACAAGGGCTGGTTTCTTCCTAGTTATGATGACTCCTCCTGGTCAAGAGCCTATGTCGGTAACGATAATACTAAACGTTATCATTTCATCGCATCAGATGCCAAGTGGATTGGAAATGTATTCCCCGCTAAAAAAATCTACTGCCGGCGGAACACCACTTTGAGTAAGCAGATTTATTTTATTACAATTTAATGGCTAGGTAAAAGAAGCAAACGAAGGATAAAGGATCCAAAAAAAAAAGATTAAAAAGAGTAAAAAATAGAGGTAGATAGATAATGTAACTATTTGGATGAACTGAAAGTGAGCCGAAGTCCCGGGGGGGGGGGGGGGTACTCCCTATAATGGACTATACGGGGAGGCTCCGCCCGAAAGGGGTCCTTTTTTAGGCTCGAGGTATGTGAAAGGGTAGGGATTTCACGAGTTGAAGTATATGAAAGGGTAGGGATTTCACGAGTAAATGATATTATTTAATATATATGTAACATTTATCTTGCTTTCAATTCTCTTTGAAAACAACCGCACAGTTTTTGTTGACACGTAAATGGTAAAGCGCCATCTCTTTCGGTTGATCAGTTGATTTTGAAAAATCCTTACCATTATTCCAAGTTCACTCCAACTTTACGTCAAATGGTATAAGCACCAGTTTGCTTTAATTACTGTAATTTTTAACCTGTTTTACCTGCTTTAGGAATACTTGTCAGGGAAAGGCATTGTTCACCGGGATCTCGCCGCTCGCAATGTGTTAGTCTGCGACAACAAACTTGTCAAAGTCGCTGATTTTGGCTTGGCGCGGAGCACGCTGGGAGAGAACGTGTATCACACGACAGGTCAACACAACAAACTTCCTGTGAAGTGGATGTCTCTTGAAGCCATTAATGACGGCGTTTTCACCACAAAAACTGACGTGTAAGTTAATTAGTACTGGTCGTTTGAAGTTCGTTGCTCGTAATCTGTCAAAATCTTCCCCGAAAACTTAACCATCCTTGTTACTTAGTTCAGTAAATGCAAAGGAATTTGTAAAACGCTTGTTTTATTGTAAACATTGTGTATTTAGGTGGTCATATGGCGTCCTACTCTGGGAGATTGCCACTCTTGGTAAGTTTTTCTATCTTACTTACAAACATATTCCTTCCCACAATTTTTGGGCTATCAGAGGTACCGGTAACAATTGAAGTTGAATGAATGTCTTTTTCAGGAGGTTTCCCTTATCCCGGCATCAGACACAGAGAACTTATGAGGCTGCTAAAAAGAGGATATAGGATGGAAAAACCAGATATGTGCTCCGAAGAGTTGTGAGTAACATTAATGTGGTAGGGGGTGGGGAGGTTGGGTGGGGGGTGGTGTGGGGAGGAAGCTTCGATCCTCTCATTGTGAGGTTTGAGCTTGCTTGCTTGCATGCTTACTTTTTTTGAATTTGAGATTTTGGGACATTATTAGAGGTGAAGAGGGAGTTTATCTCAAACGTTTACAGTATGCCTTAAGTGCTCAATTCTCATTTGTCGTTCAACATAGCTATCAATTGATGGCGCGTTGCTGGGCAGACAACCCTGATGCGCGGCCAACCTTCACCGAGCTGCGTCAAGATCTGGAGGACTGGATGCAAAGAGACACCCCTTATTTGGACCTGGAAACAGTTGGACGAAAATCAATTTTACTATGATGCGTCTGCAGTATCAGCATCCAGCGGATCTATCTGCGAGGAACATGCTTCAGAGAATGCTGACTCAAATGTGACCGCAGATGATTTGGCTTGCGATAACAAGGATGATAAATAATTTGAATTTACAAACTTTTAGAACGCAAATAGAACTAGACAAAGTTAGGTCTGCTAGAAACATGCTCGAACCTAAATACGTAACCTGTCCCAGCATGGATTAAATTCTGTATGAAAGGGTTTTTAAGCAAACCTCGACTGATCTCGCTCACGACACATTTGTTATACACGTGGTACATTGTGAGCTGCCCTCTGCAAAACATAAATCATTCGGACTGGATATAATGAGCTTGACATTAAAATTTAACGAGATGGTGAAAATTACATGTCAAATTATAGTATTGATCATTAAATAGCTGCCTGACATGCAAACACAATGCTAACAAATAATCCCATATAAGATGACAGTCATATCATTTGAGAACAATTTGAGAGAAATGTAGAAATTATATACACTGCCGTAGACGAGTGTTTTCTACATTTTCTCGTGGACCGTGGGTTTGGTTTTATCATTTATTTGATATCTAAAGTTTACAATTCGATCATCATTAATGACGCAAAAAACGCCACGTTTTATGCGAACGGCTAACGACAGCTTGACGTGAATGCATCCTGTTTACTTTTCCTCGGATCATTAATCGTTATTTTAAATAGAGAATAATTCATAAGTTCACGACAAACGCGAAATTATCCCCTTTTATTTCAAACGGCAAACCGCAAAAGAGGGCTTTTTTAGCTGTTCGCGGTAAAAAGAAAAACACACACCAACAACAACAACAACAAACAATCGTGATGCCTTTATCTCAATCTCGAATCTCTCTCATGTGTTGCCGCGAAAAGTTCTATGCAACTTCATTTTTTTTTTTTAATTTTATTCGCTGATTTCACTAAGAAAAACTTTTTGAATTATTACTTGGAAAGTGACTTCTGCATCATAGGATCTGAAGGCTTGTCATCATTCAACGGCATTCTGTTCCTAAAATTATTTGGGGATCATTTTGAGCTACCGCCGGGGTCGAGATAATTTCGGGGCTGTACTTGAATTTGAGCCCCACCACATCACCGTGGGATCAGTTCAGAGTCGGGATCATTTCGGGGGCTCTACACCTTTTAAAAGTTATTTTCAAGTTTTTCAAACTGAACCTCTTGAATGTTTTGACGGTTGGATAGTTTACTTTGTGTGCAAATGTTTATTTTAATTCGAGAATGAGTATGTTAACTTTTTCGAATTAAAATACACATCTGCACACAAACGGTAAACTATCCAACCGTCAAAATATTCAAGAGGTTCAGTTTGAAAAATTTGAAAATAATTAAAAAAAGTTTTTTTTTCCTTGAGAAAAATCGAGAAAATACAGTTATGAGTCAGACAGCCCGAACCATAATGTTCATTTTTGTTTTCAAACGCATACAGAAACGACAGTAATATATACGTTACTGACTCAGATGGCCTCGGGTCGTGCCCATATGGCACGCAATTTACCTTTTCCTTTATCTCTTGGATATTTGCGCATATCATGTTAGCACGAGAACACAAAGCTGTAACAATCCGATGAGAAACAGGGAAGTGTGAAGAAAATTGTCCGCGAGTAAAAGTTCGGGAAAACGCCGTGCATTTCCCCTGCAGTTATAAGGAATGTTTTAAAAGGTATGTAAAATTAATGTTTGGGCTTCAAAACTGAAGGCAATATCGATATGTACTTGAATTCGCGCTGGGACCTTAGCGAAATATTAACAAATGGGAGATATAGCCGGGCATCTTGAAGTGTTCTAAAAAACGACTTGAATTTTCAATAGTACTCTTCATATAATTAATTATATGTATGTAATTGTGCGCACTATTAAGAAGTTGACAATTCAAAATAGATTAGCTTAAGTTACCTTTGTTTCTAAACTTGCATCTAAAAATTGGTAAAAAACAGATCAGACAGTGTTCCTATCCATTGATCCATTCGATCTGATGCTGAGAAAACGGTTCGCAAAATTTGATGCCTTTTTTTTTCAGTCGTAATTCATCGGAAATTTAGTTGTTAGTTTAGCACAACTTATTGATCATAACCAACACATACAAATCGCTTGTTGCAGTTGGACAGGATATAAAATGTATGTGACGGTCAGAACAAACCAAGTTCCCTCTGTTTTTAATTGTGAATTTACGTTTCCATTTGATGCGCCGAGTTCGCCGAATTTTGAACTAGCAAGTTACAATGATGTTATAGTCTGTCTACACGACTAACGGCTTGTCAGTGCCGGCACCGGCGCTTATAATTCTGGATTCCAAAGCATGAAGCGACTAGGAGTATCGCTACATTTTTGTCAGGTTGCCCTGACAATTCGACGGTACCCATTCTGCCGACTCCTGGGTGGAGAGTAAAGGGCTTGAACCCGGACCGCACGATCCGGAGTCCAACGCGCTAACCATCAGGCCACAAGTTGCAATAATAACATAATATGGAGGCTAAAGTTAAGGCGGGAGTTAACCTGAATGCCATTTTCCCACCACTTAACCGTGAGTTTCATGGAAATATCTCGTTCACGTTTCAAGCAATCCAAAAACTCTCTGCTTAAAACATGAATCTATGTTATGGGGTGTGTTGTAAATGTTTTGGTGATTTTGGTTTTTTTTTGGGAGGAAATAGTTTTTCTCAAAGGAGTTGTAAAATTTAGGGAAATAAGAAATATTGAGATTTGATGTAGTTTTAAAATTAGAATTAGAATTTAAGAATTAGTAGATTGACAATTGATCATGAGACAGACAGTTGATAACCACGCAAGAGCACCCGCGTGGGTATCAACTGTCTGTTGGTGTTCTAAAAAATTTTTTTGTTCCTTCTATCCCTTCTTTAAACCTCTTAAAATTTCATTGAAATTCACGTGTACCCCCGCCTTAATACTTAGTTTTCGCCTTGCTATCAACTAAAAAGCAAATGAATACGATCGCTGGCGATGGCGATGGCTCGCCAGGCAATTCGAGGAAATTCGAAAATCCGACTCAGCTTCGGGGCATGGCCCAGGACTTACTTTCGATTCCAACAAACTAAAAGAAATAACATTGAGAGAGATTTGGGGCGCGCGCTTCTTTATGCAAGATAAACGACAAGAAACTTCATCGATCACCTGTGATTATTTGGAAACCACCTTTTTTATCTGTACATTTATTGCAATATTTTTTTGTACGTCGTATAATTGTATTGATGAACAGAAACACATCCACATACAGTGAAACGACTTTACTATCTACCGTATTCTAGTTTCAGCCTCTATTGTTTCAGCTCATGACATCGACATCCGGGCATTGAAAGCAGAATGTTCCCAGTCTTCCTCGGTATCGTATGGCTGTGTACACAGTTCACTATGTCATGCCAAACAATTGAAAAAGGTAAATACAGTAGTCTCCCGCTATCTCGAACTCTCAAGAGCAACGAAAAACAGTTCGAGATAGCCGATGACTGAAAAGTGAGTTCGAGATAGCGGGAGTCTACTGTAGAGTTATAGCATATAGAGTGCAACAGTTGAACACGAGGTTATCCGAAAACAGCCTTGCCAGTTTGCTTTTGTTTTGTTTTGTTGTCCTGTTTTATTTTTTCCAGGTTTAGTTGGTGTTTTAGCTGGTGACGACAAGCTCAAGGTATTCGCAGACGGAGATCTTGTCGGCCAAAACGACGGTATCTGGAATGCCGCAAGATGGTTTTCCTTCTCTAGAAAAACGAAACTCATTGCTGTGTCCGTTACCAACATCCCAGGGGATATCAGTGGATTCCTTGGCGCGTTCAGTAACCAAGTGGTCACAGATAGAAGCTGGAAATGCAAAGAGATCAACAGTAATTTGGAAGATGGATGGGAGAGAACCAATTACACCGACGATGCATGGTCATTCGCTTACATTAGAAACGTTAACAGTGGTAAGGATAGAGTTGATGGAATTCCTTCAAGTGTTCAATGGATTAGTCCAGCAAATCATCGGGCAAACAGATTCATCTGTAGACGTCGCTTTAGCGATGAAGAGAAAGCTAGTAATAGCAGTAAGTATCACTGTTCATGTTCAGTTGTTCGACTCTGTCTTTGTCGACCCATTTTCCCCATGGACGTGTTTAAAAATATGATTTTCAATCCGCTCAAAACGTTCAATATCATTGCCTTACCTCTTATTTTAGGCTCTTGTTACTTGAATTTCCATTAGCGACTACTGTAAACGAATATTACTCATCCAAAGGGAATCCCCTGATGCGGCTACATAACTTGCGTACCAAACTTGGCCCATGGTCGGCCCATGGTATTTGTGAGCGGCGATCGGCCGCACAACCGCGAGTATCGCGGGCGCGGGCAGGAGTAACTGTGAGTACGCCCACACAGCGGTCAAATATCAAAATTCAACGCCACTTTGTCAGTAAGAAAACGTTACGAAAAAAATGCAGTGGCAAACCAAAATACGAGGCCATAAAGCTGGTGAATAACAATTATTAAATAATCTATGCATAGTCAGCGTTAATTGAGTTTGCTTTGACAACGGCAGTTTTGGTGGGAACTGCGCGGGCGCAGTACGTTTGATCAGGTGTGTCCGCTATGAAGGGCGCGGCGCCCACAATCGTTCTGACAAGTACGCCTGTATTAAACCTGTATTAACCGGGCACCCTTGGGAAATGCTCTAGTGTCCGCTCGCTTAATACAGGGTTGACTGTATTGTAAACATTCTCTTTATAGCTTTGATATCCATACACGGGGAAAAACAAACCCACATTATCAGGCTCTATCTGGATGGAGTTTTCATAGCAAAAGCAGACAGCACAATGACACTCGTCAGAGATCAGCACGAACTTCAAGCAGTACAGGTGGAAGACCGTTCTGCTGATGATGTGCGTTTCATCGCTTCGTCCAGCAACGGTGATAGGACCGACAAGTGGTGGAGATGTACAAGCGAGTACAACGAGGGTTGGTTTCTTCCTAGTTATGATGACTCCTCGTGGCGAAGTGCGCTTGTTGGTAACAATATTACTGAGTTTCATTTCATAGCATCAGATGCCAAGTGGATTGGAAGTATATTCACCACTAACATAATCTACTGCCGGCGAAACACCACTTTGGGTAAGCAGATTTATCAGTTTTATTACAATTTAATGGCATACAATTCCTTTCACCAATGTGAAGTTATTTCAATAAATAAAGTGGATAAGCCAAAGTTCCCTCAGCATTTCGTTAGGATCTAATTTTAATTTGCTCTTTTATAAATTGCAGTAAACCAAAGACTTTGAATGAGATTATGTTTTGACAACGTTTTGGAAGAGAAAATCCTTTCACGGTCTTTGATCAAAAGCAATTTCTATTTTTTTAACTTAGCGCGGCCTGTTGTCTATATTCCACACGAAACAACAACATTTTCACCTGGTACTAGTGCGGCTACTAGTGCCAGTCCACCAAGAGCTCCTGGTACCAGTGCTCCTAGCAGCACGGCGGATGTGAACAGGATTTCTCCGTTACTGATCGTGGTGATAGCTGTTAGTGGTGTGACGGCACTGGTCATTGGGCTAGCTGTTACTTGTTACGTTTGGAGGAAACGGAGAAATAGAAGGTTTTTCATTGTTCTTTCAGTTTTAGAAGTATTTGTAATTATTTCTCATGTTGTTAAATATCTGCCTTATTTTAATTTAATTTACAAAGGAAACAAGAGACGAATGATAAATGGGAAATGAACAGCGATGACGTCACTGTATGCGAAGAGCTGGGTCATGGCGCATTTGGGAAAGTGTGCAAAGGAATCTTGAAAACCACTTCGAGTATGGGACATGGTTTATCTGTTCAAAGAACACGAAAGAAGAGAGCAAAATCGACAATAATTGTAGCGGTAAAGATGCTACAAGGTATGTTACAACAGTCTAGTGTTATTGTTAATTTGCAGAATACGATGTGGCCAGGTACGAGCACTGGCTGGGGTCATTGTGTTGTGTTCTTGGGCAAGATACTTTACTCTCACAGTGCCTCTCTCCACCCAGGAGTATAAATGATATGGGTACCGGTGAATTGTCAGGGAAACCGTAGCCTGCGAGCAAGCTCTCTTGTTTTGGGATTCGCGCGATCGTGGTCGAACACAGAACGCGAGAATTGGGGCGTTTCAGTCACGCTCCAATTCTTGCGCTCCGCGCTTGACCACGATCCCGCTCCGCGCTCCTCGCGCGAATACCAAAACAAGCGAGCCTGCTCGCAGGCTAGGGCAACCCGACAAAATGCTCGGGAGTATCCTGCGATGGAATAGCATTCCATCTAGAGGTAGTAGTAATACTCTTTGCTTCTGCTACGAAACCGGATAAGTTCGGGATACGTTCCATTGACAGCTTTTTATGCTTTTAACATTTCAGAGAATGCCACTCCTGATCAGACGAACGATTTCTTAGAAGAGATTAGTCTGATGAAAGCGGTTGGTTCACATAAGAACATCGTGAGTTTGATTGGCTGTTGTATCAAGTCTTCGCCAAATTTCCTCGTAGTGGAATTTGCGTCCAAAGGAGATTTGCTCTCTTATCTGAAAGAGAGAAGGAAAAAGGTAAAAGTTATAGGATACACTGCATCCATGTTTGCCCGGGAATTATAACCGAGCCAGTCGGTTTATCGAAAAGTATGGAGTGAATGGTATCAGCGAAGTGTTAAGGCAACATGCGGGGGGGGGGGGGGGGGGGGGGGGTGGTGGGGTGGAGGCGATAGATTATTAGCATCCTTTTCCGAGGGGGGAGTAGCAATACGACCAGTCGTCACTAATGATCCACCTTTCTCATCCGATATGATCCACTGCATGGATTGCAACCGACTTTGTATTCATGCAATTCTGACAAAGCCATCAGAGAACAGAGAAAAAGCTGTGTTAACGAATGTATGATATTGGTGATCCAAAACAATAGGAAATGTTTTGAATAAGAAACGTACTCATTTCCCAGAGGAGATAAATTTCATTGTTTGCCATGACGTCATCATCTCTGGCTTGGTTCCAGGTAAAAGAGACCAATGCGCCATACATGAAGGTGCGAGGAAATCCACCTACGCCTCCTCCAAGAAGATCTAAGGACAAGAATAATCCCGGAAGTGTAAGTAATGTTTCACTTGGTGTTATCCTTAGAGCAGTTTTCCGGAATTGCTTTGGTATTACTTGACACTCTGTGATTGGTTTAAAAAACTCGCGCCGCCTTCTCAACCAATCAGATACAAATCCAAAACCA
The DNA here is from genome assembly GCA_029204205.1 of Desmophyllum pertusum. Classification (NCBI taxonomy): domain Eukaryota; kingdom Metazoa; phylum Cnidaria; class Anthozoa; order Scleractinia; family Caryophylliidae; genus Desmophyllum; species Desmophyllum pertusum. The sequence goes on along the minus strand of MU826829.1, from coordinate 2,178,631 downwards.
ATCGCGACTTGGTCACACGCGTTTTCCCGCGCTTGGCGCCGGTTACGTGTATTTGCTTCTTTTGTGATTGGCCATTGTAATTGATTTTGTTTTGGTTTTACGACACTAATTTAAATAAACCCTCTCTATAGATTAGTTCCTATAAGTTATTCGTCTATAATTCCTACAGCAGCATGAGCTGGCTATTAACGACATTGGCGAAGTTAACGTCGCTTTCTCGAAGCCGCACAGCAGTATTGACATAAGAATCGAGAGCGCTCAGCCCTTAAACGACGTAGAACAAAAACAAGATGAAGAAGATTCTTTGACGCCCAAGGATATGATGTCCTTCTCGTGGCAAACAGCGAAGGGAATGGTAAGTGAGAAAAACACAATTCAAATTCAATTTATATTTATTTAATCAATCGGTTATTTTTTGATCAGTTATTAATTGATCGAAGTGTCTCGATGGGGCGTAAAGCATCAAGCGTCAATACCTGCGCTTTCTTTTTTACCCTGGGATCTCCAGGAACGCTGGACATTTCCGTACCATTTGCACATTTCTCTTACTTGAAACTGATCCATTTTTTGTTGAGGCGCCATTTTTTTCTGTTGGGCGGTTGATTTTGGAAAAATCCTTTCAATTATTTAAAAGCATGCAAAAGAGGATGTCTAAGAGAATGATTCCCTTTGCCCCATGATAATTACATTTGTTGAAATCTATTAATAGTTTCGCGCCATACTGTGAAAGTTATTTTTATTTTCCTCTGATCGAGGCTCCGACATCACGTTACTCGAACTGACCAACCAGGTAGCGCTCTTAAAATAGCTCAGCGATGGACTGAAAAAATAGATTTCAAAAATAATATCATTGGAAGAGACCCATGTATGGGGGCATGGTTCTCTTAGATTATCCTTTCTTGTCTAAAAGTCACTTTAACCGGTTATTGTAGCAAATGGCCCGTAATCACCTGTACTTCCAGTAATATATAGTAACGATATTTCTTGTGTTGGTTCTAATTGTTATAAACTCTTTTCCATGCTTAGGAATACTTGTCAGGAAAAGGCATTGTTCACCGGGATCTCGCCGCCCGCAATGTGTTAGTCTGCGACAACAAACTTGTCAAAGTCGCTGATTTTGGCTTGGCGCGGAGCACGCTGGGAAAGGAAGTGTATCACACGACAGGTCAACACAATAAACTTCCTGTGAAGTGGATGTCTCCTGAAGCCATTAATGACGGTGTTTTCACCACAAAAATCTGACGTGTAAGTTAATGCTGGTCGTGTAAAGTTCGTCGAAATTCGTAATCGGTCTAAAGAGTTCAGTAAATTCAATGGAATTTTAATTATAAAAAATTGTTTTATTGTGAACATTGTGTATTTAGGTGGTCATATGGCGTCCTACTCTGGGAGATTGCGACTCTTGGTAAGTTTTTCTGGTGCACTATAACTTTGCAAACATATTCCTTATGGACTATTTGGGCTGTCAGAAACAGGGGCGGATCCAGGAATTTTTGATAGGGAGGGTCCCAGCGTTTTCCCGAAAATGTTAAGTAGAAGGAGAATTTTTAGATGGCAGTAGCTATTCCGCCTTTCACACAGCCGTGTTCAGGGTGGCATGGGAGGGAGTGACGAGTCCCCTCCAATTGAGGTTGGGGGGTCTCGCCCAGAAAAATTTGGAGATTTCAGGCTTTGATTGATCCTGGAGATGGTTTTCTATGGATAATGGTGAAAGCAAAAAACCCTCAGGTCTGATAGGGGGTCCGGACCCCCCGACCCTCCCCCTGGATCCACCACTGAGAAATATTGTACAAGTTGCCTAAAATGTGGACAAATAACAACCTTTTGTTGCATTTTGACCAAGCTAAGCAAAACGTTATGGTTTACATGTACCTAGCTTGAACATTTAAACGTATAAATCAAAGCTCTATTAGACTATTGGAAATCACAGGAATGCCCCCTTAAGAAATAGCACTATAGTTGTTACTGGATTCAATTGATCTAAATCTGGCAGATAATAACTCTTACCATGCTTCAAGGGAAATTGAAAATCGTTCGAGTTATCGGAAGTTCGAGCCAGTATCGAAGGTAAAGATTACCAAGAAAGGTAATACCAAGGGAAAACGAATTTGCATCGAGTTAGAGGAAGGTTCGAGTTTTCGAGTCCATTAATTCGCTGTTCTGAGCCAGCTGTTGCCCTATTTTTCTAGACGATGATTCAAAAACTGAACTGATCCGTTATGCGCGATCAACTGAGGTTGTATTATAATATATTTTTCAGGAGGCTTCCCTTACCCCGGCATCAGACACAGAGAACTTATGAGGCTGCTAAAAACGAGGATATAGGATGGAAAAACCAGATATATGCTCAGAAGAGATGTGAGTAACATTAATCTGCTGGGAGGTGGGGTAAGGAGGGAGCTTCCTCTCATGGTGAGGATTGAGCTTGTTGGTTGGTTGGTTGGTTGGTGGTTGGTTGTGCTTGGTTGGTTGCGTGGTTGCTTGGTTGCTTGCTGCTTGCTTGCTTGGTAGGTTGCTTGCTTGCTTGCTTGGTAGATTGCTTGCTTGCTTGCTTGCTTGCTTGCTTGCTGGCTGGCTGGCTGGCTGGCTGGTTTGCTTGCTTGCTTGCTTGCTGGCTGGCTGGCTGGCTGGCTGGCTGGCTGGCTGGCTGCTGGTGGCTGGCTGGTTTGCTTGCTTGCTTGCTTGCTTGCTGGCTGGCTGGCTTGCTTGTTTGCTTGCTTGCAGGATTTTTGGATCTGAGATGTTGGGAGGGGAGGAGGGAGTTTATCTCAAACGTTTACAATATATATGCCTAAAGTGCTTAATTATTATCTGTCGTTCAACACAGCTATCAATTGATGACACGTTGCTGGGCAGACAACCCTGATGCGCGGCCAACCTTCACCGAGCTGCGTCAAGATCTGGAGGACTGGATGCAAAGAGACACTCCTTATTTGGACCTGGACCTGGACCAGTTGAACGAAGATCGACCTTACTATGATGCGTCTGCAGTATCAGCGTCCAGCGGATCGTCTTGCGAGGAACATGCTTCAGAGAATCCTGACCCAAATGTTACCGCAGTTGATTTGGCTTGCGATAACAAGGATGATAAAGAATTTGAAATTACAAGCTTTTAGAACGCAAATAGAACTAGACAAAGTAAGGGCTGCTAGAAACATGCTCGAGCCTAAATACGTAACCTGCAGTTCCAGTGGTGGATCACATTCTATATTAAAGGGTTTTTACTGAAGCAAACTTTGATAGATGTCGCTCACGACACATTTGTTATACACGCTGGTACATTTTGTAATGGCCTCTGCAGTACAGTAACGTGAAATTACCTGTATTGAAAACTGAAAGGCTAAAAATAGAAAAGCGACAAGTCATGAATCGCATTTCTGTAGTTAACTAGTTTTCAGAAATAATGGTTTTATAAATACACAGTAACTTAAAAAGTTTTACAGGAGATAGATAATAAAATAAACACTCAAATAAACCCAAGTACAAGACAGTTGAAGTATACACTGAGTATACCTAAGCGTTTTCGAAATCTGCAAAAATGTCTCCCGTCTCGAGGGAAGGATGTAATGGAATTAGATACTGATACTGGACGGTTGCCTTAGCCGGTTGTTGCTAAATAAAAGACGAAAGAAGAAGAGCGTCTCGTCCTCTTGCAGCCGTAGAAGCACTGTTTATACACAAAGTCCATGCATAAATAAAGCGGAGAACTGTACTTCCCTGAGTAATGCCGACCTCTCAGGGTGAGTTTAACACTCAAAGAGAGTTTCATCGTAGCACGAGTCAACTTCGAGCCCGAGTCAAGCTCGAGTCACGAGTCAAGTTCGAATCAACATCAAATTTCTTTTATTTTTCTTCCTATATTGTAATTTGCATTTGTTTATTATTTATTGATTAATTTTTTTTTGTATCGTAATTTGTATTTTTTTCTAACCAGCCCTCGATCGACTGCGGATAATATGTTGTGAGTATAAAAGTAACTGATGGAAACTAGGGACAATCGATCGACGGCTGGTTAAAAAAAAAATACAAATTACAATAATATAGGAAAAAAACGAAATTTGATGTTGACTCGAACTTGACTCGCGACTCGAGCTTGACTCGGGCTCGAAGTTTACTCGTGCTACGACCAAACGCACAACATACAACAACAACGAGTTTATTTTTACTTAGAATTATTCAGGTCAGCCTGAAAAGAACCCAAGCAACGGCAAGGGGCCAATTCATACATTGTTTTTGACTATTGTTAGGGGGAGGGGTGGGTTTTTATTTAAAAATCCAGTATAGTGCGCGTATTCGCGGAGGAACGTTCAGTTTAATAGCAGAGGAAATCTGATAAAATAATATTGCTGCAGCAATAAAGAAAACTTTGTAAAATTCTGAAAGGGCTAACGGACAATACAAAGGCACCGGATCCTGGTGGATCTAATCAGCAAATTTAAGAATGAAAATACAACAAAGAAAGGCTGACTGTACGGTAGCAATAAAGAACAGTAAAACAGAGAATTGAGTGAAAAGGATAAACAAACTAAGACTTGTAATTGCATTTCAGGCACAGTTTTCTTTCCTTGTATCTGAACTGCAAAACTGGGTTCGGTTGTTCAAAGCATAGACTGCGAGTAGTCTCTATTTTTCGCTACTCACGGCGCGTGCCACTCGTAAATCGCGCATTCGCCTCACGGACTTTAGCGAAATATAGAGACTGCTCGCAGTCTATTCAAAGCACGATTAAGCTAATCAAGGATTAGCGTGAATATTGATCATTATATTTTTTGTCTTTCATACAGTTTCGACTTTGAGTAATCTCAAACTCTACATTACAAAACATTCATTAGTATTTTGAGATTACTCAAAGTCAAAACGGATGGGCAAAAAGTATAAACAGAAAATTAAGCCGCATTGAAAAGTTACAAAACTGAAATCACACTAATCCTGGATTAGCTAATCGTCCTTAACCGGCCCAGCTGAGTAGTTCTTGATGATCACTTTTCATTTCCTTTGTCTGCGAGCTGAAAGATGAAAAGAAAAACAATACGCGAGAGTATGAGACCCCTATGCCTGGCTATGCCATGCTGATGAGTCCTAACCAGGACGAAACAGCTGTCCATGGCTGCCACTGCCCGGGTGATATGGCTGTGCGCATGCGTAAGGTATTGGCCATACCGCGGGTCGGTGTTCGTGTGTGCCACTTGCTTCTTTGTTCTTCACGAGAGTATATCTTCTCCGTTACTGATTGTCATTAGTTATTCTTATATTAGTTCTGAGAATTTGATAATACATCATAACAAGAGAGGATTAGATCATCCTCTCTTGATCATGACTACTTCCCCTAGCTGATGATTGTCTTTATATTCTCTTCACCTGTCTCCCACGCAGCCCGTTATTTGTGTCGTCACGCAACGCTTCTGGATACACAAATAACGACCCAATAACGGCTGCGTAGGAGACTACCTGTTTGCTTGACAATGTATTGATATGAATTAGGATAAATCAGATGTCGTAGATGGGCCATGTTTGGTAAATTTGTCAAGATTTTTACTAAGAGACTTAGGATGATCTAAGAGAAAAAGGATTCCCCGTGTCCCATGATATTTTTTTTGAAATATATCAGAATAGTTTCGCGCCATGCTGTGCAAATTATTTTCATTTCCTTCAGATCGAGGCTCCGACATCAAGTTACTCGAACGGACCAATCAGGTAGCGCTATTAAAATAGCTCAGCTATGGACTGAAAATTAAAAAATAGAGCTCAAAAAATTATCACCGAATGAGACCCATGTATGGGTCATGGGTTCGAATCCCGTTGGAGCCTGAATTGTTTAATTCATCAGGTTCTTTTCAACTGCTTAAATATAACTGCGAAGCAGATCTCATTCTCCTTCGTTCATTCTCTTAAGTCGTGTTCACTTCATTCCACTTTACCAGCGGCGTGAAAACTTGAGGCGCGCAGTCTGGGTACGATATTACCGCTGCCCACTTTCGCAATAAGAACAACCTCGTCCCCAGGGCTATCTCCACTTTCAAGATAAAAGCGGAGATAGCTCTGGGGACGAGGTTGACAATAAGAGACTCGCTGCAGTAAAAGCCTTGGTATAATTTTGTACGGTTTATTTGTTTATATTTATTTATTTATTTAGTATTTCAGTGTTCATATTATTATTTATTATTGATCTCCTTTCTTTCTTATAATTAACTGAATAAGTGCGATTCTTATCTTGTCTCTTGTCCATTTTTCGATTCAAATTATTGATTTACAGAGGACAACTACAAAATGTACCAAGTAAGTAAGTAAGTAAGTAATTTATTTAACCACATGTCACAGATGAGTTCGAGACTCGTTTAAACGTGAACGTGCAAAATACAGAATAAGACATCTAATAAAATTGAAATATGCATTAAAATCGGCTAAGATAAACACGAATGATGAAATAGGCTAAATGAGAAATAAATAACTGACTAATTAGTATATAATAAATATTAAAGTGCACTAGAACTATTAACTTACATAACGTTGACACTCTTAAATAACGTGTATAACAAATGTGTGGAGAGCGAGATCTGTCGAAGTTTTCTTAAAAAACTCATTAATTACAGAATGTGATCCACTAGGACGTGTTTAGGCTCGAGCAGTTGTTTCTAGCAGACCTTGATTTAATGTCTATTTCTATTAACGTTCTAACAGTTTGTAATTTCAAATTCTTTATCATCCTTGTTATCGCAAACCAAATCAACTACGGTAATATTTGAGTCAGGACTCTCTGAAGCATGGTCCTCGCAGGAAGATCCGCTGGATGCTGATACTGCAGACGCATCATAGTAAGGTCGATCTTCGTCCAACTGGTCCAGGTCCAAATAAGGAGTGTCTCTTTGCATCCAGTCCTCCAGATCTTTACACAGCCCGGTGAAGGTTGGCCGCGCATCAGGGTTGTCTGCCCAGCAATGCGTCATCAATTGATAGCTGTGTTGAACGACAGATAATAATTGAGCACTTTAGGCATATTGTAAACGTTTGAGATAAACTCCATCCTCCCCTCCCAACATCTCAGATCCAAAAATCCTGCAAGCAAGCAAACAGCCAGCCAGCCAGCCAGCCAGCCAGCCAGCCAGAGCAAGCAAGCAAGCAAGCAAGCAAGCAAGCAAGCAAGCAAGCAAGCAAGCAAGCCAGCAAGCAAGCAAGCAAGCCAGCCAGCCAGCCAGCCAGCCAGCCAGCCAGCCAGCAAGCAAGCAAGCAAGCAAGCAGCCAGCAAGCAAGCAAGCAAGCAAGCAAGCAAGCAAGCAAGCAAGCAAGCAAGCAAGCAAGCAAGCAAGCAAGCAACCTACCAAGCAAGCAAGCAAGCAAGCAAGCAAGCAAGCAAGCAAGCAAGCAAGCAAGCAAGCAAGCAAGCAAGCAAGCAAGCAAGCAAGCAAGCAAGCCAGCAAGCAGCAAGCAGCCAGCCAGCAGCCAGCCAGCCAGCCAGCCAGCCAGCCAGCCAGCCAGCAAGCAAGCAAGCAAGCAAGCAAGCAAGCAAGCAAGCAAGCAAGCAAGCAAGCAAGCAAGCAAGCAAGCAAGCAAGCAAGCAAGCAAGCAAGCAAGCAAGCAAGCAAGCAAGCAGCAAGCAAGCAAGCAAGCAAGCAACCAAGCAAGCAACCAAGCAACCAACCAAGCAAGCAACCAAGCTCAATCCTCACGATGAGAGGAAGCTCCCTCCTTACCCCACCCCCCAGCACAGAAATGATACTCACATCTCTTCTGAGCACATATCTGGTTTTTCCATCCTATATCCTCTTTTTAGCAGCCTCATAAGTTCTCTGTTTCTGATGCCGGGGTAAGGGAAACCTCCTGAAAAAGACATTCATTCAACTTCAGTTGCTACCCTTTTGACCGTGAAAAACTGACGCTTCAGGTTTGATCATACCGCTTACTGTCTATAAAAATAGAAGAACTGGACAGAAAGCAAATTAATGCATTCTAAAATGACTAAAACTAAGTTATCTAGACTAATTATTTAGCGGATTTTAGCTTCAGTTGAATCACCATTTCTTTTAAGCGCAATCCAATTGAATAGAGCTTTCAAAGCTTGCTAAACCATAACGTCTTTGCTTAGTAAAAATACAATACTGAAAAGTGGTTCTATATATACTTATACAATTTTTCTGACAATGCTAATAAGTTTTGCATGAGGCTTAAAGCAATACAGTTATGAATAAATGCTGTATAATGCCCCCAAATACAAGAACCTATTTTGCCAAACTTAGAAAATTGTAGGTTCTTACACGCGGGTTTTTTACTGTATATTCTGATAGAAATTAGACACAAATTTCTGGAAGGAATAGAAAAACTTACCAAGAGTGGCAATCTCCCAGAGTAGGACGCCATATGACCACCTAAATACACAATGTTTACAATAAAACATTTTTATTACAAACTTCTTTGAATTTACTGAACTCTTAAGCTTATGAGACATCTTAGTTTCATTTCCTTTCTTTGTGAAAGTTTAGCTAAACACAAATTCAATTTCTGTCCTCGGGAAAAGAAAAGCGCGGAAAACATGTAACCGGTGCCAAGCGCGGGAAAACATGGAACCGGTGGGCCGGTGCCAAGCGCGGGAAAACATGTAACCGGTGCCAAGCGCGGGAAACATGTAACAATCTTTCCTAATATTAACTACCCTTGTTTCTTCAAGGATTTAGTAAAACCTCTTTGGTGCTTTTCCAAAAATTAGGAACCTATAATTTCACAGACGATTTCCTTCGATTTGACAGTGGAACGATATTAATTAGTCAGTAACACAAACTACTCGTAACAAATTTTCCAAGTTCTCACAACAGGAGTTGAAGCCATGGCCTTCCGCACATCAGTTGCACGTTCTGTACAAAGTAGGCTAATGCTTCACAGCGGGCAAACGCAAAAATCCGGCGCCACTTCCGGTTTTCGCTGCCTTGATTTTGCAAGAGATTGAAGCGTAATGGCGGCGTAATGGCCGCGAAGTTTGTAAGGAAACGTTATAGAACATGCAGTGGTAAACCAAAATACGAGCTGAGACACTTGGCGGATAACAATTATTACATTATCTATGCATACTCCGAGTATAAAGCTTAAGTTTTCAGTAAATTTCTTAAGTTTGAGCTTTAAAGTGACGAACAGTGGAGGACTTCGTAAATTTAGGACATTTTGCAGTGGGGTTTTGGCGGGAACTGTGACCGCTGTGGAGGCTAATGCAGTAGCGAGCCGTGACGTAAATCGCGGTGACCAGCGGTCGGTCCATGATTCAGGAATATTTTCACATACTTGCGTCTCCATATTGGCGTCGAACTAACTACATGCAAGTTTAATGTAAAACTTAATTCACTTACACATCAGTTTTATTGGTAAAAACACCGTCATTAATGGCTTCAGGAGACATCCACTTCACAGGAAGTTTATTGTGTTGACCTGTCGTGTGATACACGTCATTTCCCAGCGTGCTCCGCGCCAAGCCAAAATCAGCGACTTTGACAAGTTTGTTGTCGCAGACTAACACATTGCGGGCGGCGAGGTCTCGATGAACAATGCCTTTTCCTGACAAGTACTCCTAAGCATGTAAACAGGTTAATAGTTAGAGTGATTAAAGCCAACACAAGAAATATCGCCACTGGACTACAGTGGTGCTTACCATCTGCCCTAATAACCGGGTTGAGTGACTTTCGAATAATTTTACGCGTTTTTCCAAAATCAACCGACCAAAGAACTTCAAGTTACGTTGTCAACAAACACTGCGCGGCTGTTTTCAAAGAGGATTGGAAACAAGATAAATGTGCATATGGCACTGAAATTTCTGGCGTATCAGTTTCAAACCGGGAAAAGAAGTCGTGGAGATACGAGATTTCCGGAAAAAACATACCAAATAAAGAGAGAAAACAAGGAAAGGGCAATCACAGGGTATTGACGCTTGTCGTTAAGCTCCATCTGACTGATCGAACGGATAAAAAATCGGTAAATATAAATTGATGAATTTTACCATTCCCTTTGCTGTTTGCCACGAGAAGGACATCATATCCTTGGGCGTCAAGGAATCTTCTTCATCTCATTTGTTTTCCTTGTTCTACGGCGTTTAAGGGCTGAGCGCTCTCAATTCTTATGTCGATACTGCTGTCCGGCTTCGAGAAAGCGACGTTAACATCGCCAATGTCGTCAATAGCCAGCTCATACTGCTGGGAGAATCATTGACAAGGATACTAAGAAATTGGTTTATTAACTCAGCTGCGAAGGAGTCACTGCCATCATGCAAAGGGCTAAATTTTAATTGGTTTATTAGGTAGGTTTTTAATTGTTGTCGTAAAACCAAAACCAAAGCAATAGCAATGGCCAATCACAAGACACATTAATGTGCACAACAAAGTCACGATTGGTTTTGGATCTGCATCTGATTGGTTGAGAAGCGGCGCGCGAGATTTTTAAACCAATCATAGAACGTAGTACAGTAAAGCTAAAGTAATTCTGGATAACTTTCGCGACGCGCACTCAAATGAAAACTGTTTAAGGGTAATACCATGTGAAACATTTATTACTTACACTGCCTGGGTTATTCTGGTCCGGTGATCTTGGTGGAATAGGCGGGTTTTCTCGCAGGTTCATGTATGGCGCATTAGTGTCTTTTACCTGGAAATAAGCCAGAGATGATGACGTCACGGCGGCCAAACAATGAAATTTATCTCCTATAGGAAGTGAGTTCTTTTCTGATGCAAACATTAGCTATTGTTTGGGAAATATGGCCGCTGCGTCACTGATGCTCTATATTAAATAAGTAATCATACATTCGCATGTATAAACAGTCTTTCAAGTATCGCATTAACCCAGCTTTTTCTCGGCTCTCAAATGGAGATGGAACGCATGAAAAAACAATAACAGAAAAACAGCGAAAACAAAAATAAAAGCGAATGAGAAAAGAAGAAAAAGCGTCTGGAAATACTGATGGAAAATCCCCTCTCTGTCAGTTTCTCTGGGAATTTCTTGACACCCCCTATATCCTAAGTTCTCCACAATCTAAGAGCCTGGAACAGGCTCATTATATATATATATTCAGTTTCTTTCGAAATAATCATTTATTTTCGATCTGGTTTTGTATTTTCGAGCGTTTTAGAATTCAGCCTTCAGCAACTTTGTAGTCAGAGAGCAATTACTGGCTTCGGCATTTCTTCGGCACCCGAAGAGCTTCCGATTATAATTGTCCAGTCCAGAAAAGAGAACCAGCATTCTAAACTGTCACGTCAGTTTGGCGCTGTCATCCAGTCGAGTGGATCGTACGAGAAAGGTGGTTCATCAGTGAGGACGCTTAACTCCAATTTCTGCAGCACGAAGTGACTAAAAGTTGCCCTTAAAAACACTTCGTCCTGGTATACCATTTAACCCATGCTTGTTGATAAACGACTGGCTCAGTAATAATTCCCGCGCAAACATGCACGTAGGATATCTATAACTGTTACCTTTTTCCTTCGCTGTCGCAGATAAGAGAGCAAATCTCCTTTGGACGCAAACTCCACCGCGTGTGAACCAACCGCTTTCATCAGACTAATCTCTTCTAAGAAATCGTTCTTCTGATCAGGAGTGGCATTCTCTGAAAATTTAAAAGCATAAAAAATAAAAGCTGTCAGTGACATGGCCACGTAACAGGAACTAGCATAGCATGAAGCATTAGTCCATCGCAGGATAATACGTTGCGTTGCATTTCGTCAGGTTGTCCTGACAGTTCGCCGATACCCATTTATAATTATTATATTATATAAAGCTGCAAATTAATTATGGAATTTACCCAAATCATACACACTAGTCTGTTGTAACATACCTTGTAGCATCTTCACCGCTACAATTATTGTCGATTTTGCTTCCTTCTTGCCTTTTTTTGAACAGATAAACCATGTGCCATACACGAAGTGGTTTTTAAGATTCCTTTGCACACTTTTCCAAATGCCCCTTACCAGCTCTTCACATACAGTGACGTCATCGCTGTTCATTTCCCATTTATCATTCGTCTTATGTTTCCTTTGTTAATAAAAATAAAATAAGGCAGATCTTTAACATTCGTAAACAATAATTACAAATATTTTGAGAACTGAAAGAATAATGAAAAACCTTCTATTTTTCCGTTTCCTCCAAACGTAACAAGGAACAGCTAACCCAATGACCAGTGCCGTCACACCACTCACAGCTATCACCACGATCAGTAACGTAGAAACCTTGTTCGCATCCGTGCTGCTAGGTGCACTGGTGCCAGGAGCTATTGGTGGACTGGCACTAGTACCAGGAGCTATTGGTGGACTGGCACTAGTACCAGGAGCTCTTGGTGAACTGGCACTAGTACCAGGAGCTCTCGGTAGACTGGTGTTATTTTGGGACCCGGTTGTATCCGTTATCGTTGAGCCTGCGATACTCGGTCTTGTAGACGCAATTGTCGAGCCTGCAGTACTCGTTCTTGTGTACACGGTTGAAGGCGAGGGCTGGAGTAGCCGCGTTGGTGAAGCTGTTGTTGTGTCGTGTGATTGGACGACAGGCGCTAAATTAAACAAATAGAAATTGATTTTGATGAAAGACCATGAGAGGCTTTTTTCTTCCAAAACGTTGTCTCAACCTCGTTCCGGGGTATCGGGAAGAAGAGAGACCCTGAGAACGAGGTTGACGTTGTTCAACCATAATCTTATACAATCTGATCACTGGAAGGTCGGCCCCGGGTTGGAAGTCGTTGTAGAGAGGTTTAGTTTTCCTTTTTGAAAATTTTCCTTTATTTTAGTTTCCCTTTATTTTGTGTATCCTTTATTCCTTTATTTTGTGTATCCTTCGTTTTCTTCTTTTACCTATTAAAATTATTAAATTGTTATAAAATAAATCTGCCTACTCAAAGTGGTGTTCCGCCGGCAGTAGATTTTGGTAGCGGTGAATACATTTCCAATCCACTTGGCATCTGACGCTATGAAAGGATCTTCAAAATTATCGCCACCAACAAAGGGAATTGGCCACGAGGAGTCGTCATAACTAGGAAGAAACCAGTCCTCGTGGTACAGGCTTGTACATCTCCACCACTCGTCGGTCCTAACACCGTTGCTGGACGAAGCGATAAAGAATACATCTTCAGCAAAACCGTCTTCTACCTGTACTGCTTGAAGTTTGTGCTGATCTCTGATGAGCGTCAGTTTACGAGCTGCTTTAGCTATGAAAACTCCATCAAGATAGAGACTGATAATGTGGGTTGATTTGTAGCCGAGTATGGATATCAAAGCTAAGAAGAGAATTATTTATTGTTTATAATATGTTGAAATATGTTGAAAAGATCTTGCCAAGAAATGGCTAGTTAAACTCTCACAGCGCTTCTCGCCAATTCAGGTTGCACGGAATGACGTCATGATTATGCGGCCAGGTTGCTGAGTAGTCTTCAAAATGGCGGCGGTCGTAGTCGAATTTTTTGACACTTTGAAGGCAATTTCGTGACGTTATGAGGCTCTTTGGAACTTTAAACTACGGTCAGTAATTAATCTTCATATTTACTTTTTAATGGTAGTGAGAAAAAAATGCGCTTTCTGGAGTGACCTTCTCCTTTAACGGTATCAGTCTCGTTGGTCTCGCCATGGTTATTTTGGCTCAAAATACGAACCATGGTTCGACCAAACTCGCCTGCCTGTCGCTGAAGCGTACCAAAATTACCGATAGGTAATAGAAATTAAAACATAGCGATGAAAAATTTCTAGAATAAGAGGTGAGGACTCGAATCAGGTCTTTTTATTGAAAGTTTTGAGTGGAATGACAAACTGGAATGAGACAATGAAGATATGAAAACGGCATTGTTAAGAAGTCGAAGGGGAAATTGATGAGTTGACAAAGCAAGATGCAGGGGCCGAACAGTGATACTTACTGCTATTACTAGCTTTCTCTTGCTCACTAAAGCGACGTCTACAGATGAATCTGGTTGCTCCATAATTTGCTGGACTAATCCAATGAACACTTGGAAGAATTCCGAACACTCCAAGCGAAGCACTGTTATCATTTCTAATGTGAGCGAATGACCATGTATCGTCGGTGTAATTGGTTCTCTCCCATCCATCTTCGAAACTGCTGTTGACCTCTTTGCATTTCCAGCTTCTATCTGTGACCACTTGGTTACTGAACGCGCCAAGGAATCCACCGATGCCACCTGGGCTGTTGGTAACGGACACAGCAATGAGTTTCGTTTTGCTAGAGAAGGAAAACCATCTTGCGGCATTCCAGGAGCCGCCGTTTTGGCCGACAAGATCTCCGTCTGCGAATACCATGAGCTGGTCGTCACCAGTTAAAACGCCAACAAAATCTGTACAAAATAAAACAGAAAAAAAGAAGCAAAATTTCGGATAATTTCGTGTCCAAGGCTTGGCATTTGAATGGCTGTTTGCTCACGGTGAAGCTTTTCACTCACTTGTAAAACATTTTAATCCAAAACCGGTTAGCATACTGATTGATAATCAAAAGTGGCAAATGCTTGGTTTTGAAGCCTTTTTACAAGCCTAGGTCAGTAAGCCCGGCGGTTAACTACAGTTTCCATAGCATGAAACGGCTAAGGAGCATTGCTGCTCTCCTTGGAAAGAATGCTAGTCCATCGCAAGTAACTCCTCCAGCATTTTCGTCAGGGTGGTGGAGAGAGACACTCTGAGAGTAAAGAGTCTTGTCCTGGAACACAATGACAGTGGTCCCTGGACCGCTCGAAGGCGGAGTCCAATTAACGCGCTCACCACATGCTTGATGCACTCAAAACTCGCAACTCAAAACTGAGTGCGGCGGAGTAGCTTATATATCATACATACATGCAAGAATGGCAAGATATTAAACAACTTCAGTGTGATGCGATAGTGGATGAGGCGGCAGGCCGAATAAACTATCACTCATATAAATTGAGAGCGAATAATCTAATTGTTTTAATAAAAACCATAATAAAACGAGACTCATGCGTCACTAAGAAACTGAACTCCGAAACGAGAAGAAGAAGAAAGAGAAGAAACCGCCATTTTGTAGACGACAATGTGCATTCAGTAGTATACGAGTAACGCCCGTTTAGTTAAAAAAGGGACTGGGCACTAGTTTACAGTATTGTTCAAATTACGTCATATTAAAAAATTAATCCCATCACCAGAAAGATCGCATGAAAATGAGTAAGTTCACCAAGTTTGGTTATGTTACATTACTTAGTAAGCAGGCTGTGAGCTGTCAAAGGTCGCCCAAATTCCATACAAACGTCTCTAATTTAGAGATGGCGTCCCCCAAATCCATAGTCTCTAATTTTTCTGATTTTTGAAAGCCTTCTACATGGTTGCAGTCTAACGAAACAACCTCAAACTTGGTAAACTGACTAATTTTAATGTGATCTTTCTTGTGACGGCTCCAATTTTTAATTGAATTTAAATTTAAAAACTCGTCCCCAGTCTCCATTTGAACTTCGGAACGGGCAATTAGATTGCCGCATTTGCATTATACTAGAAGATTTAATTTTTACTAAATATATGTATATGTTCGTTAACTTTATTTACCTTTTGTAGTTGTTTGGTATGAGATATTGAACTGTGTAAACAGCCATAAGACACTGAGGAAGACTGGGAACATCTCGTTTTCAGTGCCCGGATGTCGATGTTATTAGCTGAAACTAGAATACGGTAGATAGTAAAGTCCAGGGGCACCCAACGAACATTTTTTGTAAACTGCATTATTTTACCCAGATAAATGAAAATAAATGATATAAAAGCATTTCCAGGTGTTCTTCTCCGTTGCTGGGGAAAATATATCTGTTCCTCTTTGCCAGCATGACACACGGGGAAATTCCCAGCCAGCTGGATAAAAATTGTCTGTTTCCCAGCCAACAATAATAATAATATTAAAATAATAATAAGTAACCAAAAGGGACATGGGAACTAATTAAACATCGATGGAAAACCTTTCGAATATTGTTTTGTAATAATGTACTGCCGTCTCAAACAGTTTGAATATTCGGGAAATTTTATATTCCCTTTTCTCAGGAAATAATGACCCGGTGTAATCATTACTATTTCCCAGCCTAAAAAATAGACCGAAATATTTTGCCAGCCAGCAAGAATTCGGCTGGGGAACAGATAAAGTGAGGAACAGATTCCTTGGGTGCCCCAGAAAGTCGTTTGATTATGTGGATGTGTTTCTGTTCATCAATACATTTATACGTAAAATCTTTATTGTAATAAATGTAAATACAAAAACAACTGGTTTCCAAATAATCACAGTCGATCGATGGAGCCTTTTGTAGTTTTTGTCGTTTAACTTGCCGAAATGCGCGCACCAAATTTCTCTGAAAGCTATTTCGCGGAACTCCTCGAATTGCGAGCGAGCAATCTTAATCATTTGCAGAACCGTCGGGCTCGGGACACGCATTTGTGGAAAACTGATGTGTTTCTGTCGACCGTGAAATTCGAAAAATAGTCTGTTCTGCCAACCGCGTATTAACAAAAAAAAAATGAATATATAATTCTCCAAAATGTTGAAGCCTTATGAGCTACGTAGGCATTTCGAGGATGAGATAAAAGAGAGATAATGAAATAAAGAGAAGCCTTTTTAAAATAGCAAGTAAAGTGCATAGAAACAAAAATATCAATGTATCACCACACAGCTGCTACATTTCTTGTAATGAATAATATCTAGAAAACAATTGAATTCGTAAAATAAAACTATCTTTTTACCTGAGTTTGCGAGTCTATTAGTTTAGATGATATCTTCCAGCCCAGCCCGCCACGTACTATAGTTCGTTCGTACAAGAATAACTGAAACTAAAGGTGTTTATCGTCGATCTCCCATTATGTTTAGAAAGTTCCGCTTTTGTTAATGGATCATGGCTATGTACTTTAATATTAATTGATGACGACTGTGTGATCCGAACGGGAAAATATTTAGCCCGAGGTCATACATGAACAACCATGAACGAGAGCCAAAAATTGAATCCTGACGTCCGGCCCGAACTTACTCTGTCAGTGAGTCAGTTTATATGAGTAGCTATGAGTTAGTTCATACCACATTTCTTTAGCTTTATTTGCATTGGCTGTAAACAGAAGCTTATCACCTAGGTGATAAGCTTCTGCTGTAAAGTTGCGAAAATTTCTTGTGGTAAAAGCATAAGGAATGTATGCGTGGGGGCTGTAGCCTCTTCTGGCACGACCCGACAATCATGGTCCAGCCCTACACATGTCAGCCCGCGTAATGGTTTTCTATGGGATTGCGTCAGCAGGGCCGGACCGGCATGATAAACAAAGTTGCTAATGGCAACGTAGTTCGAGCAACTTTATTCATTGGTCAGTGACATATTATTAACAGCTAAGTTTAAACCAAGTATATTTCTGGCTCTTCCCTAGCCGCAGGGTCACATTAAATATATTTGACGTAGAGCCCTAATGACATTTCGAATTCAATAATTCATCAAGTTGACGCAGTCAGTATTTTTTTGAGGAATTATTAAGAAAACATAGAACATGACGCAGCAAATGGAAGCGTAAATTTACAATAATTAAAAACAGGGGAAGTCTGTTTGTTTACCATCAAATATATTCAGTTTATATTCTGTTGGTTATGGTCAATTAGTTGTGATAAACTAGCAAAATCCATTTCCGATGAACGAAAAATTAAACTGGGCATTTTGTAAAACGTTATCTCAGAATCGTCATCAGCTAGAATAGATTTTTATATGCAAGTATTGTCGAGTTCTTTATATGCATACTACATACAGATAATGAGAAATATATTATTCAGTCAGTGACAATGAAATGGAGAAATGATATAATTTACGAAACCACGATTTCAACATTCACTGAAGATTCAGTACAACAAGATTCGAGAAGCAAAAAAAAAAAAGTAAAAAAAAATAAAAAAAAAATAAAAAAATAAATAAATAAAAAATAAATAAATAATAATAATAATAAAAAAATAATAAAAAAATAAAAAAATAAAAAATAATAAATAAATAAAAAAGATTCGAGAAGCATTCTATCAGCTCATTCTATCAAATATCTCGGACCGCACATACTATAGACTCAGAGATGATGACAGGGAGAATTATACCTAGTATAACTTATTTTTAACTGATAATATTAAGACTATAGACTTGCAAACTTGCAAGTTATGCTGTGAAAGACTTTTCACTATGAATTTATATCTAATTTTACTGCATTTTACGATTATTATATATATATAATATTATAATCCATCAAAATTTTTTCTCGCGCGCGATTGGTCTAAACACGTCACGTGACGCAGCCAAAACTGGGGAATATCCGGGTGATATTCCCCAAGTGATATTCCCCAGTTTTGAAAATTTGCGTTTCACGTTCGCAGGTTCAGTTTTCGTCTCAAATAAATTGCTAAATGAAATAAAACTGACTGTTTTGAACAGACTAGAATATTTTTGAACGCCAACAGAATTATGTTGATGTTTAACAGCTTGGCCGACCGAGATCTTCCACGGCAAACAGAGCGGACTTGTGAAAAAATATTTGAAGGATAATAACTCCAATAGCCTCCATTTGGCTTCAAAAATATGCTCGGATATTTGTCCTTGGACATTATCTGTTCCTCGAAGCTCACAGTTTTCCTCGAGCTTCGCTCTCGGAAAACTGTTCGCTTCTCGGAACAGATAATGTCAAGGACAAATATCCGAGCATATTTTTGAAGCCAAATGGAGGCTATTGTTTATTTATAGGCGATGGTAATTGTCCATCTCTAAAAAACCCAGAATAATTATTTTGGATAGTTTGTGGGAAAAATGTAGACCTACTGAGAGAGAGAGCCTGACCTCAGAGAGGACATGAATTCAGCTCGATGACACAATATATTAACGCAACAAACAGTTGATATTATAATTAATTAACATTTATTTTACACGACTAAATACAGGTGAGAGGGAACTAATCAGCGCGGAATCAGAATGTTGTCGGTCCCCCGGAGGGGGGGGGGGGGTGGTACTCCCTATAATGGACTATACGGGGAGGCTCCGCCCGAAAGGTAGCCTGGGGAGGAAAGATTGCGTGACGAGCCCAAAGAGCGTCTGCGTAGGAGGCTACCCGAAAGGGGTCCTTTTTTAGGCTCGAGGTATGTGAAAGGGTAGGGATTTCACGAGTTGAAGTATATGAAAGGGTAGGGATTTCACGAGTAAATGATATTATTGTTTGGTTAACATCTCTACTGGTAATGCTTGATGATTTCTGGTGATATATATTGTTCATTAAGTTCATTACAAGGGTATAGAAAAGGGATGCAGTGCTTCTACTGTAGGTATGTGAAAGGAGTACCATTTTCATAATTTATATCAGGAAGGTATATGAAAGGGGTACCTTTTCTGTGGAAGGTATATGAAAAGGGTACCATTTTCTATGGAAGGTATATGAAAGGGGTACCTTTTCTGTGAAAAATGGTATATGAAAGGGTAAGGGGTTGGACCTCTGGGCGGAGCCTCCCCGTATAAAACTTTTTTGAGCACCCCTTTTGAGCACTCCTAGTCGGCTTCATGCAAAGGAAACGGGGATAAGCTCTGGCAGTGTGGGCCAGTTTGGCCCGAGTGCAGCTTAACCTCGCTCCCGTTCAATGCGCCATTAACAGAGATTTTCTGCAGTTTGTAAACGCAAACAATGGCGTTTACACCGCCGTCAATCACAGTTAAGACGCGAAACCGATTATAGAGTTGACCCGAGAGCTCTGTGTTTGATTTTAAGATGCTTTATCCGTTTTTGAACTATAAACATGGGTATTTTCTCGTCGACTGATTAATATGTGCCCATCAATTCAGTAAAATTTTGGGTAGCCACAGGTTAGAGTAAAAATTATTTCTAATATTCAGTTAGAAACTTTAATTTCCGAGATGTAAATAAATTTTAAAAGTTGCAAAACGTCAACACTGATCCATTTCCTTATTTGGAATATCAGAAAGAGATAGTACAGCGGCGCCCACCGAGTGTGGGGCCAGCAGCCCAGCAGAAATACTTCATGTTACATGTAAGGGAAGTATAGTGTCCGCCGGTCAAGCATACACTGAAATCGTGAACGATAAACTGATACTGGTTACAATATCACTGAAGAAAACGGAGCATGGCTGAAATATTTTCGGAGAAAGTAATTACTATAATCAAGTTCTGAGCCAAATATAAAAGGGCATTTGATCAAACACAGATTATAAAACTACATGTAATTTAAAAATTATACCTAACACAAAAATTGTAATTTAGACTGAAGATTGCTGAGACTTAATTAAAAAAGGCAAGCAATTTCCCACTAAGAAAGGCACCCATTATCAAAAGAAACATCTTACTCAAATCTAATTATTTAGATTTTTAACATCTAAAATTGCTTCAACGAAAGAGGTAAATGTTTTATCCTGTTCTTTGTTTTAAAGCCAAGTAAATAATCAAGAACTTTAATCATAAAATCGGCTCAACAAGCTAAGGCCATCCTCATAAAATGTTTTGTTTCCCATCGCCCTCTCTCTCGTGAAAGTGGGTCGGTCGGTACAAAAAAAAAAAAAAAAGCCGAGAAACGAAATATCGACAAATTATACATAAATAATTCCAAGCGAGCCTTGATTATATCTTCCCCGTGACCACCATTTTGCAACGAGCCGATATCACTCTGAAAAGTGTTCGAAGACGTCATTACTGGGCTGATTTAGATGTCAGAGTGACTTTGAGATGTAAACAAAGCATATTAAATTTGGAAACACCCGAGAAAAGGGCGCAGGCAATGAATCAGAAACTTTTTTTTTACTTTTTGAAAAAATTGGGTCGGTCGGGCGATGGGAAACAAAGCATTTTATGGGGATGGCCTAATCCAGAGGATAATATTAAAATCGTTTAATCTTTTCCTATCGCCACCTTAGTTCAAACATCAAAAAAGGAATGAAGTTGAACCATTGTTGAAGACTTTTCACTAACAAATAATTTAATTTCCGACTGCAATAACTAAGTGTAAAATGAAATCCTCTAAGTTACAATTAACAGTTATAAGTTGCGAAATTACGTTGGAAAGTGTAAACAGGACAGAGAAAAGTTCATCAATGATCTCAAATGAATGGATATAAAACCTCGGACATGAACCTCGGCAAAACACTTTTTCCATTGAAGACCTTGCCTGACGTTGAAAATACACTGACATTTTAAGGTGCGTTCAGTTACTGGATTGAGTAGTTACCATTTTTTTTAAACGTCTAAATTCGATCTAACTGTAATCTGAATTATCTAGTTTTGTTCTTAAAGGTGTCTATGCAATTTATTTTAATGTGTGTTATTAACACATTAATCATTATTTTATTCAAGTAGATTTTCAAGAGTTCAAGATGGTAGACACCAAGAGACAGGCTGTATTTCTCGTTCTGTTCGCTCTGTGTACGTTGATGGCGAGTAAAGTGGCATTTGGGCACTTTAGTCTTGGACGAGAAGTCGGCGGCAAACAGGCTGTGAGACAAGGCCCTATAAACCCACTGCGAAACTTGGATAGAGAGGCGTATCTCAGAAAAAACCAACAGTGGACAGGTATTGTGAAATTGAAAAGATTCTGGGGGCAATTTTTAGTGTGGGGAGGGGAGGAGATTGGACAGGGGGGCGGGGACCCGGGAGTGAAAGGGAACGGGAAGTCTACGGGAGGTGGGGGGGGGGGGGGGAAGGACGTGGAGCGGGATTCTCAAGGTGGCGGGAACCGAGAATAGGATTTATTTCGCAACATTGCATAATATTTTTCAATAGAAAAAACACAAAAAGGCGGGAAACACAACAGAAGGGGGGGGGGGGGGGGGGGGGTGAAGAGGGAGGGAGGGGGGGTGGGACCGGGAGTACAAGGTACTGGAAGCGGAAAGTTCAGACCCCCTACCACGAGGCGTAAAAATGGACGTCAACTACCCTTGAATTGCCAAACTTCATCTTTTAATTCGTTCAAATTTCGACATGTTCGATGGCGCTGATTTCTAAAATCTGGAAAGAGCAATTGTTTAATCGAAACTTCTAGTTATTAAACGCCAGGTCATGTAGATATCTATAAAATATCAGCCTGGGGGTGGGTGGGGCATGTTGTTATAAAATAAAAAGAAATTATTCAGCGGAAAGTCCACTTAATAAATTGTTTATTATTACGACATTATTATTTTCTAAAATCTGGGCTTTTAACAGTATTTTCTGTAGTACGCGCGTCAGGGGTTCATGAAAAGTGTAATGCGGTCTCATATTTGCACTCGTTTTTTAGTGCGCATTCACACCAATGCTATGTCGTAGCAGCCTGGTCTGGAAGGGGCCTGGAAGATTCACAATTGCAGATTAAGAAACCTAATTTATTTAAAAAAAGGAAAAAGATAAAACTTTCCACAAGCACATCGGTTCATAAATTCGGTTGGAAAAGACAAGCGCGAGAAAGCGATGTAATCGAGTTACCTAAGTCTCTCATAATCTGTGTTGGGGAGTTTAGTTTAGTTTGGAGAATTAAAAAAAAAAAATAGTCGCGCACCTGTATGGGATGGAGTTATTATTTTAAGATGTCAGCGAACCATTCCTTTAATACAAAAGTTCTAGCCAGACTCCAATCTAATCTGCGTAGGCGCGCTGGATATCGGCGCGAGTTAGAAGGGCGCGCGCGAAATGGAGGGAAATAGAGAAAGAACAAGAGCCCCTTCGTTCCCTCCTTCCTCGCGCGTGTAATATCTCGCGCGTGTAATATCTCGCGTGTGCTCTTCATCACTCCAGTGCCTGCTACGCAGGCTATCCTCAGTCAGGAGCGATGTAGTCTCCTACGCAGCCGTTATTTGTGTCGTCGCGCAACGCTTCTGGGGTTATTTGTGTCGTCACGCAACGCTTCTGGGGAGAAGCAGCGTTGCGTGACGACACAAATAACCTCAGAAGCGTTGCGTGACGACACAAATAACGGCTGCGTAGGAGACTAGGAGCGATGTAGAACAATTTAATTTTCTTTTCTCTGCTGGTGTAGGCGAACAAACATCCAGCGCATACAAACAAGGAGGAGATAAAAGTGACGAATAGTCCCGGATGACTTGAAACTGCGGAGATGTTCCTTCCGATTGGCTGTGTTAATTATTTTAATCTATTACTCAATAGACATGCATTTACTGCTTAATTAATGCCATTCTTATCCACCAATCGCTTTATGTAGTATAATGAAATAAGTGAAGTGTTTAAGATTGTAGCCCGTTTGCCTTGAACTAGATGTGAGAAGAATGAATATTGAATTGCAATAAAGATTTTAAATGCTTGATGAGTGTCAGTTGGTAAATATTTCGGGGTCGCGTTTATTCTTTTTTTTCTAACCTATTCTCATTAAATGGAGTCTTTTTTTAAATGCATTATGTAGTGTGGACAGGTGCAAACGTATGAGGCTGCAGTGGAATCATGGGATTGCTGTGTCACGTGATTTAGGAGCACACGCTCTCGAGCGAGGAGAGATCGACCTTCGTCATGGGCCGCATGAGTCTTGCCACATTTCTCCTTAGTCCTCAGCTCAAGCTTAGTCACAGCAGTTTAGAGTTTCTAGTATAACAGAGCTAATCCCTAATCCTCATCCATTTACAAGCGGGGGGGGGGGGGGGGGGGGTTAGGGGGTTGGGGAGGTGGTGCTATACCAGCAAACCGAAACAAATTAACCAATGACGTGGCCTCACTCCCAGGACGTGACCTCACTCCGGGACGTGGCCTCATTCCCAGGACGTGGCCTCATTCCAGGACGTGGCCTCACTCCAGGACGTGACCTCACTCCCAGGACGTGGCCTCACTCCCAGGACGTGGCATCACTTCCAGGACGTGGCCTCACTCCCAGGATGTGGCCTCACTCCCAGGACGTGGCCTCACTCTCAGGACGTGACCTCACTCCCAGGACGTGGCCTCACTCCCAGGACGTGGCCTCACTCCCAGTACGTGGCATCACTCCCAGTACGTGACCTCACTCCCAGGACGTGGCCTCACTCCCAGGACGTGACCTCACTTCCAAGACGTGTCCTCACTCCAGAATTCTTCCGCAAACACCTGTTTTGAACTCGGTTGCCAGCATAAATTAAGATAATCACAAGGCACTCGTGTTACGATTATAACTGGTGTCAGTTTATCTGTCTTGTGCCTATTATATATTATTAATAAGAAAAGACTTTCTAACCTGACTTTAGCGGACAATTTTTTGCTGTCAAAATGCCAAACAAATATGGAATTACAATTAAAATAATAATATTCTGCTTGCCTGATATAGTAGCTGCTCAGTTTGTTGCCATCAATGTATAGCATGCCTTTTGCGTGGACAACAATTATGGTTTAATTTCGAAGACCGGTAAACTACATGATATGAACCCACGGTGAAGAATGCAAATGGATTACAAAGACATGGAATGCAAATGCGAAGAAGCCATTAGTAAGCAGCGCCGCTGGCTCACGCAATTAAGGTTGGCTAGAAATCATTTGCAGTTTTGAAAAACAAAGTGTGTTGCAACATAATAATCCATAATAATCATTTACTTAGAGTTCATTTAGTTTATATCAGCCCATAAATCCGATCCATCACATTTTTAAGTGAATAAGTAGCAAAGGACCGCGGACCGACGCGGCAATGGTTGATTATGAATATTGAATTTAAAACTGCTTACCATGAAACAGTCGTCACTAAATTTGAAAAATTTAATGACACATAAACTTCATAAAATGCAAAATTCACACGTCACCGCCGATCACTTTGCTTTCATTTTAATATAAAAACAACAGACCTATAAACCTCAAATGAAAACAGACGTCTGTGCATCCTGAGTTGAACCATTCTCAGAGCAAAAGAGTATTGTTCACATTTGTGTGTAACTGAGTGACGGACTCAGGTGAAAGCATTTGATGGTAAGTCAGGCTGCCAAACTTTAAAACATATCAGTTCGTCTGGCCCAGTTGCGGAGCTAATTCGAGTGTTTTATTCAGGTAAATGAAATGACCAACAGAGTTGACAATCAGTCGACTGATATCCTGTACTGTAGGTTTAGGTACCAAAACTCGACGGTTGTTTCTCAGTAATGCTTCTAGCATAAACGTTTCCACAGTTCAAGGTCAGCTTGCATATCATTCTTTGATACGGGAAGCGAAATACTCTGTACTTGCATAGGACTACACTACATGAAATAAATCGCTTGGGTCTTATTCGTTGCCGGATCTATTGTTTTAGAAACGAAAAGAAGCACATAGCTCTAGCCCTAAGGCCAGTATATACTGCTAGTTGAATTTAGGTTTGATACATCTGCCCTTTTGCCGTACTGCCGGCCTTGCAATCAGTTTGGTGTTCGAAACACTTTGTTTACTGAGTTGGAAAAGGAATCGAAGGATCACGAAATTAAAGCAATTTGAAGAAATACATGTACTCAAATTACGATTTTCAATACTAAAATTATATCTCAGTAGGATATTAACGAGTCTTATCTTCGCTGTTTTGTGGTGATTTACAGATAAACGTGCGTCTAGCTGCACGCCGAAATTCAAAGCTGCACAATTATCAGTTACAGACATTTAGGGAGCCATTCAGGGTCGCTCAATTAATAAAATAATGATGGTTTCGCGCGTTCGCTGCTCGTAAAAATGCATTGAGGTTAAATTTGTCGACAAAAGGCCAAAACTGACAAGGTGTGTTGATTATTTATTTCGATCTCACATTTTCAAAAATGTAAGATCGAAATAAATAATCAACTAAAATTACATTGAAAAACTGCAACTTTTAATTTAGAGAGGACCAAATCTATTTGTGCCTGTCGCGGTTTCGTAGCACAAACATATGTCTATACATTTTTCCAACCTACGTCCTTTTCCCATTGCGAAACGTTTCTAAAGAATCTCTTCATATTGGCATTCAAGTTATGTTCGGGAGTCAACTTCGAATAAAATAACATGAAAATGATATAGAAAAATCGTGACTCAAGGATGGCAAGGTTTCAAAACATTGCTCACAGGAATATACTGGTATAATTTTAATATTTTAAAGAAATATTACGTTAGCCAAACTATCAAACCATTTCTGAGGTTTTTTAGAAAATTAATTCGCGATGATGTTGAAGTGATTTAGTTTGACCAACACGTTCCAGTCTGTAAGATGTAGTCATGATATATATTTTGGCTTTGTGTTTTGAAACCCTACAGTATACGTGTGATATCGCATCAGTAATTAACACCTGGCTGTGACTCCTAATGTTTTTAATTTAGCATTTCTTGCACTGAAAAACGGAACTGTCATTTGTTGATCTTAGAAGTGTTTTCTGTTACCTATAGCTACTTGGAGTGTCAAAAGAACATCCAAACGACGAACACCGTTTCTATGTGCTGGAGTAAAATCGCATGCGTGAAGCAGAAACCATGACACAATGGAATTGCACTCTACGTGCAGAATAAAACATAAATAACACTGACTATCCATGTTATAAATATTAACGAAATAAATTACCCATGTCAGTTTGAATACACTTCCTGCCAAGTTAGTCAACATACAATCACAAACAGCTGACAAAGCAAAGGATGCTCGGCACGTAAGGCAAAAATGTTGCGAAATGCCACAGGTATATTATTGTTATTGTTTCAAAGTTTGTCAACCCAACACTGTTCATTTGGACAGATCTGGCGGTGAAACACCGACATGTTGAACCTGAGGCGCACTTCAAGCGAGAGAAAAATAGCAAAAATAGCAATGCCACTATTTTATTGATGCATGGTTTTGCAACCAATCCCTAGAGATTTAAATGACAAAGACATGGCGGCCATGTTGGCCGGAAACAAACAATAGAAGCTATATTTTGCAAACGTCCACCAATGGCGGCGATGGCGTCACTGCACGAATGGGAATCCGACTGCAAGTAAAATTATTTCGGTAAAGTTTGATTTCTGTAAGGTCTGCATCACATATTTCTCAGCTACGAACTTACGCTGTTTTGTGTTTTGAACTGTTTTGTTTCGAACAAATATACTTACTGAATTGATGAATAAAAATAAAAAATAATTAATACACCACGCGGTGCTAACTGTTTATGTAGTCATCACGTATTTCGTTGGTTAATTTATGCAATAAATTACTGGGATGCTGGAAATATGCGAGAATAGTTTTGTATAAATTACGAGTAAAAGGTGCGTTATTTGAAGTCTTTTTGAGTACTCTTTCATGCAAGCAATTTGTTATGCCAATTTTGGTCAGCCAGAGCTATTGGCCAATCACAACCACCTTAAGATCTTAATTGACCAATCACAGCCATCGTAAAATCTTAGTTATTTTATTATACATATAGAAAAAATATATACTATCATAAGCGGTTTTGTACTCAATGTCATAACAAGGCTGCACGGAAAGATGAACCTAATACACGATGCAATATTGAAATGAACTTTTCCCTATTTTTCAGAATTTTGTAATTGAGGAAACTTCTCCGGTATAGTTAGACAATCCGTGAGCTTCGGCAGACCGTCATTTTCACATCTTCAGAGATTTCGGAAACAGCTTATGTGGATTTCCTAAAATAGCTAAAATGGAAATGGAAAAAGAAACACTAACCCATTGCCAGAAAATGGGGAAGACAGCGATCAGAATGACGAAGAAGAGCCGCAAAAATTGATCAAGGACTTTGGATCGTACACAACCTTACATGGCCTTCACTTCCTGTGTGACTCAAACTTACGTGTGCGTCGCATCTTGTGGTTGTTATTAATGCTCGTTAGTTTAGTCATTCTCAGTATTCAAATCAAGGAAAACTACGCGAAAACTACAGCGACACGATAGCATGGTGACAAAGGACGTGGAATATTCCAGAAGGCTGCAATTCCCAGCTATCAGCATCTGCAACCAAAACATGCTTAGAAGAAGCAAGATATTCGGCACGGATGCCCAGTTGTACTTGGACGATATTGATTTCTTAAAGCCGGCACCGTCGCGTAAGTCTAACGCTTCGTTCGATATAGAGAAGACTGCGAGAGAGGCTGGGACATAACCTGACGACCATGATGAAGCTTTGCCGATGGAGAGGACAAAAATGTGGAGCGGAAAATTTTACGACCTTTGTATCTTTTTATGTAAGTGTTTATTTTATGTTTATTTCTCAATATCAATAATCCAAAGACTGGTAGACTTAATATTGAGCACTGGAAGTCTCAGAAGCCGTATAAGGCTTATCGACGAAGTGGACACTGGGATGTTCAAGCAAAAATTCACTCGCTATTGTTGCAAAGATAATTAGTTTGCTAAAAAAGATATGTGAAAGAAGAGTCTCTCTCGCAATTGTCTTCAAGGTAAAAACCGTATCTGTTTCGTGATGGTCCTTATCCCCGAGAAATGAAAACAAAGCCAGGAATTTTAAATTGCCACCATTTTGACGCCGGGACGTTTCTATGGAAATGACGCGCACGCGCACTCATTTTGCCGCTGTGCCTATATACATGTATAAGACAAATGCACATGCGAAGTACGGACAACTTGAATTTAGTGAGAGTAAAGTAGTTAGTAATCATTGAATCGTTTAGCTCCTTTTCATCAATGCTTGTCCAGTTATGACAATTTGGACTCCTTGACGCCTTCCAAGTATTTGTTTATGATTCAAACCGAAAAATTCCATACTGATGACGTAGCTCTACAGAGATCCGTGTATAGTGTCTCTGATTGGTTGTTATTTTGCGCGCGAAAATTCAAAACTCAGAAACAGTAGTCATCTCCTGACTAAAGCAGGGCACTACACGCATTCCTGTATCGCCAAGTACGTCATCAGTATGGATATTTTTATGTCGAATCATTGCAAAAGCGTACCTTGAGTGTAGGGAGAATTGATAGCTTGATGAAAGATTTCTGCAGTTTAATAAAGTACAGAATCAGCATGCATAGTAAAACTATAGTCTGGTTTCTCAAAACGAATTGAGGTTTAGACAACCCAGGTTGTCCCAGATGCTTTTTCAAGACCACTTACCACCACCACCACCACCACCACCACCACACACCACCACCACCCCAATGGTCACACAACACTGTTTAACTAATCAAGTTTTCATACCTTTTCAACAGCGCGGTCTGTGTTACACTTTCAACCCTGGGGCTCCAGGATATCCTCTTCTTGACGTCACGTCATCCGGGACATCACAGGCGTTGAGTCTAATAATAGATGTGCAACCCAAAGAGTATTATGGTCCTTTTAGCTACGAGGGAACTGGACTGAAAGTTTTGATTCACGAACAGTCGAGTGGCCAGAAATAAATATAGAGAACCTTGGAATGGATGTCACACCAGGATACAACACAAATATAAGAATCCATAGAAGCAAGGTAATTGCCCGTTCCGAAGTTCAAAAAGGGACTGGGCACTAGTTTACCTATTGCTCAAATTACGTCATATTAAAAAATTAATCCCATCACCAGAACGATCGCATGAAAATGAGTAAGTTCACCAGGTTTGGTTATGTTACATTACATAGTAACCAGGCTGTGAGCTGTCAAAGGTCGCCCAAATTCCATACAAACGGTCTCTAATTCAGAGATGGCGTCCCCCAAATCCATACAAAGTCTCTAATTTTTCTGATTTTTGAAAGCCTTCTACGTGGTTGCAATCTAACGAAACAACCTCAAACTTGGTAAACTGACTAATTTTAATGTGATCTTTCTTGTGACGGGCTCCAATTTTTAATTAAATTTAAATTTAAAAACTCGTCCCCAGTCTCCATTTGAACTTCGGAAACGGGCAATTTTGAGCCCCCTCTCCCTCTCTCAAAAATGTTCCCCCACCATATATCAGATGTAAAAAACCACTAGCCACCCCCCCCCCCCCCCCCCCCCCAAGAGTGAGTTAAGAGTGAGTTTGCCCAACGTTTCTTTTTTACAGACGCTCTACCTTGAGCCACCTTTTAAGCCACCGTGCGGTACAAGGAAACTGGTGACCACCGAAACATACTCAACCAGCACTTGTTTTATGGAATGCTTCAAAAAGCATTTGATGGACGTTTGCAATTGTCGGTTTCTTGGGTTGCCTGTTGGAGGTATTAAAAATATTATTTATCTCAGCTAACATTTCTTATTATAGACTTACATTATTTCTTATTCTTATTTTATTTCGAGTCATTTTTCGAGCCGATATATCGAGAGCTCCGCAAGGCGTCGCACTGGTTTGCTGAAGAGAAATGTAGAACACGAAAATAATGACCAACTGTTTGGGAAAAATGGCCACAAATGTGACGATTTTATTTGAAACTAATGTTAACAGCTAATAATTGAATTATCTTCAGGAAAGTGGGGTTAAACATTCAGCCACAAATACAATCTAAAGAAACACTCAATAAATATGGACAGTCCGCAGGTCGGTGACTGGGGAGGTGGTGGGAAAATATTCGACTTAACGTCAAGATAGTTCACACGATGATGGTGATCGTAGGAAGCGCCGCATGTAAGAGATAACAAGTCTTTTATTCAGAACTTGCACACGCGCAATCTTCTGATTGGTCAGGGAACTACAATTGTTGTAAACTAGTACCCAACCCGCAGACTGTCGAACAACAGGAAATGCCTCTCAGCAAAATGACATTATGCTTTCAACATAATGTTTGTTTTGTATTCAATGGCGTCCCTTTCATTATTGGAACGCGTCACTCATGGGAGCCACTGTCTGTATTTCCTTCCTCGGCTCGGCCTCCTTTTATAAGAGATTAAAATTAATTAATCAATCAAGAGAGCATGATCTAAGAGAAGCATGGGTCTCTTCAAATGATAATGTTTTGAAATATTTTATTAATTTTCAAAAAAATATCATTGGAAGAGAACCATGTATGGGGAATGCTCCTCTTAGATCATCCTCTCTTGACGAGACCCAAGTCGTACATGCGGCGGTCCAACTCGCGAAAAACCCGAAGGTGGAGTACGATATTGAGTTTTCAAGGATTTAATTAAATAATATACAATCATGGCTGCAAGTCTGTTTGAAGAAGAATTTCCAGTGATTTTTTTGTTTCTTTGCTTTTCAGAGCAGTTCAATGTCACAAATTATTGCACCACGAAAGAACTGAGGGAGTGCTTCCTGCCGACAACTGGTAAAAGCATTCCCATGCTAGAATTTACTCAGTATAAAAAAAATGTCAGCTGATCATATGACCGTGAAGAGCGCCCTACCGTTGCCATCGACAAAATTTTAGATTAACTTTTGACAATTTTTTGACATCTTGATAGCTTTTGTTTCAACTAGCCAATCAAAATGCAAGAACTATGAGAGGCGGAGATGTCAAGCTCCGCGTTCGCGTTCTGACAATTGACATATCAGCCTCCCACAGTTCTTGCAATTTGATTTCAGTAGCCATCAGAAAGTGTTCAAAAATATGTCAAAAAGCTGTCAAAAATTAATCAAAAACTTTGTCCAGTGGCAACGGTTCCACCGCGGTCAAACGTCTGAGCATGCAAACAAAAATAAACTACGCCGACAAACTTCAACATTACACCGTGTTTAAACACGTCTAACTATTTGGTAAACGTCCAAAAAAATGGTAAATCAACAGAATGCTGGAAATATATTGAACTTTGTGTTTGAAAAGCCTAAAATTCTCCTTTTACCTATTTTTGTTTCCTTTCGCAAATTACTATCAAGGTTTCGATTTTTCTCGCAAATTTTGCGTGACACCGGATGTTGGAATGGTTTCCCGTAACATTTTGCGCGGGAAATTGCCGCGCGGGCGACCAGAATGTACGCCTTTGCGCATGCTCGAGCATTTGACCGCGTTGAAGGCAATTTGTCACGCGCTTTGATTGGTTCAGTGTAGTTGTTTTGCATGACGCTATAAATACGTCATAACCGTATTTACACTGACATTTTGTTGGCTTTATTTTATAATAGCCAAACTCAACCCAAGTGTATGTGACTGTCCTGTGCAATGTGAGAAGATCAAGTATGACCTACAGCTCTCCTCTGCCTACTTCCCATCGCCTCATTTCTGGGACACGGTTTATCAACTATTGAATGAAAGTGATAAGACTGATAACTTGACCAAATCAGATACCCAGGAGATAATCAGGTTAGCCTTTGTTTGTTTACTTTAGGAAACAAGCCATGTCCATGCAATTTGCCAGTTAGAAGTAATCCGTAGGGACCCACCGCGGTCAAACGTCAAACAAAAATAAACTACGCCGACAAACAGGAGAAAAAAAATCTCACGTACGTCTCTGCCCTATTCTCAGTACCGTGTGTATATTTTCCTTTTCTCTCCTCGAGGGCTGAAAATTCCGAGAGATAGCTCTCCCTTCAGACTTTTTATTATTAGGAGAAAGGTCGGATTCCGGGGGGAGGGAGTCTCATATAAAAGGTACTAAAAGGTAACAGAATCTCGTTTTGTGGGTGCGGCTCGAATTAACCCCCCCCCCTAACAGGTACCATTTCTAAAACGACAAGTAGTTAAATTGTAATCATGGAATTATGCTCACGTTTTTATTTTTCTGATAGGAAACGTTTGTTGAAGGTGAACATTTTCTACGACAGTCTGTCAACTGAAGTGACGCTAGAAAAGCCAGCCTACGATCTTAGCGACTTTGCATGTAGGTGGAACTGAGAACGCCCTCTTAACCCTTTCACTCCCAAGAACGCCCAAAATCGTAATTCAAGAAAAATTCAAAATTTCATTTTGTAAAATAGCAACAGCTTTTATTTGAATGTTCACTCACTAGGGTTTTATCCACTGATGTAAATATGTATTTTGGCTTTTGACTTTTTGAAATGATGCTCATGATAGTGCCCATCCTCGTTCCCAGAGCTCCTCGTTTTTTTTCTTTGCGCCGGAAACGAGTAGCCCTGGTCGCAAGGAAAAAATCGAATTTTTTCATTGGCTGATAAGAAATGAATGCGCAACACGAATTAATGAATGGATGTCCGGAATTTTCGGACATCCGGTAATGGCTGAGACCAGAGCCTCCGTTTCACCAACCACGTGACCAAAAGAAACAGAGGATCTGGGAACGAGAATGGATAGTGCCCCTTTACGGATTTTTCTGAGAGCGAGATACTGATCAGTCATGTGTTGTTTTGCTTGATTTTCAGCGGATTTGGGAGGAAGCATGGGATTGTTCATGGGCTGCAGTATTTTAACATTGTGCGAGTTCTTGGATCTTTTAATCATGGCTCTCGTCAGCTATTACTCGTCAAGGAAACGTGGCTCACAAAAGATCACTGACCACGAGTCAGTTGCTAATCATAATTCCGTCTGATGCTGAACTGATTACAGTTATCCAGTTATACTACTGTACGACTTGTCAGCTTGAAAACCTCAATGCCAACAGGCTGCCTGGCTTGTCTCGCATATCTTCTGAACTTCTATGAAAAAAAAAAAAAAACATTTTTGTTGTTTGAAAAACATTTAAAGGAGTTTAGTGAGTGACTTCAAGGAGGACACCCTAACACCCCACAAAGATTAAAACTTAGATTAATTATGTGTACAAGCCTAGTGGCTATTCACTCCCGGGGGGGGGGGGGAACTCCCATATAAAAGTGACGGGGTGATCGTTGTATCCGTTTAGGGTTAAAATTCGTGGTTTGGTACCGCTTAGGATGTTAAAATCTAAAATGACTACCGTTAGAGTTATTTCCGGTACCTTTTAGGGTACTGAAGCCGGAAAAAAATATGAAAGGTACTAGTTTTGTCGTAAGCCTTGGTACCTTTTAGGGGTGAAAATGAATTCGAGCCACACCCACAAAACGAAATTCTGGTACCTTTCAGGGGTTCATTTCAAAATTTCCGACGATCACCCCCGTCACTTTTATATGGGAGTCCCCCCCCCCCCCCCCGGGTATTCACGCCGGCGTTTAACTCCGGTTTCAGTAGCATGAAGCGACTATGAGTATCGCTACTTCCCTGGATGGGATACTAGTCCATCCCAGGCAACCCCCTCACATTTTTGTCAGGTTGCCCTGACAATTCGCCGGTACCCATTTACTCCTGGATAGAGAGAGGCAATGTGAGAGTTAAGTATCTTACTTATCTTGCCGGCACAAGCACCGTGAACACAGTGTCCCCGGCCAGCGCTTGAACCCGGACCGCTGGATCCGTAGTCCAACGCGCTAACCATTAGGCCGGCCGCGCCTCCTAAACTTACCTGCATGATGAATTTTATGCCAAGCTTGCAGAGACTGAAAGGAGACAAGACGGTGTAGTTGATGTGTAATTTTAGCAAATCAACATTTGTTTAGTTTGAAACAGCGACACAGTCCCACCCAAAATTGTGTACATTTCCCACGGGGGCCATTTTCCACATTATAAGTTTTTTTACCCGTTCTTTTGCTGAAAATTTATGACGGTAAATTTAAATGATAACAGTAATTTATTAGCGCAAATTCAATGTGGGATTTACAGCTAGTACATCTAAACTGAATAAGATCGTTTTTAACGAGTGAATGCTTAGCATGAACGAAGTTATAGCGTATAGCGGACAAATTTCACTCGCTCCCTCGCTCGATCCCTCGGTCGATGGCCACAAGTTGTAAACAATAATGTATGCGTGGTGCGGTAATTTATGCATTATCAGTAAACAAAATGGCGTCTGGCGCGGATCTCTTCTATTTTTCAACACGGTATTTTCACTCCTACAATTATAATTAGACACCTTTTTGGAGTTCGAAATTGAAAGAAATAACCCTAAATAATACTCGACCGCCCAAAGAGGAGACATTTAGAATATTAAAAGTGAGTCACGTTTGAAGTTCTTCGATCGATTCAAGCTCTGATGAAGACTCAAGCTGTCGAAACTTTTAAAAACCAAGCTGCGGACTTCAAGACTTAGGAAAACACTTAAGTATGTTAAATGTTGTATCTTCTTTATACCAAGTGTATGAATAAAATCTAATTTATCTGAATCATTCTATATTTTCTTTTGTACCACTATGGAATTCTATGATATTTTCTTTTGCTTGCGTCTGAACTATAAAAACCCTTCAATGCTTTTTTTCCAGCGTATATATTTAAAGCGAACTGATATTAGTACCTGTGTTTCTCATACTTGCGGGGAAAAAAAAAAAAAAACGTGCCTCCACCGGGATTCGATCTCGCGACCTTCGATACGCAAGATTCCTTTTTGACTCACGGGGGACACCCACGGGAGCGACAGAGGCCCTGTACTTTTGCTCCGCTGAACGAATGAACGACTATCGCGGGCTCAAATGAGATTCACCGAGGACACCGAGTTGCTGTTGTTTTGAGCTGGAAGTGGCTTGATTTACTCACCAAAGGACTGGTTTCAGTGGCTATGTTCATCTTTTCTATTCATGGATCTATTTAGACGCTCGACAGTGTTTTTTGGCTCACCCCCATATTTCCTTGGCGCTGGCGAATGGACTCGCATCGTTTGTTGAGTTATTTTTTTTTATTTAAGTCTTAAATACCTCAGCTAGTCAGCGCGATGGACGATGTTATCATATGCATGTATGTTATTTTAGTTGCATGAATGGTTGAAATAATTGTAAAATATTATTATTGGAACGACTGTGTGAGGAAGCGTTGCGTGACGGGGGACAAAAAACTAAGATTTACCTGTCATTTTCATATGTTTTTTTAATAGGAGAGCAAACCCATTTTTGATAATTTAACTGTAGCTAATTTTAGTCCAAGAATTACAACTTCATAGATAACTGAAGTATTTTTCTTTCCAAGAGTTTCGTGTATGACAGAACTGAAGACGAATGAATGTTTACATATACAATTAATTTTATATTGTGCGTGCGAAGCACAGACTACACAAACAAGATCAGAATGTTTTGAAATGATTGAAATATTTTATTTCACGAACAGCAACATGCTTTAAAATAAAACTTAAACCAGTTCGAACAAATTGGCCGAATATTTAAACGACGTCTAAAAAGTTAGTTAATGAGGTCTAAATCAACTTATAAGCAGGTCAGTCTAAGGGCCTGATTACATGGCGAATTTCAGCCCGGGCTGAAATTCCAGCCCGGTTAGGGGGGCTGAGATTTCAGCCCGACTTCCGAAACAAATCCTCTTGAAATGAAGTTAGCGATTACATGGACAAGGTTTCAGCCCGGGCTGAAATTCATCCCGGGCTGATAATTCCAGCCCGGTTTGAGAAACCGGGCTGGAATTTTCAGCCCGGCCAAACGGGCTGAAAAAACCATGTAATCGGAATGGAATTTTCAACCCGGGCTGAAAAGTGAACTTGGGCATGCGCAGTGATTGTGTTTTGGCTAAATTGTAGAATGCCCGGCAACGTATTTGCATGTCATTGAATAAGAATGGTCCTTTTGTTTTTATATACACGTGCAGCCGGTATGTAAATAAGTTGCCGCGGTATTGTAAAATCGCTCCTGTGTTTTTAAACAAGATGGAAAAAGGTTCCAGTGGAACAAGGGAGATAAAATCGAAAATCTTATTCGATGTGTCGCGAATTTCAAATCGAAAATGGAATATAACAACAGCTTCGTTCTTCAAACGTTCAGCCGATATGTAAATAAGTTGCCGGTTATTCAAATCGCCCCTCATTCTCTGATGACTCTTCCCGCGCAATTTCAAATTTGGCGCCCGGGCTGGAATTTCAGCCCGGGCTGAAACTGTCATGTAATCGCAACAAAATTCCAGCCCCCTAACCGGGCTGAAATTTCAGCCCGGGCTGAAAATTCGCCATGTAATCAGGCCCTAAGTCGCTAAATGTTTTTTTAGTCTGTGTTTATATACACCTTCTAAACAGGGTTAACGTTTACTGTACGGTTATGAGCTTAAATATATACATTTAGGTTGGCCAGTCAGTTTAAAATCGTATTAGGCCATGGTTTTGTTAAACCATGTGTAAACCTTGTTTTTAAAAATATTCGGCCCATAAAGTTGGCGATTATCGCCCGGGGATTATCGAATATCCGATGAGTACGATTAAAGACTTTTCGTTTGAGTTTCCCTCCCGACCAACACTGATTTGGACGTGAATACGAAATACACCGGCTTGCGTGAATGCGCGCGGAATCTTATTGTTCTGTTTCGAGGAATAAATCGAGACTCAAAACTCGAAACTCGATTCTCAAAAACATCGAGGACGAGACTGTCAACTTACATTTACCCGGTACTACTGCATATTTCTATGTTAATTAATTTCTTTACTTTTCCATTCACGAGTTGGCACATAGTGCCTTTGATTAGATTCATGATCACATTAATCGTATATCTAGTCATCGGATGAGGTTGATCACTCACCGACTCCTGGTTCTGTAGCTACTCCCCCTGGATAGATCTGTCATTTAGAAACTCGGGGTGTAAAGGTAGCTTATATTTAGCATGAAATGGCAACAACAAAAAAAAAAAACCCGGAACTGGTCTGTTGAATGCTGACCAATGCTATTCCATCGCAGGTACAGTTCCTCACCCCCCCCCCCCCCCCCTCAGTATCACTATACGGGGGTGTGGGGGGAGGGGGGGGGGCCCTGCGGGGTAATCATCGAAAGTGAGCGGCAAAGACGCGAGAGTCTGGGGCGGGAGGAGTGAACGACAGCCGCTCAGTTGTAGCCTGTTCCTCGCCTTTTGTTTCTTCGCCGCTCTTCGCGCTTTGCGCGTCTTTTCGCGTCGCTACTCATTTTGTAAATCTTTACCTCGCGCGAACCGCCGGGACTGCCGGGACTGTCAGATCTCTATTTTCTAGACGTCGATAATGGAGAGGCTGTAAACAGTCTACTTCCTTAGGACTTCTTTAGTGGCTCCCGCCTCTTTGTGCTTTTTCTATTGCGAAATATTTTTCGCAATGTTGCGAATTTTTTCCTGTTTCTCCCGGTTCCCGCAACCTCGGAAAATCCTGTGCTTTCCGCTCTCTTTTTTCCCTTAGAAATCAACCAGGCGTTTCTTTTTGCCCGAGAAGGCCCGGGTTTAGACTGTCCGCTGACACTTTGATCTGAAGGCTCTTGCGAGTAATAAATCAACGTGCTTTTAGTACTTTTAGAATTTTAGGCCAAGTTTTACGATTATTTTCGAGCTGTTGTAGAGATTCAGTTACCAAAACATGGTGAGTAATCATTTTTATATGCATATAGATCGCTATAAAACTTTTTGTGTTCGAATCTGGGGCCAAATACACTGTGAAAAAGTAAAAACCTTTCACCAGACAAAATTAATTCGATCGACGATCGCGGGCAGAAATCTTCTTTTCTCGAAAGTCATCTGCTTGTGTCAGCTTGAATATTGGTTTTGTATCGAATATATGTAATAATTGAAAACATTAACTTGAATTCTGTGTCCTCAGTTTATAGCTTCATATGATATCCTACGAAGCTGTTTTATACATGTATCACTACACATGAACCGTAATTACTACGTCATTATAATTTGGTATACGTACCTGTAAGCTTACATTGTATAAAATCCTGAATCCGACTACTTAACAATTAGACGGCAAGCTCGAGGTTTCTATTGGCTGATAGTTGGCGAGGGGCGAACCCCCGAGCCAACTATTAAAAGTCGATGGAAACCGAGAGCGAGCCCTCAAATAATTATTGTTTTAGCATAACCCAGTGGCTGATCTATTAAACATTGAATATCGATAAAACTGATTTATTGATGGTTTTGTTTAATACTTTTTGGCCGCAATGTACGAAAAACTATGCGCATGCTCCGAGAGCCGTCTATCGATCAATAGTAGGTGCCTGTGTAGCCAATCAGATTACGAGTTTGGCAATAGTCAGCCACTGGGTTATGCTAAAAAACATTCAACCCCAACTATTCATAATACTCTCTCCTTCTATTTTTCTAATTGCCTTTATCGTTTGTATGTAGAAACCACTTATGCTGCATGGGCATGAGCGTTCAATCACTCAGATCAAATACAAACAGAGATGGTGACTTGCTGTTCTCCTCAGCAAAAGACACAAAACCAAATGTTTGGTATTCATTAAATGGCGAAAGACTTGGAACATATAATGGTCATGGTGGTGCTGTGTGGTGCATTGATGTAGATTGTATCCTTGAGAAATACATGTACATTGATGGGGGGGGGGGGGGGTAGGGAGGTCTGAACTTCCCACTTCCCGCACCTTGTACTCCTGGTTCCCACACCGTCCGTTGTGGTTCCTGCCTCGGTGCTTTTTCTATTGAACATTTTTTTCCTACATTGTATTTCTTCCGGCTCTTGCCACCTTGAGAATCCCTCTTCCCGCACTCTCTTTTCTCGCCTCCCGTTGACTTGACCCGCTCCCTTTACTCCCAGGTTCCCACCCCTTGTCCCCCCGTTGAACCCCCCTTGCCCCCCCCCTTGCCCCCCCCCCCCCCCCCCCCCCCTTGATAAGCAGTATAATTTGTGTTCTGAACATTTATCCAGTATGATGTCGACTTAAGGTCATTCCTTAGTATTGCACTGCGCATCCTTTCTGCGCATAATTTCGCGCGTAATTAGCGCGCGCACATTAAAAACATGGCGGCTTTTTCTTTGTGGCAATGCTCGCCAGAGAGGTAAATGATCGTTTTCTCGTAAACGAGCGTGGGGACCTATCATTTTTTTTCGCAAATTTAAGTCTAGTAATCATTTTCTTTCTATACAAGGAGTATAGACCAATTCTCAGTGCAGGAAAATTAATAATCACTGAAAGCGTGAAAAAATACCGTGTTTTTGGTTGATTTTGTAAGGAATTAGGAGGTATTTTTAGTCGATTATATCTCTTTCGCGGGGCTGGTGACCTATTCTTTTTATTCTATATTTTGAAACATTACATCACAATGTTCAACTAGGGAAAGTTTCAGAAACTTCCCAGTGTAACTTCTATTTTGATGGAATTCACTTAATTGCTTCATGCTACAGAAAATGGTGTAGCGATGTACATCACTGATGAGCCATATCTGAAAAAGTGTAAATATAAGTTACTAAATGGTCACTGTGCACATATTTTGTATGTTTTTCTCTGGATTTTATTTTCTTCTCCACTTATGTATAATGAATTGTTCCTGTATTTTACCTACATGTATTTTATCTTTTGTGGAGAAGAGTGGAGAAGAGTGTGAGTTTTTAGGAGCGGCGCGCGAGGGAAGAGATGCGCGAGGAAGAGGCAAAGAGCTAGTCCACCTTTTCTTGTCTCACAGGTCTCTTCCCTCGTACGTGCCATTCATAATTTTGGTTATACAAATCCTTGACTTTGTGTCTTGCTATTCCCAGGGGAAACTCAACATTTTATTTCAGGCTCAGCAGATAACAGCTTGAGATTTTGGGATTGTGAAACAGCCACAACGTTATCTAAATATGAGACAAAAACTGCCGTCAGGGCATGTGGCTTCTCTTATTGTGGTAGAAGTGTTATGATGACAACAGATAGACAGATGGGCCATGATTGTGTGCTTATGATTTATGATATTAGGGATGGTGAGTGAACTTCTTGTCTGGTAATTACGGGTGAAACTCCTTGGCAGTGTTCATTGTGTTGTGTTCTAGGGCAAGACACTTTACTCTCACTGCAGGGCTGTCATTAAGGGCCATAACCCGTAACACCTGTCAGGGTTCAAAATAGCAGCCGGCTGCCGGCGGTAGCCGGCACTTTGACCACACTTGCCGGCGACTTTTCACCGAAGAAATAGAAAAATGTCATGCTTTGATCGGCCAACTGAAATCAAAGTCGCTGAATGTTATAGTAAACATTTCATATCAGACAATAAAGCAGTCAAGAAACGTTTTTTAAAAAAGCTTTTTTGGAAACGTTTTAAAATGAGTAGAAAGAGTAGAAAAAGGTTTGGAAATTTGAAGCGTGCTTCACCGTGTAAATAACTCTTTTACGTGTTTGTTCAAGCGTGAAACATGCACGTTTGTCTAGACAAACCGTTGCGTTACCGCCTTTATGTTTCTTGCACTTGTAATCAAGATTTATTTTGCACAAAAACTTGTTTAGTGCCGGTTGTTACATGTAAGCCTTTTCACTGGTTTCAAATTAAAGTCAGTTTTTTGTATTCATATTGCTTGACAGAACGGATTTCCCATGAGTCAGTGAGTGAATAAGCGCGACGGTTTGTCTAGACAAAGTTGCTTGAACAAAACACCTAAAAAAGAGAGCCGTTCACCATGCTTTGTTTGGAAAGGAATTGTCGCAATGAAACATCGAGAAACACATTAATTAAAATGAAGTTTCTGAAGCTGACATTATTTTAGCAGTTTCAAAGCATGCGATATATGCGAAATCTTTTTAAAATCAGTTTATAATTTCAAGGTTTCTCAAGGAAGAAAGAGGAAGATTTTGGTCACGTGCTAGGCAATGGGTTCTTGGCAGATTCCCGTTAATTAGTGTAGCAGTACACACACGCAAATCGCGGAAAGTGAAAAAAAGTGATTCATAGAAAAGGTGCCATTTCTGGGTACGTGCTCATTCATTATTGACAGCCGGGAAAAAATGAGCCTTGACAAAAAAAAAGCCTACAAATTCAAGCTAAAAGCCGTGATTTTATTTTGAACCCTGCCTGTTACGACTGAGTATGCTTGATGGAACCTTGATGTTACGGGTGAACTTGCCTGTTGTTGGTATAATTCAATTTCAAAGCAACACGTTTGTTACGGGTGTGAAGATCAAAGCAACAGGTGACTCAAAATTTAATGACAACCCTGCACTGTACAGCAAACTGTTAGGGAAACTTGATGGTTAGTGCATTGGACTCCGGTTCAAGCAGTCTGGGTTTGATTGCTGGTGGGGTCACTGTGTTGTGTTCTTGGGCAAGACACTTAACTCTCACGTGCCTCTTTTCACCCAGGATTATAAATGGTACCTGCAGCAAAAAAATGCTGGGGCTAACCTGCGATGGGCTGGCATCCCATCCAGGGGAGTAGCGATACTCCTACTAAATCGGCTTCATGCCACAGAAACCTGGATTTAAGGGGGACCTTCTTAACTACCAGTCTATTCTTAGGAAGACTTCAAACTATCATATCTTTGGATCTCCGACTTCTACATATAAGCTGTTTGGCCATGTTTGCTCAATTGAAAGTCCCTTCAAAATTTTTAAGTCACGACCATATTTGGCAAGTCACGTGACCAGGACAGAAAACCCCCTAAAACTCAAACAACTTACATTATTTGACATTAGAAACAATGCCAATTATTAAAGAACATTGCAATGCATAAAGCGACGTATGCATTTGTTGAAATTCACATTAATACCAAAGTTATGACGTCATAAATATGCAAAATTGTACGTTTTCTTTAATAGATTTGCTGTTTTAAGCGTAAACAGTAATCCCATACATACGTTTATAAAGGAGGATAGGCTTTCTCTGATCCACAAAAGAATTGAAACTTTATCAATTTTCCTTCGAGTTTTAGGGATTTCTAATTCTCGCGCGCGGTTTGGGACTGGCACTAGTTATGCACGCGCAATGTGCATTTTTTAACACCAAGTATTCATACTAATATATCTTGCCATGTCAGCTCGTCGCAACACGCAAACTTTTCGAGCAACAAAATAATGTCCTTCGCAATAAGTCTGAATCCGGTAGTTAAGAAGGACCCCCCTTAAGCTCCGGCAGTGTGGGCTAGTTTGGCGCAAGTGCGGCTTTACCTTACTTTACATGTATGACTTGACTTAATAACTTTTTTAAGAGAATGCAAGTGCAAGCAATAATCACTTTAAGGTGGCCCGCGGTTATTTATTGGAGTCGAGGCTCCCTTTTTTAAAACTAATTTTCGCATGAAAGCGTTAACCGATTTCTGTAATGTTTGGTAATCTAAACAAGGAATCTTCAAATTATAGAAGGCTTTTAATATTAGGGCAATCGGAATAAACGATTAAGAGATATAAGCGTTATTAAAATACCTTGTTTTTTTTAAAAACGCGAATATTTTCATAAAACGAAGATAGATTTTTTTCTATTAACGTTCAATAAGTTCCAAGACTTCAAGGTTTACTGTGAGCAAGTTTCCACAAAAACGGCTGCACAGAAATTGCTACACAGTTCACTGCTTAATTTTCGCTTCAAATGATATGCTTGTGTATTTCTTCAGCTGTTTGCAAGAACGCTAAAATAATTATTATATCGCACCTATCATTGGAAAGTTTAATGTTATCTAAAACTTTGCTGAATAATCGGAAAAGATCGGAAACTCGAAGGAAAAGATATAAGCGAATGAAGAACAAGATGTTTATGTGCGTAATTTGTGAATTTCAAGATATTCAAGTTTGTTTGACTTTTTGAAAAAACTACCGATTTGTTTCGCTTATTTCTAAGTATGATAAAATACAGCATATATACAAACGGCCTAACCTTGTTTCAGGCGTGTAGCGTCGATGAAGCTCGGAGAATTTGGCTCGTCAATTTAGCTACTTCATGTCTTCCATTTTACAAATGCTAGGAAAACCCCTCGTATTCCGTAAATTATTCAAACTTGCCGCGTTCTGGAATTTATTTGCCACTTGGGAATTTTACGGATCATCGAAAATTTAAATGATAATGAACGATCAATGACATTCCAAGGAATTTTCGATGATCCGTAAAATTCCCAAGTGAAAATCCCACAACGCGGCATATTTGAATAATTTACGGAAGACGAGGGGTTTTCAAAGCATTGGTAAAATGGAGGACATGAAGTAGCCAACTTGACGACTTTAATTCGCCGAGCTTCGTCGAGGCTACACGCTTAAACTAGGCGAGGCTGTTTTTATATATGCTGGATTTTATCATACTTAAAATTACGGAAAACAATCGGTAGTTTTTTCACAAGTCAAACAAACGTGAATATTTTTGAAATTCACAAATTACGCACTATAAACATCATGTTCTTCATTTGCTTATAACTTTTACTGGGAATTTCCGATCTTTTCCGATTATTCAGCAAAGGTTTAGGTGGTATCAAGCTTTCTAATAATAGGTGCGATCTTAGCATTATTGAAGCGTTCTTGCAACAGATGAAGTAAATACACGAGCATATTATTTTGAAGCTAAAATTCAGCAGTGAACTGTGGCAGCAATTTCTATGGCAGCCGTTTTTGTGGAAACTTGCTCATAGTAAACATTGAAGTCTTGGAACTTATTGAACGTAATAGAAAAAAATCTATCTTCGTTTTATGAAAATATTCGCGATTTCGTAAAAAACAAGGTTTTCTAATAGCGCTTGTATCTCTAAATCGTAAATTTCGTTTGCCCTAAAATTAAAAGCCTTCTAAAATTTAAAGATTCCTTATTTGAATACCAAAAAGTACAGAAATCGGTTGACGCTTTCCTGCCGAAAAGTAGTTTTTAAAAGGGAAACCTCCGCTCCAATAAATAACCGCGGGCCACCTAAATGAATTTGTAACCATAGCTTTCTCTTTGCTTATACTGTACCTCACCTTAACCTAACACCTTACATTGTATGTCTTTCTCAAAGGTTCCAAAGACCCTTATCTTGCGATACCAATTGAAGGACCCAAAGTGACAGCGGCACTCTGGGGTCCGTTAGACCAATACATAATCACAGGGCATGAAAATGGAGATCTTTGCCAGTGGGATACAAAGGTGAGACTAAAATATTAATGATTACTATAAAATCCCGGTTATAAGCCCCAGGTTGCTATAAGGCCCATCTGACCACTACATGTAAGTAACAAAAAAAAGTAACTGGTTATAAGCCATAGTACCCTTTTTTAGGCTAAAGAAAGGCATTGTTTAAAATAATAATTGCTTATGCAAGGATCATTTCATTCATTACCCATTTA
This sequence comes from Desmophyllum pertusum, assembly GCA_029204205.1. Classification (NCBI taxonomy): domain Eukaryota; kingdom Metazoa; phylum Cnidaria; class Anthozoa; order Scleractinia; family Caryophylliidae; genus Desmophyllum; species Desmophyllum pertusum. The sequence continues at coordinate 2,134,044 of MU826829.1, read as the reverse complement.
AACCACCAGGTTGCATCCTACAGTAAATCAGTAGTAGCACCTCAACTAACTATTCATTTTGGTATTTTCATTTGCAGACAGGAAATAAATTGTTAACTGTTCATGAGCATGCCAAACAGATCAATGATATACAGATGTACAAGGATCAGACCATGTTTGTAACAGCTTCCAAAGACCATACAGCTAAGGTCAGTGTCTTTTCTTCTCTTTTCTGTTGTGCTGAGAGCAGGGGGAGGAATAGATTGGTGAGATTTTTGAATACAGAGATACATGTAAGAAAGCTGAAAGTATGAGGTACAAGTTTTCTGGATTTTAAATTCCCTTTCCAATAAGTTATACAAAATTTTTCTAGTAACCTCTTAATCTCCTTCTTGGTCTAAACTCTTTCTCACTCCTCTTATTGTCTTTAATTATTTAAATCTTGAAGTGCGTGTGACCAAAAATTATGCCCATTCCGGTGTAAGCATTTGACACCAGTACAGTATTGGGGTTGAAGTGGAATACTTTATATCTATGACTAATGAGGTGGGGGGGAGGGGGGGAGGGGGGTAGGGGATCTGAACTTCCCGCTTCCCATACGTTGCACTTCCGGTTCCCACCCCTTCTGTTGTAGCTCCCACCTCTTTGTGCTTTCTCTATTGCAAAATACAGTTATTGTGCAATGTTTCCTATTTCAACTGGTTCCTGTTACCTTGGGAACCCCTCTTCCTACCCTCTCTTCTCCCTCCTGCCTCCCATAGACATCTCGTCCCCTTTCGCCCCCTTTACTCTCAGGTGCCTGTCCCAAGCCCCCCCCCCCCCAACCCATTTATGATATCTAACTGATTATCCACGAGTAATATTCAATCTCAATTTTTGGGTTCAATATTCATTATTCCTGGGTTAGAAAGTTGAATTATTCAATTTTTCTTTCTTTCTTTTTTCTTTCATTTTCTTTTAAATTTCTTTTTTTTAATTCTTTATTATTTTTATTTATTTATTTATTTATATTTATTTTATTATTCTTTTTATTTTTTATTAATTATTTTAATTATTTTATTATTTTTATTCCATTATAATAATCAAGTATTCAATATCCATTATTCTGCTTCAACCCCAAAATCTGAACTGAGATATCTTTTGGAGACACTTAGCCTGTGTTTTTGTCCACAGCTTTTTGACACAGACTCTCTGCGACACATGAATACTTACAAGACAGAAAGACCTGTGAATTCAGCATCGCTCTCTCCCATCAGAGAACACGTAAGTAACCTCCACTGTTGGGACAAATTGCCATTACATTGTTGTATTGTATAATCTCTTTGTGCGGAAAAATTGGATACAATTTTATCAGCCATTTTAGGGTTTAAATTTCCTGCCTCTCTTCCATTTTGGATCATACAATGTATGATATCACGCAAGTGCCACGTGGGCCACTTGTGCTTTTCTTATGGTTTTTGTGCAGGTTCTTTAAATCCTGTATAGTCCTGAAAAATGCAGTGATTTTTTTGGCAAGTTGTGTAAAGTCCTGAAATTCAGTGACACGAAGAAAGAATGCTCTCAAAATAAATTAAATTGGGTGGAAGATATTTTAGCAACCTCAAAAAAAAAAAATGTTTTGAAGAACAAACAATAGCTTGTGCATTTGGAGTCTGGAAAATCTACAGGAGTCCTGGAACAGTGTACAAACCAAGAGAGGATGATCTAAGAGAAGCATTCCCCCATACATGGGTCTCTTCCAACAATAATTTTGTGAAATTTATTTTTAATTTTCAGTCCAAAGTTGAGCTATTTTAAAAGCGCTACCTGATTGGTCAGTTCGAGTAACGTGATGTTAGAGCCTCGATCAGAAGGCGCAATACTATTAATAGATTTCAAAAAATTATTATGGGGCACGGGAGTCCTTCTCTTACATCATCCTCTCTTGGTCAAACTGATTAGATAGGGATTGGGGGATTTTGAAAAAAAATATCCTGCAAGCATACTTGTACAAAAAAAAATCCTGCACTCGACCACTGCTGAAAAAAAAATTTCCTGCAAGGCACTACCTGATAGACTGACACATGCAACTTCAGAAAAAATATCATGCACACACGCCCTGAGAAAAATTGCGCATGAAAGGGTTTGAAAAAAAAATTGCGCCTATACCAAATCACCCAACCCCCCCTCAGAAGTTAAATGGTCCACCCCTAAATGTTTGATCATCCATGTGTATTTCAGGTGGTTCTTGGAGGTGGCCAGGAAGCCATGGATGTTACAACCACTTCAACAAGAATCGGCAAATTTGATGCTAGATTCTTCCACACGATATTTGAAGAGGAAATTGGCCGAGTTAAGGGTCATTTTGGACCCATTAACAGCACCGCCTTCCATCCAGATGGAAAAAGGTAACAACAATAATTAACAAAACACTGAGCTATAATTAACAAACAGGTTTATTACTAAAAGTAAAAATCACACGCAACTAGGCGGTGTTTAATATAGAATTCATAGTGCATAGAGGGCAAAATTACTGAATTTTGTTGGGTTTACCTAGAGGGCATCTTCCGTCATGAGCAAATTTACTCCTAAAATTTATCCGAGGACCTACGAAAATTACAAACATTTCCGACGATGACCCGAGGACTTCCGAAGATTTTCAAACGATATCGGAAGGTCAGGAAATATCTACGATAGCCTACGATTGTCGAAGATCACTGCCCTATACAATGTATGTTATAAAATGTACATACATACAGGTGTAATACTTTATTTGATAAGTACTGTAGGTTAAGGGCTGATGTGGACCTACTATAAATAAATAAATACCTATCTAATTACAATGACAAATTGAGAACTACAATCAGATATAAACACGAGGGAGTAAAAATTATAAAATTAGAAACTATATACAAGGAAATTGAAATTTACTAATACTGTACCTAATTAAAATGAAGTAATCGCATACATGTATTTTTCATGAAATTAAGGATTAATACACTTACATTTTCAAGATTTGCAAATTTCTGAAAGCATGCGTGATATTTATCCTTAATTATACTCACCCCTGCGAATTCCTATACAAATTAAAATTCACCCTTAAATGTGTGCCAGTGGATGATAATCTCGCGTGTTACACGCGCGTTGGTGTGCTATTTCGAGTAATTGAACTCAGCTGTTCTTACATGTAATTGTGCGCGTGTGGATGAAATTCTCGCGTGTTACACGCGCGTTGGTGTGCTATTTCAAGTAATTAAGCTGTTCTTTTGTTTTACAGTTACAGCAGTGGTGGTGAGGATGGTTATGTGCGAGTTCACGTGTTTGATCCTTCATACTTCGAGGTGGAATTCGAATATTAGCCGAAATAAATTATGCCATTTATCACACTCGTCTCCTGGTGTTTTTGTGTGTTGTTGTACGTTTCCCGGCATTCCTGGAAAGTACGACGGGATTGTCCGGTCCTGGAAAAGTGCTGGAATTTTAAACTGACTCCTGAAAAAACTGAAATAAAATCGTTGCGTTGTCTAAATGGCATCTACTAGTATACCAATGCAAATGAGACAATCTGATTGGCTGAGCTACTCGTATACTATCAGCCATTAGTGTGCAGTGGCTGGAGGTCGTTTACAAAACTGTAGTTTCTTCTTGTTTATCCGAAGTTTCGGAGGAGGATTAGAGTTATCTCTAGACAATTGTTATGATTTTTACTAAAACAATTAGATTATTCGCTCTCAATTTCTATGAGATATTATCATAGAAATCTAATTGTTAATTAGCATAGCCACTGACCGACTATCAGGTAAACGCATAATCTGCTTGGCTACACAGGGCTCGTCTAATTATTGTTTGTGTTACAAAATATTACGGTAATATCTTTTTCGGGGCTCTCGCTTCTTCGCCCACTACCCCTCGGAACGAGAATCTCATTGGCTCTGGAAACAATAGATAACAAGTCGAAACAACGTCTAGCCCTGAAAAACAATAGAGCTAGTGTTTATAAGAGACCAAGAATGAAAATAGCGGTTCCAGAGGTAGTGGCTTACTGTCGCTTCTCCCTGTGGTTGATCAAAAGAAGCGGAGGGTCTAGGACCGAGATTGACACGTGATCATATTGAACGCGCGTAGTAGGTTTGAAAAAGTCGTAAATGCAGAAGGGTGGACTCCCATACAAGGAACCTCTAAAAGGTACCAGAATCTTGTTTTGTTGGTGTACTCCAATTCATTTTCACGCCTAAGAGGTACCAGGAGCTGGAGGTACCAAGTCTAACTGCAGTTAGTTCGAGTCGTGTCGTGCCCTAAAAGGTACCGGGACACCCTAAGCAGTAACAAAACACGAATTTGAACCCCTAAAAGGTACGACGATTACCGCCGTCACCTTTTATTATAGGAGTACCCCCCCCCCCCCCTTTGCGGGGTGTACTCGTACCTAAAGCACATCTGAACATGTACCTGGAAAATGTGCTATACAAATGCAGTTACTACTGGTTTATACTATTTTCATTTGAAGTCGATTGTAAGCTCGTTTGTTCTTTAATGCCCCTCATTCTTGTATGTGTTGAAGTGTTCGCATTCTCGTTTCCAGAGCTCTCCGCTGATGGCGTTTTACTCGGAAAAGAAGTCGTGTAGCTACTTTGCCGGCCGTTTGGTTGTTCTGTTGTGGCGTCAGCATCTTGTGGTGACGGGTGAACTCTCACTACTCGCTTCGGGTCGGGCCTTCTTCGATTTGCCGCGTCAGCGACTCCTGTTCGTCCCTGATTGGCTCTCGTTCCTAGGGGTGGCTGCTCAGTAGAACCCATCAGCATTTGTTTTAACGTAATCCTGTAACTTGTATTCAAGAAAAGATACACAAAAGGAGCGTAAAGGACGTTGGACTGCGCGAGCAGCTCCAACACGAACGCCGTCTTACATGTGTACGTGTAATACCCTGTTGTCATAGCAACCACGTTGCCCACCTGATGCGGTAGCTCACTGACAAAGAAAAACAAAGTCAAGGCGATGACCATACGGTTCAATTTCCTGCGATACTTAAGTCCTCGTCTTCGAGCTGGGTTTTCTATGCTATGAGATTTCTTCCAGATTCTGCGTTAATGATAAGACAAAATGTACAGATTAACGACTGTGATGGCATATATATTTTAGCCTGCGTGCAGACGTCTCCGATTTCCTTGCTTCACGCGGCAAGGAAATAGGTGACGTCTGCACGCAGGCTAATATATTTGGGTCTTCTCAAGGGAGAATGATCTAAGAGAAGGATTCCCCGCGCCCCTTGATATTTTTTTTAATCTATTAATAGTTTCGCGCCATGCTGTGAAAATTATTTTTATTTCCTTCTGATCGAGGCTCCGACATCATGCTACTCGAACTGACCAATCAGGCAGCGCGTTTAAAATAGCTCAGCTATACTGAAGTTAAAAATAGATTTAAAAAAGTTATCATTCAGTCGGAAACGACCCATGTATAGGGGAATGTTTCTCTTAGATCATCCCCTCTTGGTCTTCTAAAATGCATCATCATGAAGTTTATCAATACTGACTACGAATGACTCACATTTTAAGCATCAAAGCCATTATGGGTATAAATCTTCGGCATGGATTGACTCATCATCATACTACTTAAGATGAAATCAATGGTTCCAAATTCTGCAGTGGACACATCCTCAATCCGAGTGATCCCCCTTTATTTCACTCATCTCCAAAATCAAGTAGCTCCCTCCCCCAGTCAATAACTATAAGAGAAGAAGAACAAGAACAAGAACAAGAAGAAGAAGAACAAGAAGAAGAAGAAGAAGAAGAAGAAGAAGAAGAAGAAGAACAAGAACAAGAACAAGAACAAGAACAAGAACAAGAAGAACACGAACACGAACACGAACACGAACACGAACACGAACAGAACAAGAGCACGAACACGAACACGAACACGAACACGAACACGAACAAACAACTGACAACAAGAAGAAGAACATTAAGAAGAAGAACAAGAAGAAGAAGAAGAACATGAAGAAGAAGAAGAAGAAGAAGAGCATTAAGAGAAGAAGAAGAAGAAGAAGAACAAGAACAAGAACAAGAAGAAGAAGAACAAGAACAAGAAGAACAAGAAGAAGAACAAGAGCATTAAGAAGAAGAAGAAGAAGAAGAACATTAAGAAGAAGAAGAAGAAGAAGAGCATTAAGAAGAAGAAGAAGAAGAGCATTAAGAAGAAGAAGAAGAAGAAGAAGAAGAAGAAGAAGAACGGGAATAAGAAGAACAACAAAAACAAGAACAAGAACAAGAAGAAGAACAAGGGAAAGAGGGACTACAGACATTCTTCATTTTTTTCCAGGTTAAATAAAGCTTTTATTATTATTATTATTATTATTATTATTATTCTGTCGCTTCTCGCTTGACAAACGATCACAAACTAAGGGAAAGAGGGATATGACTGCTCGTACCCTGCTAACTGTGACATATAGCTCCTTCGATATTCATTACCTCACACAAAGATATTGCATCACGAAGCAAACCACCATCGGCAGCAGCAACGTCGTCACGATAACGATGACATTGTAGAGAAAATGACGACTCTCTTGAGATGGCCAGTTGAGCTGACAAGACATTTGAGACCCAGACAGTGCATAAAGGCTGTCCTCAAACAGTATCGCTCCGCTTATAACAATGGAGTACAACCACGATGCTATGAAGAATATTATTGTAGAGGATTTTGTTATCTGTTGAGTTGCTCCACGTGCGCATCGATCTGCAGCCAGTTTTGATACAACGTTTGCTGTACACAGGGTAAAGGCGTAAGCGGATTTAGAAAGGAGACTGACAGATGCTACCCAGCTGCACAGAAATACACTCTTTGTGTTGTTCTCGGTTTCTAGTTTAAAGTTTATCCCCAGAGTAACGGAATATCCGCACGCCGATAGCACTATAGAGATCGCACTAATGTTCGCCATGAATGGCGTCATGATCTTTCGTCGCAGTGTGCTACGACATAAGATGAACAGAGCGGAGATGTGGCACATTAACGCTAACGCGACCACTGCCATGGAGATGTTGACCGAGATTGTTAACAACCACGGATTGCAGGGTTGGACATCTTCTGCGGCTTCTCCGACCGCGCTTGAGTTGTTCATTCTAACTGCTTCTCAATGGTTGGTCTAGCAGCTATTGAATGGATAAAGAAACAATTAGAGAGATATTAAGCAACACGTTTGTTTTCAGTTCCCGCAAACAGACAAATTTCATGATAAATTTGGCAGGCTTCAAAAAGGCTGCTGTACGATGCATAATGAACCGGACGGATCTCTGCACAAACTTTCCGTGAATATAATAAGGCGGCTTAAAACTTAGTTTTCCACATTGTGAAGATGTTTTTCCGCATAAACATCTGGTAAAATTAATGAGGAAGTTTGAGCCAGAAACTAGGCGCTTTGATTTGAAAAGAGAAAACCCATTTGTCTCAAGATAATTGAAGTTAGAGGATGTCGTTTGAAACGATGAGAGGAGTGTTATTCACCGTTCTGTCTGTTTTCTCTTTAATGACTGAAAGTAAAGTAATTATATTTCTATCTCTCCGAAATTCGACCTAAATTATTCTTCCATATATACGCACGCGATATCATTTATTGAAGCCACAAAATCACCACAAAGAAGCCTGAGAAAATTGAAGAAGGCTGTAGACTGACTTCTGACTTGTCTCTAACCCCTTCAATCTAGTCTCGTAAATATTTAATAAATACTGAATAAACATTGTTTAAAACACGCGCCAAATGAGAACGAGTTGCCGAGAGTTTTCTTCGCTGAAATCTCAGCGGCTATCACGAACCCGGGCCAAACGAGTGAAAACTCTCGACGACTCTCAAGAAAAATTCGAGCAGGTTCAAATTCGATGAGAGCGTACGAGAGTCGCCGAGAGCGCATGAGAGCTTCAGGCCAAATTCCGAGAGCAAATCATTCTAGACAACTCGATCGAGTTTATATCGTTTCTCGGCCCTCAGGCCAGGAGCTTTTTAATACCGAACATATTCGCCTAAACTTTTACTCCACACCAGAATCTTGTCATACTTAAAAAAATATATCACGTTTTCTTTCCGACATTTTAAAAATATAGTGTTTCAGTATTAGGATAATTACCCTACAACTGTTCTGAGTCTTCAAATTAAAACAAAATAATATAATTTATTGATCAATTTTGATGGTTGTAGGAGAAGAATCGTGCTTTCACTTTGCCATATATATAGTTCAGTCTACGAATTTCTTTTATTCAATTTCAATTTAAAAACACGATAGTGCGCTTTATAGCAAGCACGAACTTTGATCAGAGAAATCTAATGCCAAAAAAAGGATTGTGAATACTCAAAAACAAATTAAAATATTTTAGTGTTTCGCATCATGTTCGCTCCATTTCAAAATAACAGCAAAACTCGGAGCTCTTTCAGGTTCAGGTTACAGTCTGAATAGAATGAGAGAATAGAGAGAATACGTTGAAGGCAAACGGCAAACGGCAAACGGAAACGGCAAATGTCAGGCTTGTAGTTGATTCAGTCTACTTTTATTTCCTCGACTGATCGTTAAACAAATCCAACTGAAAAATCGAAAATAATTCACATGTACTTTTACGATAAACGCGAAACTACTCACTTTCACGTATAGAAACTTTGCCGTTTGCGGGAAAAACAAACGCGATTCTTAATCTCTCTATTATAAATGCCGCTGATTTTTGACGCTGTTGTACGGAGAGAAAAGTACATCTGATCATACAGTGCAATGTACGAATTACAAGAGTACATACCTTAATACATGCTCAGCTTTAGCAGTTGCAGGAGCGACTCCAATAAACATAAAAACGAATTTCAAATAGCTGGGATTTATTATACTGCGCTATTTGCCTATTAATCTCAGATCGGTTATAAATCACCCCAAATGAAGTTTGAATATTCATGTATGAACTTCACGTAGAAAGCTTAGTTACGCCCTAAATTTATGTCCAATAAAATTATATTATAATAATTTTATAAGTTCACTTTGCATTTACCGAGGAAGAAATACTTTCCGTTGAGCTCGGTGAGTACAAAATGGTACAAACTATACTGATAAAGTTGTAGATTTTCTCGCTTTCCAGGTAAAAACAATTCCGTGGAGTACAGACTGTAGTTCGTGATGCTATGCTATATTTGTTCAGACACCTGATAAATTCGAACTCAAGATATCTTGTTGGAGGTAAATGTTAAGCTAAATTCTTTGAAAAACGTCTGTCTTAAAATTTAATTTGCTAATTCTAGCCTTGTCGACGATTTACTTTGACTATTTCAGCCATGACGGATAATTTCAGAAAATAAATTTGGCCATGGCGCCAACCTTCACTTGGCGAATTTGCTTCGCAATGATAGGAAGAGCCGACATCGAAGGATCAAAAAGCAACATCGCTATGAACGCTTGGCTACCACAAGCCAGTTATCCCTGATGTAAAACCTATATAGCAATCCTGAAATGAGACAGTCGAGCTACAATAAGTTGTACAAGGCTAGCTTTCCTATGCTATGAAAGATGTATTTTTTTCAAAGTTTGCCTATAACTACGGCCATTCGTGCCGAATCGTTTTATACTCAATAAGGTATAATTTTCCAAAATTGAAAGGGATTAAAATCCAAGGCCGATTGCCTTCCCACAATCCCATACTAATCTTGGATCTAGAAATAAACACCTGTACGTACCTTTCAGCTGTGTTTAATTTAGTGACGAGAAACGTTTGCCACCGGTCTCAGTCAAAACCTGAAGTCAATTTACTGTGGCAGTCTTCCATTCACGTCTCTAGAAGTTGTACAAGAATAGATGGATGTAACTTTTACAGGCTTAGGTGGATTAAACACTAGCGTGTGTTTATGTGCTGTACAAGGTGGTTCTAACTTTACTAAGAACTCTGTGGATGAAACCCTAGTGTCAGTGTGACCATTCAAATGATACTTTCATGCATGCGATACTGTTTATTATGCTGTACAAGGTGGTTCGACTAACTTTTCAGCAAGTCTGTGGATAAACCCCTAGTGTGTGACCATTCAAACTGCGGAAAGCAATCGAACAGCACTTTCATGTGGTACTGTTATAGGGTTCTAAGTGATGCAGTACTTTCAAGCGATACTCTAGCTTTTACGTCTGTAAATGAAACCCTAGCGTGTGTGTGGCTAAAGCAATTGAGCAGTATGTACAGTAGTGCTTTTTTAAAATTTAGAACTTGCTAATTATGGGGGTGAACGGGATATCTTGCCTGCTCGAGTGTTGTAGTTGATTTCCAGTCATGATCCTTGATATATCTGGGCATGTTCAACGCAACATTTTGTTTAAATTTATGTACCATGGCCAGTTTACTGTTTCGTTTTTTAGTCTCACCATCACTATTCACTCTTTAACTGACAGAATAGGTTCAGCGGCATGACGGTTAATCAGTTTAGTAAGGGACTGTGTAATAATTACCAGGAGGGGGGGGGGGGGGTTGGAAAACCAGAGGGGGGGGGGCATAAAGTAAAATCAAAGCAAGGAGAGGGGGGGGCTCTAGGTAAAATAAGTCATTCAAGAGGGGGGGGCTTAACATTTTATTTAAAATACATATTACATTGGCGAATCCATACGTATTTATAAGGTGGGGGCCGAAAAATTTTCCGGCCCTTCGGGCCTAGCAAGCCTTCACCGGACCTGAAAATAACACACATGCCCTTTTCCTTCTGCTATGGTTCTGTTGAACATCGCCACGGAGGTGATGTTTGTTCTAGACGCGGATGTCCAACAATTAAACATGCAGTAGGAGCTCTTCTTTCTGTTATAAGATTTTAATCCACACTTGTGCGTGTAGAGAAAATGTAGCAGCTTACTTGTATAAAGGTGTGTGTATACTGTGGGGTGGGGGGGGGGGGGGGTCGTACATAATTTCTGACTGATTAGAGGGGGGGCAATAACTAAATTCACTCCTTTAGGAGGGGGGGTATTACCTAATATTTGGCTACATGAAGCCCATTTTCCAACCCCCCCCTCCTGATAATTATTGCACAGTCCCTAAGTTTCTCTCTTTCTCAAGAACTGGAGTCGACCACTTGGATTTGCAGTTTTTCACATGCGGGTAAGGTTTTGCGGTGGTACTGAATTTCATCATCCCGAGTTGATTGAGTAAGTGAGTAAGAAGCGAAAAATGTGACAGCAGATCTAATTATGGAGCCAGGTGCAGTCAATGCAGTCTAACAAACTAGACAACCGAAATCGGTAATGATCAGGTTAATATATAATGTCTCGAGAAACTTACCCTGATCACGACGGTAGAACGTATAATGAAGACGGAACGAACCAAAACATTCGGCAGTCGTAGTGAAATATTTTCGAAGCGCGAGTGAAAGATGTTTTCGCAGCCAACATAGAAATGAAGAGTGAAAGATTTTCGAGGCCCGATTCGAATAAAATATTTTTAATACAAGCCACCGCTTTTGCAGTCCGACATCATGTTAACAGCCGAACACGTGTAGTTGCGGCTCTGACAATTTCATCGTCAGCAAGTATCATGAATTCGAAATAGCGGGAGGCCGCCCTGAGACTACAGAAATTTTGTTCTTGCACTTTGGCGTTGTCGTTGGGCGGAACTTTAGGAACTGAAAATCCTAACTGATCAGAGTTTATTGTTAGTTCTACTAGTCATTTCTCTTGACAGAAATGAATGGGTGAAAATGCTGTGACTTGTAATTCAAAATAGCAATAATAACTGAATACTTTATTCAAATATAAGCTTTAATTTAAAAAAAATGAAATAAGTACTTACTTTTTTAGAGACTGAATTGCAAGGCCCTTTAATGTCACCGCTTTATATTTAGACTGACGCCGGCAAACATGATTTCCAGATCCCAGAGTGGCAGTCCGGAATCCCCTTTCCCATAGGAAAAATCTGGAACCCTGGACCGCGCTCAGAAGCACTCACAAGTCTCACATTCAAATAAATAACACCTGGTTTCCCGATCAAATTTTGTCGCATACGCAAAAATAGCTCAAGAAAGGAAGTTATATTTTTAATATATTCATCACCGCTAAACGTGAGCTTAAGTGTTCCCGGCATGAACAGTCTCATGCTGCTAAATAAATGACCGGAAAATTTTCTCTGCTTTTCAGCTGGTGCGTTTTCGCAATAGCACTACCCTGGGTACCAGAGGTTTATTTCTCCGTCCGGAAACCGCGCAAGAAAAGCCTCTGGCACCCAGGGTACAATAGCACTGGTTTAAATTAAAATCAGCTCGTTTTGAAGGGTCACAAATAATTATGAAACCCCGCCGGCACAGAATTTTTCTGCGCTGCCTGAGCTTTTAAGTTTTTTTTAATCGCTTTTGTTTATCTCTCTCGCACACCTATATGTAACATTTTAAAACAGCTCAAATAAATACTACTATTAAGTTGATTGTATTGGCATTTTACTTTAAAAACGTCCCTTGTTAAGGAAAATTACCCAAAGTCGTTTATGATGCCCGTTTTGCCTCGTTTTTAGCTTGGTTTCGATAGGTTAGACAAATTCACAGCAAAATAGTCCACAATCAAAATGATATTTCAACCTCTCCATTAAGCGGTAAAAAAATATTTAAAATTAACGTTACTTACCGGCCCCAGCGTAGTCCCAGCTAAACGAAAACAAGTATAGAAAGGGAACTACAATAATTGGCTTGAAAACAGTTTTCCTGTCTCCTGCTATGCGAGATTAAAATCTGTATTGCTTTCTTCTGCAACACGCTAGACTGCAAAACAGTCATTTTTGTGTGATTTTGCTTGTACCTGTCCTTTTAATTCTTTTTTCTTTGTTATATTTGTCTTTATCTGATCGTGTGTTATTGTATTTGTGAAACAACGTAAGCTCTCTAGATGAGCATCTGCTCTTAGAGCAAATGTTGAGAAAAAATATTGTTCAAATAAAAAATAAAATAAATAAAAAACAGTCGTTTTTTCTCTAAATCGCTGGTCGCGAAGCGCCGAAAGCATGGATCCTCGCGTGCGTTCAAAGACCGCGCGCATTTGTTTGACAGACCAACGCAAAAAATACGACTGTTTTGTAGTCATTTTGCACGTGCGGGCTAAAAACGTGCCGGAAAGCAGGGTCGGCCAGGACATAGTTAATAGAGGGAAATGGTTATGAATCCCGGCAAACTTCAAAGGAGCTAACAAAGAGGCCAAGATTTATGTTGGAAGGTCCATGACCGTGCACACATCTTTTGTTTTGAGCTCATACACTATGCATGAATTACGTAACCGAAACGTTTCCATTGGTTAGTTGCTTGAACACACGTAACCACCTATTGTATTTTGTCAGGTTTTGTGCACGGTCAACCCCCAAAATAGCGAACAAAAACATATAACAGAGAACTTTGCCGGGCTTCATAACCATTTCTCTCTATTAACTATGATCTGGCCTTTTAGGAAACACGAGAAAACATAACAATTACCGCTCGGACGAAACCACAATAGTTCAAGTGTTGTTTGAATATAATTGCAGAAGGTCCATAATTACAATGAGGGAAAAGTGGGGTGATGTATCGAAATACTAATGGCGAGAGTTAAAATAGGTTTATTTAATCCATTTGAACACTATTTCTTTGTCAGTGTTTCAATTAACGCCACAATTGCAATTATGGCCAGGACAAAGTTTTTTATCCCCAGTTAAAGATGGCGGCCATTTACGTTTTGTATTTTTTTAAGCGACTAAATATTGTTTCAGGTTAATCAACAGTTTAGAATTTGACGTTAACCAAAAGTTTACTGTTTGGGGTTAAAAAAAAAATGGTTGGAATTCTGTTGTTTTCGCACTGAACAAGGTGCTGTCACCCGAAATTTGGCTAACCTTTGCTAAAAATGCCATTTAGAGAACTAGGAAAATATGTTAAAAATGTTTTGGGTGCAAAACTGTACAATTTTATCTTTGGCCAAAGTGCATAGCCAAAAAAAAAAAGACAAAAAAAAATTTCCCTTCTGATTTTTGACATCTCTCTTTTCCTTTCCTTTTACTCCCCCTTTCTTTTCTTGCTATCTTCGGCGCTTGATACACTTCCTATCAGCTGGAAAGGTTTTGACCTAACCTTTTAAGGGATCGAGCTGAAAAATGAACCTGGAAGTATGTTGGTTGCGAGAGCCAAATTTGCCACTGATTTTTGAACAACAATTGAACAGGTTTTTCCAGTATAACTCTGGACGAATTTGTGGGAGCACGTTTTAAATGCCTTAAACATTAGTGGTGTCGGGAAGCTTGTGGCTCAATTGTGTCGGCTAGGGTATCAGGTTACTGTGGGTTTCGAATGAACTCGATTCGTGAACTGTGTTCTCTTTTTTGTGGAAAAAATGTTAACGCCATCATCTTGAAGTGGGCGTAAAAACATCGTTCGGTGGTATAATGTATACCTTAAAAACTATCCAATATACCCAACAAAGAACACCACAAACATAAAACATCTGCTCTAGATAGAGGATAAGAACGAAATGGATTTTCATTTTCAACTTGAGTTATCTCAAAACTGATACCAATGCTTCGGCGTAGAAAATAATAACCGTGTATACCCAGTTAAAAACCCCTGTATACCTTATACATAAAACCCCAAGCAAGGGAAATTAAGACCTGTCCTTTATTACAAAGAAAGCGAAAATTGTTTTTATGTTTACTGGCACCAAACAAAACCACCAAGGTAAATGCATTGCTTTACATGTAAAAGTTTCATTTGATAATGGAAAGAGTTCTTGCGTGTTTCAGTTCTTTTCAAACTGATTCAAAAACGCTAGCAGTTGATGTTCAGTTGGAAAGCAATTCTTCAACTTATACTGCGAAATCAAGTTTGAAATCGAAATAAGTATAGGAAATCGTATGAACGCGAGTGCAATTCGTGATTTATGGGCACGAGTGATGTTTTGAAAGTTCTCAAAATTGCACGAGCCGTTAGGCGAGTGCAATTTGAGAACTTTCAAAACATCACGAGTGCGGACCATAAATCACTAATTGCACGAGCAGTTCATACGATTTTTTGTTTATAATATTCTCAACAAAATTTTGCTGCGGCCATCACGCTACTCTGCACATGAAACACTTCACTGGTTTCCAAAGTGTTCACATGTTTTATTTGAACGCGCAGGCAAACCAAACGGGAACTTTTTGAAAGAATTACAGTACTATAGTTTAGAAAACATTTAACCATTAACTTGAAAGCTTATTTCAATGCCATTAAGGGGCAAAAACGTCTCTACTTGTCCGGAACTGTTTATCACAATTCCGTATTGCACTCTATAACCTATTTATGCATTCGTCATTGACCAATCAGAAGCTGCATATTTTGTTGAGTATATTATAAGTTTATTTATGTCACGACTGCAAACAATAATCAAAATAAAAAGATAAAGAACTTTACAGGATAGGAAGCGGTGAGAAAGTCCAAAGAGAAACCATAAGACTTCTAATAATATGTGGCTTCATGTCGTCACAATAATTAAGATAACAATAATATAAAATTATTTAAATACAGATGGCTAAAGATAGACGGATTTTATGTGGGTCTAAAGCCTGATTCACACGTATGACGCAAGCATAAGCGCAAGCAACATACGTAGGCGCAGTAACGTGTTGATCATTAGTGCCTTTTGTTAGAACAAAACAGAACAAAAGGTACTAATGATCAACACGTTACTGCGCCTGCGCGTGTTGCTTGCGCTTATGCCTGCGTCGTACGTGTGAACCAGGCTTAACAGTTGCTACAAATATATTTTTTAAGCTTTTTTAAGAGTCGTCTTTGCTCCTTGATAGCATACATGCAGAAAATAGTTTAGTAATGTTCCACATAAGACTAGTTGTAGCATGTGCCATTTCTCACGACATTTTCCGTTTTCTTGGAGGTAAAATGTATTATATTGTCTCCTCTTCATCCTAGATACAGTATAAACAGATGACAAATAGAAACCGTTGATCCATTGTATTTTGCTTAAATGACTACGGGAAATTTATTTCAAGGCAGTGCCATCTGCCCATGGCCAGTTGTGGACGGACATGTATTTATCATTGTCGACAGGGGCAACCCACAAGGAACGTCGTTTAACTGTTTTCCCATATCCTTTAGGGCCTTTTGAAACAAACACAGTTTTATCTGTTCGGATCCTTTAGCTGAATACGTCAGTATTATTGTGCGAATCAAAAAACCGTGAACACTTTGAACAAACCGCAAGAAGAATAGTCAGGAAACTCAAATTTACACTTTGTTCTTGCAGAAAAGCTTTGTGAAAATAGCAATGAAATAAATACAGGAAAACTGAAAATAGACCAATTTTTGGCAAAGGAAAATCCAAGCTTAAATCAAAGTGTTCACGCTTTTTCGATTCCCACAGTAAAGTGGCAGACATTTTTAGGAAACGAAATCTTTCTACCCGATTTCGCGGAGTTGCTGTGCATGCCTTTCTGAAAATTCTAGTTAGCCTTTTTTCGTCACCCAACAATGAAAAACATGTCAACAGGCATTAATTTTCCCATCATTACGAAAGTTCCATTTCACTAAAGAAAACTCCAGGCAGTTTTTGATCGCATTTTAATCTGAATATCTGAACCTTCCGAACAGTTACTCCGCCGAAACGATATGTTGACCTTGGTTGTCATGGATACGATAAAAACATCGGAAGACTTTAAGCGATGTATGTCCACGTTTTCAACATTAAAATCTGTTACTCAGTGAACCCGGACGGGCTTGGCAGGTCTTGTAATTTTAAAGTAATATTTTTAGGTTGGACTAGTTTTTCCGATTCATTCTTTGAGCTGTTTTAACGGTTATTTCCAGCAGTGTAATACTGATCAAACGAATAAACTCTCCCTCCCACCCGTTCCATCCGGGCTATAAATCATTTCAGAATAACGAATCATATTTCAAGAAAAAAAAAAAGTACGGATGCACATAAAGATAATTTAATGTTGGTGGAAACTTAGTCATAATACTAGTTGTCTCTGTGTTGCTGTAACTTGAGAGACGTGCGCTAATATGTTGGTTTGGTAAGTTGGATTTTTTAACCTTGAATACTGCCAGCATGATTACTTGACTGAAGGAAGTATACAATGTAACTTAAAACTTGGACTTAAACCCTTGAATTCCCATTGGAACATAGCTCGTCCACCAGAGATCTCCATCTTCCCCTGTCCTTGGCAACTCTTTAAGTATACAATGTACGATGCTATAAATATACAATCGGGAATCGTATATACAGTTTCCAGACATCGGCTTGCAATATCATACCATTATGAAACAAACACTTTGTATTTGAAGGATCGGAACCTGTGAAAATTCAGTGCTTGCTTAGGTTTTATTTACATACTAACCTTATAAAATAAATTGCTTTGCCTCGCTGACTCTAAGAGAGATCCCTGTATCGTCAAAATGCTTCAATTGCCTTTCGCCGCGTTCTTAGATATGGAAGCTTATATATGTTGTCACAAAAGGAAACTGAAAACCACTGACGCATTCAGTACTGAGCTATCACTGTAACTGTTTAATAACGTTATTCCAAGCACGTGCGTGTTAAATCTTTCCTTAGGTCGTGTTCTATTTGGATCAGCCGTTTCAGGTTGAAACGGTTGACGTTTCCCAATTAATATAGAACACTTTTCCAACCGTTTTCGGTTGAAACGGTTGAAATCAACCTAGTTTCGGTTTGGTTGAAAAAGTTGCTCAACCAAACCAACCGAAAACGGTTTTTCCCCAATAGAACACGAAAAAACCCAACCAACCTAAAATAGTTGATTCCATTGAATAGAACACGACCTAAATAACGTATAAACCCTGACAAGACACCGACAAACTATCATAAGCAACACATAAGCTTCATTTCATCGCGGCTCTCGAAACATTTACTGAATCACTGACGAGAATGAAATACTCACTTTACTGAAACGGCCTTTTATAATATAAAAGTGTAATAGAGTTTGCTGTTTCGATGAGTAAAAAAAACCAGCTTTTATTGTGCATACGCACCTGCGTGCAAACATGAATTAACTAAAAACAAATTAAAAAAGCACTAAAATTATCCTGGAGTATGACAGGATAAAAACATCAACAAAGACAAGCAAACATGAAATGGTTTGTGTTGATAGAAAGAATGAATCAGTGGCACCTGTATGCGAGCAAGCGTGAACGTTCACCCAGGCCGATTTTTGTAAGGTATGTGGAAAATATCTTTGTCGACTGATGGTGCCGATTTATTCTATTTAAATTCTCAGATATCCAGGATTATTTTCTTCGGGGCTTGTCGAATTTATGTTAGATTTATATCACCTCAAGTGGTTACTTTAACTTTTGTGTGTTTGGCAAGCCAGTTAAAGCGTTCAAAACAAAGTTCATGATTGCAAACAAGTTCATGATTGTAGGGTTTCGCAATCGATTTACAAATTGGAACTTCCGTTGTGCCCATGCGGTGAATGCAAATATCAGAGAGATAGTGTCATCTAGAACGCAATCTAAGCGCAGTATCCGATCCAAATGGATTCTAAATAAGCGGTTGTGACTGAAACGCCCTACTAAATTACCTTGAGTAGATGTTTCTAATGCATCCGATCTTCGGCAAGTGAGAGGGCCAATTAATCTATAGCCGTGAGCGTGGAAACTATCTTATTGTCGTTTTATCATCGTAAATCGTCCTGGAGCAGGAATTGAAAATTATGTCATATCCTGTCATAACTCTTAGCACGTCTAAAATAAAATGCAAATTTACAAGCCAAATGGAAGAGCTAGTACAAGCAATTCAGTGTAGCGAAAATGCTCAACCCAATCGTGAGTAGGCCTGGGGTGTGCCGCCCAGGCTGTCAAACCCTGGCCCTGTTTATGACAAAAATTTCACACTTCCCCACCCTGTTTATGACATGAATTAAAAAAAGAGAAACATAAAAACCCATACCCTATTAGGCTATATATGGGAGTACCACCCGGGCTCAAATAGTCTTAAATTTAATGACGTTCAGCCTTAGCCAAAAAATAGAATTTCGTATAAATAAGAGTGCACCTTTTTTAATCCTCAAGTTTTTTAAACCTGCAGTTTCGGTTTGAGCCACCTGAAAATGGCCTTTTCCGAGTTCAGTCATGATGTACAAAAGTAGCCTGTGTACATCCGCCTCCTCCCCTCAAAAAAATCGGGAAGAGATCTACAGTCGATTTTTCCTGGAGGGAGGAGATAACGGATGTGACACAGGCTAGTACAAAAGCCGACATCTTGTTATCCAAAGGAATAATTTGGAATCAAAATAAACTTTTTAATTAAGGCTGCAATATAATTTTTTTTTGTATCACACGTACGCGTGCTTCCATACACGTTCGGATTTTCCATGTTTTTTTGTCTAAGGACAAAGATTATGAAAATCTCTCGTGATTTGTATGATATGAAAAGAGAAAGGCTGGACGCCAGCACTCCACATTTCAACTCTTCATCATAATGAACACGTCTCCGCCTATAACTTATATATTATAACTTTGCCCTTTGTTTCTTGTTTACCGTCGCTTACGTTTTCTGATTTTGGGTCGCCGGGGTCGGCATAAAAAAAGATCCACTAAAAGGAGGAAAGAGTCTGGAACTAGGAGGCTCGGTAGCCCAGCATCATTGCCGTGGAGCCTGAAAATGACTAAACGTGGCTACAAAATAAACGTCATACGAAAAGATCAATTTAGTTGCTAATTTGCATTGGAACTGTATTCGATCTTTCTTTGTGGTTTTTAAAACTATTATTCATCCATATTCATTATTCCACTTCAAACCCCAAATATAATTCCAAATCGATTGCCTTTTCTCAAGCAGAGCATTGGCTGCATCATCCTTAACAACTGACAACAAAACAAGCAAACACGATACGGCTTTAAAGAAAGACAAGAAAACCATGGTGCAAGAGATACATGGAGAAAGATCTTACTCTTATTATGGCGCCTCGATGTTTATCATCCTCACTCTTGGTCTCATCGGGAACGCTCTGACCGTCTTCGTCCTTCTTCACCCACAACATCGGCACAAGAGCATGACGCCATTGATGTTAAATCTGTGCGTAGCGGATCTCCTGGTCTGTCTCTTTGGCTACACCGTGGCCGTGAACTACAACACGGCAGACTTCGCCAACACCGGTGCCGCCCCCGCCCTTTGCTTCTGGCTCGCTTTTATCAACACCGTCACGGGGCTCGCTTCCATTGGCACCTTGGCTGTGATGGGGATCATTACATACTTGGGAATCTCGAGAACTGAGATTGCTCAGCAGAACAGGATGAGTCGCAAAGCAGAGGTCTTGCTGCTTTCAGGTGAGAAACTGAGTCATGTTTCCACAACAACTAAAATGATTCTAGCCTATAGCTCACTTTGGAAAGGAGTGACAGCATCCCTTTTGAAAGCTTCGATACTCTATACCCTTCAAAACAATACACACAAGCTCACACAGGTATCCGCGACCTTAAATATGTTTCACCCAAAATGCAGTTGAGTTTTGCTCATAATTTCGCCCGAGGAATTGTTCCAAGATCAAAACAAATCCATCTGCACATTCACACGCTCAAGTCTCTTGCCAAGGTCAATTCACGGGCGGACTCCCATATAAAAGTGACGGGGGTGATCGTCCTACCTTTTAGAGGTACGGGTGTTTAAATTTGAAATGATGACCGTTAGAGTTATTCCTATACCTAGGCCGTATAAAAAATCAATATATATCTGGAACTAGTTTTGTCTTAGAATTGGTACCTCTTGGGGGTGAAAATGAATTTGAGCCACACCCACAAAACGAAATTCTGGTACCTTCTGGTAATTTCCGACGATCGCCCAAGTCACTTTTATATGGGAGTTCCCCCGAGGATCAAACGCCGAGGAATCACGAGCATGCGCTTTGCCTTGACAGTGTTCCTTTAATCAAGAAAGAGTCCGTTGTAATTGATATTTTTAAGGCATTTGGTTGTATGCGATTGTATTGACGGTTCCTCCAGCTATGGGTTGGAACAGATACATCCCCATCCCTTCGAGAGTCAGCTGCCACCCAGACTGGTACTCCCAGGATATTTTGGACAAGTCCTATATCATATATCTGGTGACATTTGGTTTCTTCATCCCTTTGGTGACCATCGTCTTCAGCTACGCCGGAATATACAGGTATATACAAAGAGGCTATTCAGCGGAAAGTTGTGTAATACGGCTGGACATTTTTACTCGTCAGTGTTTATTTTTTCTCGCCTTTGAATAAATGGTTTATTATACGACGTAATATATTTCCTAAAATATAGGCTTTCAACAGTGTTTTCCGTAGCGCGCGATCAGGGGGACTAAGACCCGTGTAATACGGTCTCATATTTGCTCTCGTCTTTGTGCGTATTCGCACTCTAAAATGCTATGTCGTATAATAAGCCCCCCCCCCCCCCCCCCTATCTATTAAGCCCCCCTCCTTCCGTCAGGCTGATGTAAATGACTTTTCAGCAATATTTTGTGGCGTTTCAGTCCGGCTTTGTATTGAAACGTGATCATTAATTTCCAGAACTATCGTCGAGTTAGGGTATAAATGACGTTTCCTTTGTAAGACGGTCATACATAACCCATTTCTTGTTCTGTTTTAGTTAGTGGTGTAATTGTAAAGTTTGAAAAATTAATGTGAATTTTCTTGAAAAGTTTTGATTTGAAATAAGCCCCCTTCTCTAATAAGCCACCCCTTCTTGAGGCCTGAAATTAAATAAGCCCCCAGGGGGCTTAGCTTTTACAGTATATATGGGAGTACCCCCATCCCTCCGGGGATATCCCTCTCTTAAAAATGCAATTTTTTGTCAGGTACATCCGAAGCACTTCACTACAGCCAGGGCAAATAACCTCGCTCTAGAACGCCAGTTACGATCCCGAAAGAGAACCATCCGAATCTTGGTGTCCATGACCGTGGCATTCTTCATTAGCTGGTCTCCATATGCTATGGTGAGTCTCTCGGGTACAATTATGGGCCATGAAAGCATCAACCGATCAGTGGAGCTCATCCCCGAGATGATGGCCAAGGCGTCTGTTATTTACAACCCGCTCCTGTACGTGCTTCTGAACTCCAAGTTCAGGGTCACCTTGCTTCAGCTGTTCACTTGGAACCGCGTGGGAGTCAGCGAGACTGAGGATTCAGATCTCGATCGAGAAGGAACCAATACAGGCGCTATCGAGATACAGGCAGCAGGCAGCCTTCGTCACCGCGGAGACGTCTGAGACGGCTACCGCGGTCATCAGAGATTTTGAACTTGTCCGCAATATCCCCTTTATCACTAGCCGAGAATCTTGAAAGAATCTCGTCTGTATGTAGTCTCCTACGCAGCCGTTATTTGTGTCGTCGCGCAATGGGAGAAGCGTTGCGTGACGACACAAATAACTGCTGCGTAGGAGACTGGTCTGTATGCCACTCTTCTCATTATGACCGCATCATCGGCCGAACAAAGCGATCCTACTTGAAATCCACCTCAAGGATAATTTCACTTTGTACATGTTGATCATTTCTTTAATTCTTGTTACCCGTATTCTTCATGGTTATTGATATTGTGAGGAGAAATTAGATACTGGTCGTGCCGGGGCAATTGGATGTTACAGACTCGATATTTCGGGATCGCTTTGTATCTTGTCTGTGCTGTTTATGCCCCCGTTTGGGGTTGACTAAATCCCTCCCGGCCCCCACCTCACCCCAGCCACCCCCACCCCCACCCCCACCCTCTGATGTCATAGTGGATATCGGTTTAGATGCTTACAATAATTGTAATGTATTATACATTTTGCTCACTATCTCTATTCTCATTGGACGAGAGCATACAACTAATTGACTCTGGCATCGAATTGACGCGTCATAACTACAGACACTAGGATTTATGCATGTAATTACACGTCATACCTACAGACACTAGGATTTATGCGTGTAATTACGCGTCAATTTGTCACTTTGACTGTCTTTGATTAGAACAATCAAAGACTTTATCTTTATCTTTATCTTTAATTTTTCTTCTGTACAATGTGAACTTAGGTTTAATTAATTTCTAAACTTTATATCTATTAAATGTCATTGTATATAATATAGGTTGACGTTTTTTTATGACACTATGATTACAATGAATTACATGACTTTGGCTTTTTTCAGTATTATGTCGATCGTTTGATCGCACACTGATGATAGTTAATGAGACTTGAACTGAAAACTCCCATCCAAACTCTCGTAATAGTTTGACCCAGCCTTCGGGCTAATCTGAATTTCAACCGTCTAGCTCCTCTGTCACTGGTTTTCACTAGCGACGCAAGCACAAGCGTACAGCAGCATACGCAGACGCAGTAACGTGTTGATTTGTCCTAAACAAAAGGCACTGATTATCAACGCGTTACTGCCGCGTATGTTGCTTGCATGCGCTTGCGTCGCTAGTGAAAACCAGGCTTTACTCGCGACCCGAAGGAGTTTGTCCAGTGTTTGAGAAAACGTGACATGAATACAGAAAATGGCTGATATAACAGCCTACAAGTAGGTTTTCACCCAAACCTAGCCTGCGTAGCTGGCGGTCTTGTTAATTTTTGCGCGAAGCCGCGAAAGTGAGCGGCAAACATACATTTCTAAAAAGTAGAATAGTTGAGGATTTCTTTTTCTTCTAGATTTATATAGTTTTCAACAGTTTGGAGCGTGAAAAAGTTACTAATGTCAAGAACTTTCAACCTCTCAGGGTTGGATTTGAAATATTTAAATATATTCCTGTTAATTATTAACTTAACATATTAATTATTAAAATGACTACCAAAAGCATCTTCTGGGCTGAATCGTCTTAAGTTTTGTTGTCAGATCCGCTCCCTCGCAACCATTTTTACATCTCCAGATGTCAGACGTAACAGATCTTTTGAATTTACAGTGTAAACAGTACTTCGAAGAAACCTGAAATAGTTTTACGAAAACTGCCACAATCGAGCCTGAAATGCCACCATTTTGAAACACATTATTTTCAGAGGGCGTCTGGGTCTGAAAAGGTGTCGTCTCTTTTCTCTTTGCCCTGATTTCAGGGCAAAATGTACACCATATTATATACATCTGATTTACAGTCTTTACGAGGAACTGACGGTATTTCAACTTTCAATTATCGCGAAATTCGGACCTTTTGGCTGCGGTTGCATTTTCGTAAGCACAACAAAATGAAAAGATCCACAAATTCGCACAGCGTCAGCAAACTGCATCCCAGGAAAAGCCCCATGTTTCCACCAATATCAGCTGCGGTGAAATAAACAGGAAATTGTTTTTAGTAGGTTTAGTAATATCTACTGTAAATTATCTTCGCCCGCATTACTGCACCCGACCGTCACCCGTAAGGGTCCCATAATATATATACATCCGAATATTAATCTTCCCCAATATAATCTTAACCATTTTGTCTCGTGTGGGTATATTAACTATGATTTGAGAGTAATTTTGTTCGTAAGAAAT
Organism: Desmophyllum pertusum; assembly: GCA_029204205.1. NCBI lineage: Eukaryota > Metazoa > Cnidaria > Anthozoa > Scleractinia > Caryophylliidae > Desmophyllum > Desmophyllum pertusum. The sequence goes on along the minus strand of MU826829.1, from coordinate 2,109,669 downwards.
ATCGTGATATCATGAGCACTTGGATACAAGACATACAACGGTTATTGGTCGAGCCAAGCAAAGTAATTGTCAATTGGCTTGTTTAAAAGGGGTTTAAGTCTGTCCACAAGCCTATGTGGCTTATCAGGTCGGCTCTTAGGTCCAGCTTCCATAGCATGAAGCGGACTAGGAGTATAACTACTCCCCTTGGATGGGATGCTAGTCACCTCCCGCATTTTCGACAGGTTGTCCTTACTCCTGCGTGGAGAGAGGCACTGTGAGAGTAAAGTGTCTTTCCCAAAAACGTAACACAAGTAAGCCCGGCTACGGCTCGAACCCGAACCACTTGATCCGGAGTCTAACGCGCTAACCATTAGATCAACTCAATTTCCTGGGACGAGGACGAGAAAAGCATCATTCACGGAAAACTGACTCTTTGAAAATGAACATGTGTGTGAACTCACGTTCGAGGTTTTGCACTAGGAGTCGTTTTGAATCAAAGGTAAAAGACAATTGGGAAATAACAATAACAATAATAACAACAACAACAACAAAATAACAACAAAGTGTTTTCCTTACATCCAAATGCATGGATATCATATGCAGGCTTCTCTTTCGTTACATCTGTGATTACACTTTGATAAAAAACGTTAAGCTGAAGAAAGTGCCTCCTAAAATAAACAACAACAACAACACAAATATTTTAACAAAATCTAAAAAATCTGATTCCTTTCTTTTCGTCTTAGATGACGTGGGATACCATGCATGAGCCATAGCGAGTGCAGAAATTAAAGTAACCCACAAAAAACGTGATGGCTCTATATTCTAAATTACTTTTTAGTACTACACTCATTGTGTTATATTGCCGATATTGGTTCTCTCATTGGTTACTATTTAACAATTAGACGGCCCCTGTGTAGCCAATCAGATTGCGCGTTTACCTGATACAAGTCGGTCATTGGCTTATGCGATAGTCAACTCGGCTGCGCATCGCATGTTGGCTCATAGAAAACGCGGGCTCGAGGTCTAATTGTTAAGACGGATTCCGCTCAACGTTCGAGCAATAAGTGCAAAAATTAATTACTAAAAAACTACTCATAGCACGGTAACATTTTGAATACTATTTGAAACATATCACTTTAATTCACTTCTCCAAGTGACCCCGCAATTAAATTCTCAAGCATTCTCGAGAAAATTAATGTCGAACCTCGTAAAAAATGATAAAAACGCACGCCATTTTGTTTTGAACTGACATGAAGTGTCTTTTTAATTAAAATATGTAATGACTTCTCTCGCGGGGTCAGCTTGGGAGCTAATTTATCGATAATTTCTTCTTAACTGTATTCAAAATGTTACCGTGCTATGAGTATTTTTTTGGTAACTTAATTTTTTGCACTTTTTGCTCGAACGTCCAGCGGAAATCGTCTTAACTATTTGACAGATAGCCATAGGATACTTCCACGCCCTTATTGGACAAGTTAAACACCCCGTTTAAACTGCGTAGTTGAAAGGAAAGAAGAGATGAGCAGAACACACCTTAATTTAGCTTCTATTGTGCTGATCACCTCCTCGCTAGCATTGACAAGCATGGATTCATTTGTTCGCTTGAGCACAATTGGCAGCAAGTGCCTTGAAGGGTAACTAGAGCTGGACAGCTGGACATCAAAGTGTATAGAGTTGCATTTAATCGGACAGTCACAATCCAAACTGGCCATGAGTTCCCCTAGAGAAACACGCATCATGGTACGATTATTCACTTGTTATTTGCACAGTTCACTTATCGTGACATAGTTCATCTATTCTATACACGACTTGCTTGCGTCGATCCTGCGTCTGGCGTCGGCAGCATGAGTCGATATAGCATGCAACAGAAAAGGAGGTCATAATTGGGAGTCTGGGAACAAGTGTAATTAATTTTGATTTTATCGGGTCGTTTCAGGTCGGGCAATAATGTTGCAGGTTTCTGAGTTGCTTTCAAAAACCTGAAATGTGTTGCCGTAACACAATGTTGCCACAGTGACGTGATAACGATTTTTAACGCAATGATGCATTAAAAATCGTCTCGTGTAACTAGCCAGCGAAGCTAATGGTTTTGTTGGCGCGCGATGGCAAAATTCAGTGAGCGGCGAAGCCACGAAATAAACTTTACCTAACTTTGAACTTACCGTCCGCTTGTATTACACAGTTCGCAAATTCCTTTGGTCCACAAAAACGCAGATTTTTACATTCGTCTACAAAAAGACAGAAACATACCTATTGAGTGAGAAATATATTATTCTGTCAGTGACACAAGCTACTCGGAAAAAAAAAATTTCCGAGTAGCTTGTGTCACTGACAGATGTTTGTCACACTTGAACCTAGTTATATGGCCTTAGCTCCCACGAGTCTCCTGTCGGCTCAGTGGTAGAGCGTTCGACCGGTGTGCGGAAGGTCATATAATAGGTTCGACTCCTCAGTGGGGGAACTCAAAAATTTTTTCCGAGTAGCTTGTGTCACTGACAGAATAATATCTTTCTCATATTTCTGCCAAGCTTAAAATATACCATCATTTCTTTCCATACCTATTGAGTGATCATATTTTTAAAATTCAGCACTGGAATAATATCAGACCCAGATCTCCCACGGACTGGTGGTGTCTGGGATTACACTCCAGATGCAAGTAAAATAAGCTTATTTATACTAAATAAATTTCCTATAAAAAAATCTTCTCACCTAACTGAGCCATGCCTAAGATTTTGCAGTGACACCTGTCAATCATAGCTCTAGTTCAGCACTCCATGAAACATGCGCTGAAGGAATAGGTTTCGGAGGCCGCCAGCTTTCTTTCACCACACTGTGATTTGTACGGAGGCTCAAGACGAACAGTCTGTATTGAATTGAAATCAAATGAATTGCAATAGAGCGGTTTTCAGTTGAGTGTCGTAAAACCAAAACCAAAACCAAAACCAAAACCATGATTGGTTTTGGTTTAGCATCTGATTGGTTGAGTAGGTGGCGCGAGTTTTTTTAAACCAATCACAGAACGTAGTAAAGTAAAACCAATTTGGGATTACTTTCGATACTCAATTGAAAATCGCTCTACTCTTTAATTCAGCGGTTTTCAATCGAGTGTCGAAAGTAATATGAAATTGCTTTGGTTTTGCTCTTCAACGCTCTGTGATTGGTTTCTAAAAATTGCGCCGCCTACTCAACCAATCAGATGCAAAATTAAAACCAATCACTACTTTGTCGCACGCGTTTTCCCGCGCTTAGCGCCGATTACGTGTATTGGCTTCGAGTTCTCATTGGTTCGTTTGTTGTTTACGTTTGTTGTGATTTTCCATTGTAGTGCTTTGGTTTTGGTTTACGACACTCAATTGAAAAACGCTCTATTTTGAAATATTATCAGCTTAGTGCCCACGTAAAGAAAAGACGTTCTATGCTTTAAAATGGTTCTCAGTTGCATGGGCTGTCCTCAAGGATCTATGTCACTATATTAGACCGTATATACTAAGTCAATTTTTTTTTGCGATTATACAATATTAATTTCCTTCTAATCGCAACGAAAGAGACCTCAAAATTATAGTTTACTAAGGTAGAAAAACACCAAAGAGGTAATAATATACCAAACGAAAAAGGTTGGACGCGGGAGATTGGATTACCCACGACGAACGGATTACCCACGACGAAATTGTCTAATTGCGTAATTTGCTGTCAAATTAATCGAAAGAAACCTCAAATAATTGAAAAACACTGAAGAGGTAATAATAAGCTAGAAAAGGAGAGCGCAAGGATAGGATTGGGGAGGATTTCGAGGACAAAAAAGAAAATTAAGGTTTTGACGAAAAGCTTCCTTCTCGTAGCCTGCGTCGCAGACGGACTTGACCGCCGGTAATGTCCGTCTGCGAATTAGTGCACAAATCCGTGTTCTAGACCCCCAACGACGTAACGAAATACCGGAAGGCCTTTCGACATCCCCTTTATTCTGATTGGCTATGGTAAAAGGCGTGACAGGCCTGTTCGAAGTTCGTGACATTTGCCGTTCTCTATTGAATTCGGTCTTCTGACCTACTTTGCCCTTCAAGACTGTTTCTAACGGGCAAGATATGTTGTATTATGAGGAGGATTTTGAAGTAGAATAGCTATAGAGCCATCGACTGTACATATATATGTGTTCACTCTAGCAAATTTTAAGAGGTCACGTTTGGTCTCCTGTCGGGCAAACAGATATTTACAACGCGTTAGTTTAGACAACAAACACTCGGCAAACCAAACAAGGTAGTTCCCATTTAAAACCTGCTGAATAGTTTCTGGGTCTTCCAAGTCCGTGATAGCATGCAATCGCCAGTATACCCATATTGTTGAAATATATAAGCTTGGTCCTCCATCAGCGATCGTAAAGGTGAAATCACAACAATAACACTCGATCATATATCAGCGACTGCGACAATCGGGAGACACTGAAAGATCAACGACTTTCCAAAACCTGTGGGTAAATTGATAAACACGTTTTTCCCCTGGAAGAAAGATTTGATCGCTTCTCGTTGTTCTGGGAGTAGCTCCGTTAATTCAAACTGAGCTTTCTCTAACCGCTTCGAAAGCTGCACTCCATTATATCTTCAGTGATTTTTTTAAATACTGTACTATTTTTAGGCTCGCTTTCCGCGCGCTAGCCTCCGGTCCTAGCTTGCGTGAAATTCCCTTAGCCAATCACAACCAAATCATAGCTAATTGAACAATAGCTTTATGTAAAGGCCAATCACAGACAAGTACTCAGATCCTGGTACGTCGTTGGGGGTCTAGAACAAGGATTTGTGCACTAATTCGCAGACGGACATTACCGGAGGTCAAGTCCGTCTGCGACGCAGGCTACCTTCTCGGTACATGTATGTTTTAGAGCCAAGAAAATGTTAGAACATATTGATGCTATTAGGAGAACTTAAACATTCATCACTCACTCTCGTACCTTATGACGTTGTATTCGAATAGTGCTGCTGAACCCAGGAGAAATATCTATCCCATAATTCTCCATGTCGGGCCATTCATTTTGATCGTGAACAAGCACGCGAAAGCCCGTTCCCTCAAGCATGTTGAACGGCCCATAATACTGGTCGGGCTCCGCATTAAGTTGAAGTAAAAGTCCGTTGCTCCTGCCCGCAGAGGACTGGTAACGTAATGGGTGACCTGGCCTGCCAGAGTTAAAAGTGTAGCAGAGACCACGCTGAAGAAACAAAATTATTGAATTGTTTTAGTGTTTGGACACAAGAGGTTAGAAACTGGCCTAAGCTAAAAAATCCTGCCAAACAACTCATTAATCCTATTCTTCCTGGGGGTGGAGGCGGGGGCTTTGCGAAGGGTAGAGGGGCAAAAAGTGCCCAAGTTGTGTAATTTAAAAAAACTAACCAAACTTATCGGGGAACTTTTTGGCGCGCGCCTTTTTTTTAGTGACTTGAAAATTAAAACGTTCACAGACGTTTCCGGAATACTGTCCCCGTGAAATGGCTGGCACTGAAGAAGGGACAGTAGGCCCGAAACGTCTGTGCGCTACACTGTTTTTAGGTATTTTATGTATTTTTTTAACGTATCTTTGTTCCATACTCTCAGTTCCCGCCCATTTTATTTTCGCGTTCGCTCGTTCGCTTTCTCACTTGTCCTCCTGAGAGCCTGGGACAGGCTATGTTTGCGTGCTCACACTTTACTGGGAGTGGGATCACCATGGAAGTCAGTGAATATTAAGAGAAAAAGATCGACTGAACATAATTATATAAACGCCTTGTTCAGCTTGTTGTCTATTCGCTCATAGAAACTGAGAAGATGTTAAAAAGTTAAATATCAGCAGGGAGTTTATATGTGGCCTGCGTAGCGCGAGGGGCGCGAGAGAGAGTGAGAAAACGCGCGCGAGATTGAGAAAACGCGCGCGTCTCTTCTCTCGCGCGCGCCCCTAAAAACTCGCGCTTTTCTCCACTCTGGCGCCTAGCGTCTGCTACGCAGGCTAGTTTTTATGTAGAACGCTGGAAAGTAAAGTCCTTTGTTGTGACGAAAGAAGCAAGGAGAAATCCCCGAGTCACATAATTGTTTTATAAACCACCCTGCCAAGAGCCAAGACAAAAAAAATAAAAAAATAAAAAATAAAATAAATAAATAAATAAAATTTTAAAAGGAGCCAAGACATGGGAAAAACAGTTTCCAACAACTACTTTTTTAGATCACCTCTTGCTCTAATCAAGCTTAATAAGTCCTTACTTAGCTTAATAAGAACTTACTTGTGAAGAAATAAACAAGGAGAAATCCTCCGGTCCACATAAACCTCGCTGCCAAGTGCAACTCGTTAACATGTCCGATATATTATGGCCAGCCTCTTTAACCACCCGATCAAGATCCAATGCAAACGTTTCATTTGAGTTATTTCTCAAGCCCTCGCCAAACAGAAGAGATTCAATGTCGTCCATAAACTTTTGAGCCTCGGTTCCCAATATCTTATCTTTACGTAACATGTTTTGGTTGCAGATCGTCACCGCTGGAAATAAGATGGTTTTATTGCGCTGTTGTTCCCTCACCGTCACAGAATCGTTCTCAGCGAACTTGCTGAAACCGTTTAGACATTGCAGAATTAAAGTTGCCATTCCGGATATCAACAATACGGCCCATACAATACGCCGTAGCAGACTGAAGGACCCGAGAACAAAATGAAACCCGTGAAGGGTTGTGTACGAAGAAAATTCGTCGAGAAGTTCAGCCTTGCTCATTCGATCGTCATCTGCGTTTTTTGTTTGTATTTCTTCGCCACTTGTTTCCACTCTGAATTCTTCGATTGTCATTCTTTTCCTTGCTTTACCCTTGAAATATTTTCACTCACTTGTGCTGCAACTATGAGAAGAAAAATTAACAGCAAAATTTATTTGTCTACACAGCTGTAAATTCACTGTAAATTATTAAATGTTACGAACCGCCTTCAAATTATCGACTGCTGTTAATCGCCGATATTTTTGAAATATTCTAATTTTACGCAGGGACTTTAAATTAATTTCAATAATGCATGCATTTACTGAAAGTATACTCATATATTAATGACAGACCTTTTGTTCAAGATGATTGCCGTTTTCTGCAGAGCCAAGCAAATTGAAATACAAAATTAACAAGCCTCTGTGATATTTGGGTAAACACGCAAATGGGTGAACAGTTGTATATATTTTTTTAGAATCACGCTTTTAAAGAAAAATTACTCTCAGCCAAACCACCAGTTGTATACTAATAAATATTTCAATCAAAATTGGCAATCTATTGACGACCTTTGAGTAGCTAAAAAGCCCGGTGATTCGATTTATTTTTGTCACATTAAAATAGTGCACATTGTAATTGTTTTACATTCATACATACATACTTTATTTGATAAGTAGGTTGTGAAAAAAGGCAGCCAAAGGGCTGATGTGGACCTACTATACTAAAAATTAGGATGTTATTAGGATGTTATTAAAATAAAATCATAAAATTATGTTTTTATTTTAAAATGGACACTACTGACATCCTATGATAAATAAAAGCTACACAAATTAAATACATGTTCTTTTTAATTTAAATGTTTACCACGGGGGACACGAAGTTATTATTCACCGTGCTGTAGCTTACCGTAATAGTTTTTGTTTACTTGCTGTGCTTTTAATTTCAGAGCAAGGCTCCCTCATAAATCATCTAACTCTAAACAATAAGCAAATATACGTTTATATAATACATGAGCGATATACTGAGATTTATCCAAGAGACCATTTTAGTTTGGTCTGTTTATAATATCCACCCAAACATTGCACTGATCATAATGCAAACAAGTACATGTACTCATAAATATTGGTGATCGTTTATGATAATAATAATAATAAATTAAATTTATATAGCGCTCTGAGATTATAAAAATAAAAAGGGGCCACAAGTTTATTAGCCTGGCTATTACGTGCTACCCTCTATAAATAAAGATATTACTTACTTACTTACTTACTTACTTACTTACTTACTTACTTACTTACTTACTTACTTACTTACTTACTTACTTACTTACTTACTTACTTACTTACTAAAAATGCTAGCTCTGTACGTGCGTTTTCCAGTTTGGTACATTTCTTATAGTCGTCCTCTGATCTGCAAAGCAACAACGTGAAATGACCAAATTTTGCGTTTTGTGGAGGACGTGAACCACGCGACGAATTTGTCAAGTTTTTGTTTAGTATTGAGCGCGATCTTTATATATATTCAACCGAGGATAACTCTGCACCGATTGACAAATTCAAACGTAAAGCCAGCGATCGTTGCGATCATATGGAAACCAGGCGTAAGGTCCCTATACGGTACTTCAAAGAAATGATGCGTTGTCACTTACGTTTACTCATGGGATCGAAAAGCTAGCAGCTACACCTCATTGCTTTTAGACATTCTTTTTTAAAAAAGAAAATATATTTGTCAGAGCAATGCATGCAGTCCAGCTGTCGAAACCATAGCAATGGGTTATGGGTTTCTAAAGCAACCATCTATTTTTAAAGGCAATTAAACAAAATCCTGTCAAAAAGAAAGATCTGTTTTGGCATGGAATAACATGCGACCAGGCGTCCTGGCTTTTCCCTAAAATTAAAAGACAGTGGGATAGCAAATAATAGAGCTTTGCCGACTTAAAGGGGCACTATCACGGGGATTTTGCTGCTTTTTTGGACAAAACGGCGATCAAATTATGACTAAGGACATTCGCTCATACACGAAATGCGCCTAGAACATCACTGACGAGGAAGTGAATTGTCGAAGGGAAAGCAAACCGTAATTAGTTTTTAGCGATTTTTTCCAACACACGAGGGTTTCAAGTTATGAAAAGCTCCCGCATGGAGATTTTCATAACTCCTGCATGGAGCTTATATCTTATTTTTACCATTATTAATTATTTATTTATATCTTAATTTATTGTGTAGTTCATTCAATTATTCAGTGTAACTAGTGCAGGTCCACATCAGGACTTATGTCTTGCCGATTGTATCTGTTAACCTGCTTTATCAAATAAACTATGTATGGAGTATGTATGTAAACTATGCATGTTAACATGATAGTAAAATTACCTACTTACCATCCCCCTGGCTACACCCTCACCTAATTTAATTTCATAATCAGCAATGTAATAATTAGTATTTTTCTAGTATTTAGTAGTATTTTCTATATGTAAATTTTTTAATTTTATACGTATTTTCATAAAGGAGTCAGGTGTCAAGTGGAACGAAAGTTCTGTTCCTCTCTCCCGCCATTATTTTTAATTTTTAATTTTTAACTTTTATTTAACTGTAAGATTATTTGTAAATTATCATGGCGAACACATTAAACATAGTACTCAGTATGTTTATAGCTTCAGTATATTCAGTCACGGCGCACTATAGTAATTATAGTTTTTATAGTTTTAACACAACTGGGCCATTATTTTTTTTCGGTTTTCATTGATAACAGTACGTCTTTTTTGAACGTCTTGATGCTCATGATAGTGCCCCTTTAAGACCGGTAAAGAAAATTGGAGACTGATCACGCTGAGACGATGATGGAACACAGTATATTAGAAGCAGTTTACTAAAAGCAATAAAATCCGTATAAACTATATATTTACCTCACGTTAATTTTGCTATTTCCACGCGCCACGCGCTCTCGGAAAGGAAACGACTGCTACGCAGGCTACTCACGTTTTAAAGTTGGATTTCTCCTGATTCCGTATACAACCCAACTCAACCGGCGGAATATTCAGTGGCATCAAAAGTTACAGAACATACTCATCAATCCCAGCTGGATCATTTATAACTGAAGACAAAATGTAATGAGTGCAACTGTCGATTTCACATGGAAAACAACAGATTCACGCGATAATTAATATAAATGTTGATATCACCTGTCAAGAGACTATTCTTGCACCTGTTCAACACTGAGTTTATTCATAGGAAAATAAAATTTATATCAGTTTTTTTAGGAAGAAAGATGAAACTGACACCGTTTCAAATTCAGTATTTTATGAGTGATACCGTGAATTGTAGGAATGAAAACTGAGAAACAAAGTCCATTCAAGCTCCACGAACCGTGGCCACTTCAGAAACTCGTAAATTATTCCATTGTCTAAACATTTTTAAAAGACGTCACGTCAAAGTCTCATTTTTTAGCCGAATAGCTGTCACCTTCTGTTAGTTTTATTTGGCCCAGTCGGATAATTTTAATGAAAATATTTTGGTGCTGTCAATTCTAGAGCTCTAAGTAAATTGTGGAACGATCAGAACATGGACCGATGAAAGAACATTTGACTGAGACTGACAATGCTGTTATTAAACTTTAAAATATAGACGGAAAACTGCGCACGCTCTGATTGGTTAAAAACCATGTTTTATCAGAGTATATAACATAGAAAAGCGTGTTTTATCGTTTCGTGCGCGTAAATCTATATTTTAAAGCACATAAAGAAGCCAAAACCATGTATTATACTGTCATAAAACACTCCGGGAATTTGAGGACATTTGAGAAATATAGAAAACACTCGCCTGCGGCTCGTGTTTTCTAAATTTCTCTCGTGTTCTCAAATTCCCGTCGTGTTTTATGACAGTATAATACATGGTTTTGGCTTCTTTATTTGTTAAATATTACATATTATTATAGATTGCATCAAATATCTTTTGATGCCGAGATTCACCGCAAAGTAGTCAGGAAAACTGATGTTGGCTAAAGGTTACGTTTTTTATGGAATCTGGACAAGTTAAGATGAGACATTGATGACTTATTTATTTATTTATTTTGTTGTTGTTGTTTATTTATTTGTTTATTCAGGGAGGGAGGGAGTTGATGGACATCAATTGGTTGACGTCACTAAATCCGCCATCTTGGATCCGCCATCTTGGATACGCCATCTTGGATCCGCCATCTTAGATCCGCCATCTTGGATGTCACTATTTCCTCATGACATAAAGCATGAAATCGATGCAAAGTTAATCCCAAAAAACAATATACTAATACCGCAATGTTGCTGATACATACGATGCTAAAGAGGTCTATTGTTTGGTTGTTTGTTAATTTTTTGTTCTACTTTTATTGTTAAAACTGGGCAAACTGTCAGCATGGAATGTAAAATTTGACGTTTAAAAAAAAAAATGGCGGTTTTGAGGAGTTTCATTTGAAGAAATTGATTAACCCAGCCGGGTTAAATGAATAAATCTCTTGCTCAAAGACCTCAAAAATGTCCTGGTTACTAGTGTAGCTACCCACAACGTGACCTTTTGCAATGAAACGAATTAGAAAATGCTCCTCACTGATAAAACATCTTTCTCATAAATACGTTTATCTATGTCAAAAAAATGAAACTGTTTTTAAGTTACAAAAGATGGAAAATTGATATTTTCCTCGTGCTCGCTATTAAATTCATGAACTTACAATGAACAAACAGTTGCCATGCTAAAAATACCGAGGCCATTAAAGAAACGTGTCGGAAACGTGGGACATAATTATCTAGTATGTACATCACCGTTTTATTTTAAGAGCCTTAACCGCAGCACATCAATATGGCATGAACAGATAACTTGTCCATGCAACAATTGCCTCCTTGTGCTACATTTTGTTCCTACAAAACATGATGGTGATAGATTCTTTTTTAATAATAACATAAACCACAGGCCAGGAGTCAATCGAAATCCTTATTAGAAATACGCACGATGTACCAAGGTGTATTTTTTGTGGTTAACCATGGTTAACTTGTCTTTGGTCTTACCGACGTTGTCGTAGCAACTAATCAGCAATGTTTACCACGGTAACCCAAGTGTCGTTTGTAATAACGCCTGTAAAATGAGTTTTCAGTACTGTGGTGAGCGTATTGATTACTTTCCGAGTGTTCTAGTGTTTTTGAATATTAAATTTCAGCTTGGTTTAGATAGAGCATAGCAAAACAACGACCATCCAACAATTCAAGTGCAAAGTGCACGAATATTGTAAAAGAATTTGCCGCAAAAGATATCAAAAAGAAGACTTAGTTATGAACATGGTGGATCAAGCTAACAGAACAGGTCATTCTTGGTCGGTCTTTCACATTGTACGTCTCGCTTCTGGCGTCTTTCTTGCAGCACTGGCAGTCGTTACCATCTTCGCCAACATCGTGCTTTTGACTACGCTTTGGAACAAACGAAAACGACCTTTGAAGTCACCAACTATGTATTTCATCCTGGGTCTTGCTGCTGCGGACTTCATCACAGGCCTAATTGTCGAGCCGGCATTTTCCATCTGTTACCTAAGCAGCGACTTGAGCACTTGTCGCACAGAAGTCATGGAGCTGATACAGTTTTTACCACGGCTTGTTATAAACTCTTCTTTCCTGATTGTGCTGTTTCTTTCGTGGAGTCAATTCCTGGCGATAGTGCATCCTCACTTGTACAAACGAGTCGTGACCAAACTGCGCGTGATCGTGTTGGTGGCAATAATATTTGTATACACCACAAGTTTTTCTATTCTTCAATTTTCGCGGATTTCGAAACGCGTGCTTCTTGTGATTGATGTCTACTTGCACGCGACGTTCATTCCATTTCTTCTGATGATGTCGTACATTTCAATGCTGCTTAGCCTTCGCAGACACATGCGCAGAAGGAAAGCTGTTCTCTTCCGTCGCAATAATGTTATCCGCAAAGATCAGGAATCGGAGGGTCCAGTTAACTTCCTCGCTGTTCCGTATTCTGTATCTTCAGAATGTGTTGAGCGGCAGTTCATTCAAATGAACTTGTCACTAACTGTTGTCCTGTTCATCTGCACGCTTCCTTCGATTGTTGTAATGCACGTGGTGTTGAGAGAAACATATGCCACTCTTGAATATCAAACGAATTTATCCATTGCGCAAAAGGTTGCCGATGACGTCTTATTTATCAAGTTTGCATTAGATCCTTTTATTTTTGCTTGGAATTTTCAAAAGATCGGACAGATGTACAAGGCTGCTTTACTGAGCAAGAACTCGAGCCCAATAGTTACTAGGCGGAGCGAAATTTAATTTTCATGTACTTGAGGGGTAACTGAAAGCAACAGGGCTACTGGCTTCGTCCATTTAAACATAAAAATAACAAAAACGGAATCAGTGAATAAAATAAAACAGTAATGCCATAGCTATAGTATTGAATAGATGAGTAAATATACAACGTAACTATATACTGACTAATTGACACTAAAATAATTCCTAAACTTTATATACTAACACTGGGCTGTAGAGCTTTGTAAATTACAATCTTTAACCCTTTCACTCTCAGTGTCAAACCTTGAGTCAATAAATGTGGTTCTAACTTTTGAGTCTGTGGATGAAACCCTAGTGTATGACCGTTCAAATGAAAGCTATTGAGCAATACTTTCATGTAGTACTGTTTCTTTTTGACAATTTTGCAAAATGAAATTCACGATTTTTTCCTCGGTTTTGAGAGAGAGAGAGTTAAATGAAGTTACAGCCGTATTTCCTGGCGAGACGGCTGAATATTTATACCATAACAACGTGTCGATGGATTTATCCATTTATTGTTATTTGAAAGGCCGACCCATAATAAAACAGCGGTATTGCGACAGAGTTCAACAGAATCACCCGTCACGGGAGACAGCTCTGAGATTCATATTTTTTTCAGCAGCCGACCAAATTGTCGTGACCCGACTTACAAGCACTGTTTAGTCAGTAAATATAGCCGGTATTTCCCGCGTTGTGCTTTGCATGCAGTGTACTTTACTGGGGTCTTTACTGTGAGGGACTGGGATATGTTGCCACATGTGGTGCACAGATGGGCTGGGTTAGTAGGTTCTGTGGAGCTCTGTACTGTAGAGCGATTTTTTTCCGGCTCTGCTTTGGAGCCGGACCCCAACGCTTTCCTCTTCTTGGAGCCCGGAAAATTGTTATTCTCGCTCCTTGGAGCCCTGACACAACACAGTAGAGCCCTAGAACCCAATAGTTTCTGCCTGTGAGCCCTGTAGTTTTTAAGCCGTAGCTTTATAGCCCTGAAGCATTACTGATAAACCCCCTTTGGGACCCTAAATCTTGGTGGGAAAGCAGTTGGTTATGTTTATTACTGGTAGCGCTTCAGATTTGAGTCAGATACACGCCGACCGTTTAAAGCACTTTCGTGATGTCTTGAGCGATAATCCGCGAATTCATAGTTATAAACCTCTGCTGTTGATGGAAGTCCTCTTGAGGTAGTTAATTCTTGTCTATCTTTTGTCTGGCACGCTTTGAAATGACCAAAGATCAGTTTCTTTGAGATGTGTTTTTCGTTTATTACCAATTTTGTTTTAGCCCACGGCTTCGTTGTAAAATGCTAAAAGAGTCCTCACCTCACGGTTTTCTAAATTGAAAGAGTATCAGAGGGCCACCTTGAAATTTACACGTTACCATGGAAACCTTGGTTGTCTCTTGTCCCAATATAAATCCAAGGGCAGGTATCAAATATCACAGTAATACTGATAAGACATTCTTTGCGATCTCTTGAATTGAGCCCACATAAATTTGGCCTGCAGTATATATGTTATGCAACACTGCAAGGAAAAACAAATGATTTATTCCGTTTACAAGACGTTCGAAGCCTGTTTCGTGCGATCAAATTGAACTCCTATGGACCCTGTGGTTCAACCCACTTGTTATACATTTACATTTACATTATACATTTATTTCTATTAATATATTTCGTTTCAAACTTTGTGCATTATTTAGTAGATTTTACTAGAGTTTTTTTATTTTATGATTTTAGCCGCATCCGGTTCAGTTAATTTGTAACTAAATTTCTCGTCTCAACGAACAAACCGCCCTGAACAAAATTTACCATATTTGATCACAAAGGGTGTTATGAGCTGCCATATATGGCCAGGATGGGTGTTATGAGTTAATAACCTGTGAGTTGGGATCCAATCATCTGGAAAGATAGAACGGTAAATGCGGTAACAGTGATTGAGTAGTTTTATCCCTAATTTATCCTGAATGAATCAGAAGGAATCATGGATAACTGAATGAACAAACGAACGAACGAACGAACGAACGAACGAACGAACGAACGAACGAACGAACGAACGAACGAACGAACGAATGAACGAACGAACGAACGAACGAACGAATGAATGAATGAATGAATGAATGAATGAATGAATGAATGAATGAATGAATGAATGAATGAATGAATGAATGAATGAATGAATGAATGAATGAATGAATGAATGAATGAAAACTTTATTTAAGTGTCTAGGGTTTTTTTTGTGCCTAATTGGGGACACTATTTAAAAAAATGTTTTTGTTTGATTAGTGAAACATTTCAATGGTAATCACCACTCTTTATTCAAACACAATGTGACTCGTGCAATTAAATGAAACTAAGAGAAAAAAAGTTTCTTATTTTCTCTTGATGAAACAATCTGAGTAATATATGCATGCATGCAATAAATATACGTTCAAGAACAAGACATTAACAATATTTCTATATATAGTTATCGTAAACATGTTCCGTATCTGACTCCTTTTCGATTTAACGCCTGCGGTGTTTCAGTTGATCTTCAGCGGTGTTGTTATCAATAAGTGTGCCGGTCTTCAGAGAAATCGTGGGAGTCCAAGTCATCTTCCCATGAGTCTTTGCCAACCACGCTGTTGTATGCTGGACGACCGAACTTACTCCTGGGAACTTTCATGAACCTCTTGTTGTGCAGTATTACCTTATAAGGTGCAGATTGGGACTCCTGAAGGATGGAAAAGAAAAGCATCGATATTAAAATTAAAACACAGCAGAGAAATAATTTTTCATTCCTTAACTTGAGCTAGTAACTTAGTAGTAACTTAGTAATCTTACGGTTTAAAGTATATTGGAAACGTATTTAATACTAGTTTTTGTTATCAGTGCAAAGCAAATTCATAGTTCTTTTATCTTGAGTCATGTTTGCTTGGCGATTGAAAAAAGACTATGGGCTGGCTCAGTTTGCTTTATTGCTTTACTGCCTGCAAGTTACGAGATTCTATCACTGAAGCACTTTATTCTTGAAATTCGTGACTATATATGAGCGCAATTTCAGGTTTAAAAAAAATGTGTATAATAAGATAATAATTTATGTAGGACACAGTAGGGGGTTCATGTTTATGGCCATTAAACACAGCAAGAGACACAAATGAACGCGCATATCAGAGGAGCTCTCAGCGCGTATACTGTGATGACTTCAAAGGCCAAGCAAAGTGCAATACATAGGTACTGATACAAATATATTAAACGGGAATTACATTTTGTTCCAAAGCCTAGTTTACTTGGACGTATGCATATAGTTTATGAACAACTCACAGACCGTAGTTCGTTAGTTATCTATTCAGTAATACCTTCATAAACCAAACTGATATTGTATGATGTGAGTGCACGAAAGACCAAAAACCCGTTCGCGGTTTTATATTTATATTTGTAGCGAAAAGAGGTGGAACCATTTTCCGAATTACGGTAAGGGCGTAGATTTTACAGAGTTAAAAAGGTAAAGCTTCAAAATTTTTGTTTTACGAAATTGTGTAATATAGTACTAATTCACAGAGTTTTTTTATCAACTCGAAAAAGAAATTGTCAAAATCATTATCATTAAATACTTATAGGTAAATATGTACAGTTATTTCCTTACCGCGTCTGATATCTGGTTGCGTCCCGTCCGATATGAATACGACAACTGGCCCTGACTTTCGCCAAGAAGCAACACAACACACAAAGCTACAAGCAGGTTCTTCATCGTTTTCATGATCGCGGCTTCCTCACTAGCAAGTTATGAGGTCGGGCTTAAATTGTGGTCTTTTAATATTCAGCGGGTATTTTTGTCAATGAAAACGTTTAAAGGGGTATTGGCTTCTTACTGACACCATAGCGAAAACTTCACACGCGTATTCTGTAAGAAACGTGGGGGTTTATTTAGTAGCGTTGTACGGTAACTGAATCACCTGGAATTTTTGCAATTGTGGCGTTAATTGAAACACTGACAAAGAAATAGTGTTCAAATGGATTAAATAAACCTATTTTAACTCTCGCCATTAGTATTTCGATACATCACCCCACTTTTACCTCATTGTAATTATGGACCTTCTGCAATTATATTCAAACAACACTTGAACTATTGTGGTTTCGTCCGAGCGGTAATTGTTATGTTTTCTCGTGTTTCCTAAAAGGCCAGATCATAGTTAATAGAGGGAAATGGTTATGAAGCCGGCAAAGTTCTCTGTTATATGTTTTTGTTCGCTATTTTGGGGGTTGACCGTACACAAAACCTGACAAAATACAATAGGTTGTTACGTGTGTTCAAGCAACTAACCAATAGAAACGTTGCGATTACGTAATTCATGCATAGTGTATGAGCTCAAAACAAAAGATGTGCACGGGCATGGACCTTCCAACAAGAAAAGATTGCAAACGACCGGGTATATTTTCCGCGCGTTACAATGAACTTGGCTAAACTTATATCGATCAATGACTAGAATTCTGGAACCTCGAATAATTGCTTTGTGGTGATTTAAAAGCTACCACAGCTTGTCTAAAAAATTAATGAGAAGAATTACAATAAAAGCATTTGAAAGAAAAAATGAATTTAAGTATCGAACAAAGCTAGTGTAAAGGTATTTATTAATTAATGTGTTTGAAAAGTTCTTAACCTCAAATGAGTGCTAACAGAAAGTGAAGTGTTATGTTTTTGTTGGTGCCGTTAATAATTTTCAGAGTTCCTAAGCAATTTAAATGTGTTTTTTCATCATTACGGCTTCTATGTCCAACCCACATAACACAAAACTAACTAATTATTTCTGAAAGAAAAACCTTAACTGAGTACTTTTAGACAATCTGTGGTAGCTTTTAAATCACCACAAAGCAATTATTAGAGGTTCCAGAATTCTAGTCATTGACCGATCAGTAAGTTTAGCCAAGTTCATTGTAACGCGCGGCAAAAATACCCAGTCGTTTGCAACGTGATCTTTTTCTAAGATGTGTGTTCAGTGAAGCAGAATTTCTCTGCTGCCTTTTGTAACTTCCATCGGTTTTATGGGCTATATACCAGTCGATAACCATACTTATGGATTTCGGAGGCAAGGTACTATTTTTAGTTGGCCTTCTATATAAATTAAACACACCATTATTCGATCTATACGTTTGATAATGATCTCAGTGTAATAAGAGCAGAAATATTACGTTTATTTTTGTTGCCATCGTTTTTGCTTATACAGCACTTCCATTCTAAGCTTGCAAGACGTTTTTCGGAGTTGTTACTATTTGGTATTTTATTTCATTATGTATTATATTGGGACACAATAAAGTTATAAGAGATTTAACGACCTTTCATACTTTAATCATTTAAAGCGGAAACCCTGATTTACATGCTACTGAGGCTCTGAGAATGTCGGTTTTTGAAGGGGACATAGTACATGGTGGGAAATGCTTTGATAACATGAGTCCCGATAGAACAGTTGCATCTAAACTGCAGTAGTTGTTTCGAGAACAGAGGCTGTCTACAATTGAGTTATACCTAAACTTCAATTGCGTTCAATTTATAATGAACCCAATGAAAATATTATTGATTGTTGAGGTCATATCCTTGAACGAAGTTAACACAACGAAGCGAGCCATCGCGTGTTCACAGTTTAGTTATCCATGCATTTCAAGTTGAAGATAACACTCCCCCGTAACATCGCACTACCATCTATGCCGAGAAACTAGCACGTGTATATAGTGCTAGTTTCCGGCATTGCCGGATGGTGCGATGTTACGGGGGAGTGTCATCTTCAACTTGAAATGTATGGAAAACTAAATTGTGAAAACGCGATGTCTCGCTTTCTTGCCAATGTACTGATCCGTCAAATCTGCTCAGTAAAATATTTTCCAAGTATTTTGA